>JAWWMU010000029.1:2589013-2606907 GCA_035048155.1 Cinnycerthia olivascens | reverse complement strand
TCCTGCAGCTTTCAGGATGTTCCTGGCCTTCCAGAATGTGGAGATTTGCCTCATCTGTGTATCTTTGCTTTTATTTTTCAGGAGGCCACACTGCTTTTTTTATCTATCCCAGCCACCAAACCCACCCTTGTTAGCAAAGCTTTTTCTGTAGGGCCCTTGCTGGCTGTGTCACACACCAGGGACAATGGCATGGGAAGAAACCTCACAATCACCCAGCACTGGACACCTGTTCTGAGTTTTAAAGGGAAAAAAAAAAAAAAAGTATTTATGGGATAGGAGATGAAAAATGGAGAACTGTTGGTAAATCAGATTTGGCTGGGCTCATCCTCATCCCAAAATGTCCATCCCAGCCGTGTGCCAGGGCAGTGGCAGCATCAGACAGAGCTGAGCAATGAGTGGAGAGAAAAAGGGAATTTTTCAGCCATCTCACTTCCCTCTCTCTGCTTCTCTAAGGAGCTGATGGTTCAGAAAGAGGCTGCCACAAGCTGGGAATAAATAGGAGGCAGAGAGGGACTCATAAAATTGATTTAAGAATATGCACCCCAAACCACCTGGTAGGAGCTCAAGGTTTAGGATTTGCTTCCCTGGAATTCAGGGGAAGTTCTCAGGAGCTGGTGAACACTTTGGATCATGCAGTTATCATGACACAAGTGTCACGTGGTATTTCACCCACATTGGCTTGAAGGTTCATGCTCATTCCTGTTCTTTTATGGATAATAACCCCATTTTTTCTGATGTCTTGATTTCAGAGCGTGTAATTAAAAGGTATCTGTGGTATCCTGTTGCTTAATTTGTGGTGTGATTAAAAACGATAGCTGGGTTTCACATATTTCATTTAGCAGAAATCACTGATAGATGGATTAATTTATGCTAATGAGCTGTGCCTCAGTATCAGCAGTGTTTCAGCTGGATGTGTTCTCTCTGGGTCCCAGTGCTCTGCTCATTTAACTCATTTAATATATGGAGAGTTGCCTTGAAAAACTTACCCTGAACTGCTGCTTTGACTGTGCTTGGATTTACCTTAATCTTTTTCTCTTTTTTTTTTTTCCCTTCAGCTGTCAACTCAGCCTTAATCTCCAGCAGCTTCTTGCTCTGCTTATTTACTAGTTGAAGTATTAATGACCATTGTTCCCCTGTCAGTGCTAATTGGCCCAGTAGTTTTCAGATTGTGCTTCGTGCTCAAGCCTTAGTTTAGATGGCTTTGGACAAAGCAGGCAAATCGGGCAACTGAGAGCAATTCCAGAATTATTTTTATTAAGTGCAGCCCCCCAAATTTCTCTCCTACCATCAAGGAAAGGGACATTCCCATGTTGTAAGAGATCCCTCCATGTCACACACAGTTCTGAATTTGCTGAGCAGGCTGTTCATGTCCAGGCAGTGATTGTCAGCTGCTGTAATGTCCTTTTTCCTGCTTTCCACAAAAGCTGCTCTGAAAAATCTTATTTAATGCCCACAATCTGAATGCAGACAGGGTTGCAGGAGGTGTTTTGCAACAAGATTCCATAACCAGAACTACTGGAATTTACCTTCTCCTAGGCAAATATTAAACTCATCAGCAACACTTAAATGCCTAAATATCCATTTACAGGCAAATTGAGTTGTCTCTAAAGCAGTGCTTTGTGCAGGCATTGTGCAATTTAAAAGGACACAGAAAATCACTGTCAGGAGAGAAGCAAGCACAAATCCCACTGATAATTTTTTTCTGGGAGACATATAAGGATCCATATCCAGCTAACAAGCTGACTGTGCTTCCCTGCTGAGTTCAGTTCAATGGAAGAAGCATCAAACCCCAGATTATCCATACAAAGCAAGCCCGTTTGCAAGTTGTAATTTTTTAAGCATGCATTAGTTAAAGCAGATCCATAATCCCCCATCAATATTAACTCTCATCCTGGGAGATGTACAAACCCCTTCCTAAACATCAGGATTACTCCAGTCTGCTGTTGATTTCATCTGACAGAACATCCAAAATTAAACAGAGGGAATGTTTGGGGGTATTTTTTTTTTTTTTTTCCCTTTGGAAAAATCAGATTGCCTGATGCCAAATGTTTACAATTACGTGTTGTGTTTGTCTGTTATTTGTGACTGTGCATTTCCTAGGCTTTTTGTCCATGAATGCCATTAACCCCTGTGCCTTGAATGTGTGCATTCCGTAGGTAAAGGCAGCGGCAGGATCTCAGACGCAGTAAAGCCCACCCCAAAGTTTCAGCCCAGCGAGGCCCTTGAGCCTGGCACTGAGTACACAATCCGCCTAGTGACTAAGAACTGGGTGGATAACAATAGCATTTTTGAAGATGTAATTGAGACCAGGGGGAGAGGTGAGACACGAAGCCCCTCGAGGCGCTGAGCGTTTGTTTTTCCCTGTGCGTGGGTCTTGAGGCTCCATCCCGTGCAGTGTCCCCAAACTCATCATTCCATGCTCGGGGTCGAGGTTGGCCCTTGCAGTTGAATCCCATGGCAGCACAGACACATCCCAGGTTTTTGGCTGAGCCCTGTGCTTCACAACAGCCTGGAACAATCCCAAACCTTTACAGGCCTGTGCAATGTGAGAGGGCAGCTTTGATAAAACCCGTAAGGGGCCAGTTTGGTGTTTCGCATGTACTGGGGGCACTTTTACCTCTCTCTGTTTCACAAAACTGCTTTTGCATGAGAGGCTTAACAGCTCTGTGCTCAGCTTTCCTGTGTTGTGCTAATCCTGTGAGTCAACTGCTCTCTCAGAGCCACCTTGCCAAGTGTCTGTGTTGTCCCCTGTCACCCGCACGCTCCCCTCCAGCCCCAAACGTCACACTCTGGACACACTCCTGTCTCATTCCAGCTGAACACCATCCATAGTGATTGATTCCATTAAGATCCAGAGAGGAGTGTGATGTGTTCATGTTATCATGAGGTGCTGCCCTTTCCCTCTGATTAATTTTCTCCTTTTTTCCTGCTCTCCCATCTCCCCAAGCCTACGCTGGCATTTACGAGGGGATTTCCACCCAGGGCTGGTTCATCGGGCTGATGTGTGCCATCGCCTTGCTCACCCTGCTGCTGCTCACCATTTGCTTTGTCAGAAGAAATAAAGGAGGCAAATATTCAGGTAAATGGATTTCTGTTGTCCTTTCCCTGTGTTCACATGTTAATAACTAAGATCCTTCAGAGGTTTGTCCCCGGGGGCCGCAAGGCCGCGAGCGCAAACATCCAATTAGGATTTGTAGCTTTTGATAAATATCCAAGGAAGGGATTTTAATGAATGGAAGTGGAGCTGTGCCGTGTGCTGGTCACAGAGCCCACAAAGGCCTTTCCCAGCACTCCTGGAATATTCCAGCATTTAATCCTTGCTGGCAGGACTCCCTGCCCACTTTCCACCTGGGAACTGCTGCTGGACACGTGGACAGAACTTCCACAGGCAGCTTAACAGAGAATATTTTGCTAAAAATCGCCTCTGTCACTTTCCAAGCAGTGAGTGAGGATTTAGGTAAATGCATTGAAGTAGAAATCTGCTTGCCCAAAGGGGTGGTGGATGCTCCATCTCTGAAAACATCCAGCGCCAGGTTGGACAGGATTTGGAGCACCTGGGACAGTGGGAGGTGTCCCTGCCCATGGCAGGGGTGGCACTGGATGGGCTTTAAGGTCCCTCCCAACCCAAACCATTCCATGATTGTATAAACACTTGCTTATAATAAATTATGGAATGGTCCCAAACTCCTGGAAACTCACAGGTTGTTTTCAGACAGCTCCAGGCCAGGCCAGAGGTGATTTCAGATGATTTTCCCATTGCCCCCTGGAAAAGGAAAATCCATGGCAGAGCACAACACAGAGATCTGTCCTTTATTTTATTTGCACAGTGAAAGAAAAAGAAGATTTGCATCCAGATCCCGAAGCTCAATCAATAAAAGATGAAATCTTTGGGGAATATAGGTAAATAGGACCTGCTTTCACAAGCCTTTGTGTTTCTTGGGGTTTTGTTTGTTTCCAAATGCCATCATTATTCGGGACATTTTTATGGCATGCAATTAATGCTGTTTTTCATTTTCAAAGCAAACCTCATAGGAGTGGATAAGAGTAGGAATGTAAAGGTATATCCAGTATATTTCAATCCATCCAAGCTGGGATATAAGGAAATGTTGATGTATTGGTGGTTATTTTTCACTTTTTTTGTTGTTTTCTTTTTTTAAAATTAGCATTGTATGAATAATGTAAATATATATGATAATTTGTGGAGCTGCTGAAAAGCCCACTGAAGTCAATGGATTGAATTCTATGTCTTCAGTGGGTTTTTGAAACTCAGACCCAAATCATGTAATATGGGGAATGGTCATTTTGGGGAAAAAAAGCAAAGAAAAGTTTGGAATATGGTAAAAAATATTAAAAACCCCAAACATCTCTCTACAGAAATCCCTGTAGGAGAATTGAAATAACCACTTTGACTGCTTTAAAATAACTAAAACTTCTAGCAATATGTAATTGTGATATGAAGGAAAACACATAATTATAAGAACCATGCTGGAAAACTGCTGTTGCTGCCCTTAAAGGCATAAAATTGCTGTTGAAATCCCACTTATATATACTACATTATTTGTACTGGAGTAGGGCTTTTTTTTTTTTTTCTGCATAATTTCATCTTTATTTAATTTTTAATGCTTTCTAATGGGACAAATATTTAGAAAGGTAAGAAAGCCCTGAGGTTAATAACTTTGACCCCCTTCCTTTCCCCCTGAAATCCAAACTTGTCTTTTTTTCTCAGGAGAAATGCCCTGTGCAGAAAAGTAACAATTTTTTTTCTGTGCTGTTTATGCACATATTGAGTCCATCCTGAAGAAATGAAGCTCAAGTTCATTTCTCTGTCCATCCTCAGATGAAATTCCCAAATATTTGGCACTGAGTTGGCATTAGCAGCACGGGCTGTACTTGAGTAATCACATCCCTAATCCAGAGACCTAATTCAGTTTATTTTAATATAATATTTTAACGTTTTCCCAGTGCCCCCAAATGTCCTGTTCAGGCTGTTCTTGTTCCTATTCTGTGGTGCCATTAGGAGGAATGGCCAGCAAAATTCCACTTTTTTCCACAATTTTGGTGATGGGCCTGTCCTTTCTCATGGAATTTTTGCTGAGCAGAGACTGCAGATGCAGACATTGATTCTGCTCTGGTTTTTCCCAGTTTTTTCCCCTTTTTCCTGGAATTTTCACTGAGCAGAGACCGCAGGTCCAGTTGTTGATTCTGCTTTGATTTTTCCCAGTTTTTTCCCTTTTTTCCTGGAATTTTCACTGAGCAGAGACTGCAGGTTCAGATGTTGATTCTGCTTTGGTTTCTCCCAGTTCCTCCCCTTCAGCAGAGGCAAACTCCAGCAAGATAAACTCTGGTAAAAATAAA
Organism: Cinnycerthia olivascens; assembly: GCA_035048155.1. Classification (NCBI taxonomy): domain Eukaryota; kingdom Metazoa; phylum Chordata; class Aves; order Passeriformes; family Certhiidae; genus Cinnycerthia; species Cinnycerthia olivascens. The sequence continues at coordinate 2,601,552 of JAWWMU010000029.1, read as the reverse complement.
AGAGCAGCAGGAAAAAAGGGGAAAAGCACCTTTATTGGTCATTTAAACTCAAAGAGATGCTCCCAAAGCAGTGAGATGTGGCCCACTGATGTGATACCGCTTCTAGCACCCACCTCAAAACGAAAATGAAATAAATAGGCCCTGAATGTTGTCTAGTTTTTTGTAAAATTAAAAAATATCTCTGTGAAATTCCAATGACTTGATATCAGCCCTGGTGGCTGGAACAGACACCTCCAATCCTTTCCAGCCTTCCCTTTTCCTTCCCTTTCTGTCCATTCTGTCTGCCCAAGGCAAAAAGGGAAAAAAACCCAAATAGATGGGTGTTGGTAATGCCCATTAACCAACGGATTTGTTGGAATAATGACAAAATCCTGTGGGGAGGGAGCTCAGGTGTGTGAAGATCACCCACGGGAGGAGCACCAGGGCAGGACCCAGAGGTCAGATCACCCTCGTACCCATCCCCCTCACTCTTCCCTTCCCAAGCCAAGAGCTTCCCTCCCTGCCAGTGGAAGGCAGATTTTTGGAAAGGCATCTCTTTATTTTGTAGTGACAGCGATGAAAAGCCACTGAAAGGCAGCCTCCAGTCACTTAACGGGGACATTAAAGCCACTGGAAGTGCTGATAGTCTGGTAGATTATGGAGAAGGGGAGCATGGCATGTTCAATGAAGACGGTTCATTTATTGGAGCTTATTCTGGATCTAAGGAAAAAGGATCAGTGGAAAGCACTGGGAGTTCTACGGCAACTTTTCCTCTGCACGCCTAAAACGATCGGTGTTTAATTGTGCTATTTATCCTGGGTAGCTCTGCACAGGCACCACGTGTGCTCGGGAGCAGGGTGCCAGTCAGGGAAATCCTGACATCCACGTAATACAAATAAGGAGTCACTGCCACTAAAGGATGATTTTTTCCACCTTAATTTCTATGTGTTTTCTTCTCAATAAAACAGAATAATTCTTTATTCTACCGGATGTGCTAGTCTGAGCAAAGCAGAGTTGCTGGGTGGCACATCTGTATCCTTACCTGCTGCTCCAGGTGTTTCTTAGCTTTGGAATGTGTTTCTCTGTGTAATATTTTTGCCCTGTGTGGCTGTTGTCACACTAGGTGTAAAATTCCCTCATGACCTTGGTTATAACCTCGAGGTTATGGCACCAACAAAAACAGGTTACTCTGCAAAGTGACATAAACAGGAAAATTAGAATTTTAAATACCAGAGAAATATATTCTATATAATGTATAATTTTTCCCTGAAGAATTAAACCCCTTTGTGTATGATATTCAAAAAACTGTGTTAGTGGTTACAGCTGACTTCAATTACCAATACTTAGAAATGCAGCTTTACTCACAGGAGAGTGTGGGTGAAGCTGCTGCCCAGTAGCTGGCACTATTTCCTTAAATAAGTTAAGCTGCAGCTCTTTCCTGTGGCAAGGCAAAACAGGGTTCCCATCCACCATCACTCGAAATATTTTTAATTTTTTTCCCAGCTGCAAGCTGCATTTGTGAGCAAACTCCTTGGTGTCTGTCTCATATCTGTATATTTGTGAGCTAGCCAACATTTCATGGAGACGTTGTACATATGATATTAATATTGACACAAGTCCAGAGCAGCCTGGTTTTATTTTGAACTGAGACATGTTGCTAGCATGGGTCTGTATAGCTGTGTAGGAATGAGTAGAATTGTTTCTCAATATGGATTTGGACCAGCAAAATTAGTTTGCAGGACGAGTAGTGTGTATAGGAATCATCCAAAACTCACACCATTCAAGCACCACCTAAACTAGACCTACCTGATGTTCAAGAATTCATTTTTTTTCAACCTATTCTCTGTTAAATAAACAAAAAAAACAAAAGAAAAGAGAAAATATTATGGTAGAGTTTGTTTTCCTGTTTTGTTGACTGAATGCTGGTTTAAATCTGGTTCTTTCAACACTAACTCAGCCGAGCTGTACAGCACATTTTTTTGGTCTTTTTGTATTGGAATCTCCTGACTCTCTTTTTAACAGCATTTGTATTTTTGAACCTGCTTGTTTGAGTAGAGCATCAACGTGGCTTCGTTTCTTCTGTCACTCCCATTATAAAAGTTTTTAAGTCATTCCTGCAGGAGGAACAGATCCTAAAAGCTGTTTGGCATCCTGATAGCAATTAGGAAAATATCCCCAAATGGCTCCTCCATGATTTCAGTGGAAGAAAGAGAGGAAGCAAGAATTACTCACGTGGCTCTGAGTTTCCAGCAAGGGCTACAGTTCAGCCCAGGGAAATGCAGATTTTTCCCAGTGGAAAGGCTGTGGGTCCCACATGGCTCCTCTCAGGAGCTTGGCAGTTTCTGGGAGCCTTTGGTGCTCAAGCTCCTGCTTATTTGTGCTTCTTTTTGAGTTTTTAATTGGAGATTTTAAGGGCTTTTTATGTAACCTCTATTTGGGAAAAGCAAACCCCAAACAGCCACCCCAAAAACCCCATTCAGGCTGTGCCTGTGAGTATAAAATCATGAGTGGAAATCTACCCTCAATCAAAAATGATCCTATCCCATATCAACGACCCACAATGTTCCCTTTTTATTATTTATAAAGTTCTGTTTTCTGTACTTCACTCAATCCAAACACCAAAAAAAAAAAAAAAATCTGAAAACCTTTTAATTTTGAGGGGGAAAAAAAGTAATTTTCCAAAGAAGGGACTGCACAATTAGAGAAATGTGAAAATTGGCATCTCATCAACAGAGACATTTCCCAGCAGCATCTTTATCTGCTGACTCGTGTCTGCTGCAGCCCAAACCAGATAAAATCTAAGGACTGATTAGGCTTGGGACAACCTGCTGCTTGCTTTGGGCTGGTTTTAATGTATTTCCCTTGGGAATCATCTGCAGTGAACAAAGATCTTTGAAAATTAGCGAATAAAATTGGGGTGGGCTCCCTCAAATCCTCACTTGGGCTGGGGGAGGACTTCCCACACCCATCACATTTCCCTGTGGGTCACTGCAGATAAACCAGAGCCCTCATCCCAGAAAAAGCCTCTGCTCAGCAATGTTAAATTTCTCTGTTGAGTTTCAGACCAAGTCAGTGAGTGTCAAATGAGCCAATAATGGATGGAAACCCCTTGCAGCTCTCTGGCTGCTGAGTGTTTGTGATGTGCTGGTGGCGCTGCTTTTTCCACTCAGATTTTAATTCACAGCCCTAAATCTGAATATTGGTGTCCCACGATGCCTCAGGACCTAAAAATCAAACAGGGAGGAAAGGATGTGCAATGGAACCTGGATTTTTGAGGAATATGACCAATGAAAATTAAAACAAGTGGCTCAAACTCCCAGGAAATCTCACTCACCTGAGCTGTTTTTTCTGCCCCAGTCATTTATTTTCCTTTTTTCTCCTGCACTGGGATTTTCTTCCTGCTGTAAGTGTACCTTGGAAAGTGCAGGATAGTGATGATTTTTTAGAGATTTTTTTTTTTTTTTCAAAAGTAAATTAACAGAGCAAGCTGAGGTTTTCCTGAGGAGTTTTTTGTCATTGCAAGGAGCTGGGCTGTGGTTTTGTTTTGGTCTGTGACAGGTGAGAGGAAATGTGACCATGTAGCTCAATAAAAGTGTCACCAGCTGTTTATGGAACTTCCTGAGTTGGAAGGGATCCATCAAAATTCTGCCCCTGCACAGGCCAGGCCCGAAAATCTCACCCAGTTCTGAAGCAGTGCATTGAGTATTAAACCTTTGTGCTGCTTTGTTTGGGACTTTTTTGGATTTTTTTTTTTTTTTCCTTTTTCTGGCCAGGAGTGTTTATTAAAATTAGCTGCTGGAAATCTGTGGTGATTTCATTAATTAACATCTAGCAGGGAATTCCAGCCTGCCTGCTGGGAGGAGGGAACCCAGCCATGGGAGCAGAACAGGGAATTATTGATTATTCCATGGCTGTGCTTGGGTTCCAGTTGGTTCTGGCACATTTGGCCTCAGAAAAAGTGTGAGAGGGGAAATGGCACTTTCAGATTTGATACCCAAGCCAAGCCAGGGTGGAATTCCAACCATCAGGGAGGAGGAGCTTCCCTGGCCCCACAGACCCTGGTCTGGGGTTTTAATCAGCCTCTGGAAGAAGAGAGGGATGGGTCTTGCTGAGAAAGTTGTGAGGTTTTGACTGTGCATGATGAAATAAAACTGGCTCTTAAATTAAAATTAAAATCAGCTCTTCCTAAATCACGGGGGAAAAAAAAAAACAACCAAACAAAACAACCCTGTCCTTTTTCCTAAGGGAATTGTTTGGATTCCCAGAGCAGCATAATACTGATTTAGTGTGGATTAATTTTTCTCTAATTTATATATAAATATATATAAATGTAATTACATTATCAAGAACTTGCAGGAACAGCCCCAGATTCCATCTCTGGCAAAATTAGGGAATCCAGTTTCCAGAAACCCTTGTGGCCCTGCTCTCCAGCAGGATAAAGGTACAGCACTGGCCATCAAAGCCCTGCTGGGGCTGGATCTTTAGGAAGAGCAGAATTAGGAATCAAATCAGAAAACTACTTTCCCCCTCTGGATAAAACCATGTGGTCATGGATAAAAAAATTTAAAAACTTTTGTTGTAGCTCACATCTTTAATGGATCTAATTAGCAAATCACTGAATGATAGATATTTGTTCTGCTGTGCTCATGTCACACAAATTCCAGTGAGTAGCTCTTTTCCTGCCAACTGCTTCCATTGAGTGGCTCCAGTCCAGTGCACGAGAGGTTTTCATCAAACTTTTCAGGCCAATATTATTTTTGACATGAAAACAAATAGTAGCACAATCTTTCTATGTTTAAAAAGGAAAAAAAAAAAAAAAAAAAAGTGGGGTTTTTAAACAGTGATGCACATTTTGTAAAGAAAAGATACAATAACATATTCTGCTTCCTGAGCTTTAGAGAGGAAACCTCAGCATCATTTTTCACAGCCATGATTTTGCAGATTAGAAGAGTATTTGGGTTATTTTGCTTACCTGTAAGAACAGATAGAAAGAAAGGAAATTCTTCACGGAGAATTCCCTTTGTTTGCCAATGGATCACACCCTCAGCTGCATCTCTGACAGTGTTCATGACAAAAAATAAAGTTACAAACCACGCTGGAGTAGCAGGACATGTTTACATTGCAGCTCTGGATGTCTCATGTCAAATCTCAATGATCTGCACTGATTTGTTCTGTTTTCAGGCAGGAGCCCCTCGGGGGGTTTGAGCCAAAGCATTCTGTCTGTTCATTTTTTATTATTATGGTTCTGACTTTAAACAAGAGACTTTGTAATTTCATGAGAAAAAGATCAAAGCAAATGTGGTGTCACCATCACAATGTTACTTTTTTTGGGAGCTAAATGTTAGTGTGCATTGATTAAAGTTTAGAGAAACGTGTTGTACTGTAGTTGCTGTTTGTACCACGCAGATGTGCACGTACGGTTTGAAAAGATATTTTCATTTTACATGAAATACAACTTTGCTAATAAAAGTTTGACTTGATGTAATCTTCAAAAGCCGTGGCTGTGATCAGCAAGTTTCTTTTGTTTGATTTGGGGGGGGGTTTGTTTGACTCTTTTTCTGCTTGACACTGTTAATTTGCTGGGAATCTGATTTGATTGTGGCTCACTGCCCTCTCTAGGCTGTCACCTGTGGGTTTGTTTTTTTTTTTGTTTTACACCAAGGTTGAGCTGCCCTTGGCTTTCCCTGGGATTTTTGGGCACCATGGATCATCAGCCCTCTAGATATGACACCAAACAGGATGAAGCTGACCTGCCATTCAAATTTCTCATTGATTCCTGGACTATCACCCCCTTTATTGTTAACATCTCTCACAGGCTTTATTCACCCTGTGGCCAGCACAAAACCTCCCAGCACACAGAGCTCATTCAAGATCACCAGAATATTGGTAATCTTATAAATAAACACAAACCTAATAACACCTTTTTTTTGTTGTCTTTTAGGGAAAATTACACTTGAGCTTAAAGTCTGAAATCCATATGTCTTCATTTTATGGGAATTTAACAAATGGGCTTTGTTTGCCAAGGAAAATACCTTGGTTCTTCCATTATCCCCTCCCCTCTCCCCATCACCAAAACTCTTTTAGGATTAATTCTGCTCTGTTTGTCCATGGGGAAGGTCCTGCACACAAATTCCCTCTCCTGATACCTGGAACAAGCGAACTGAAGGCTCATTAAAAGACAGCAAACAAATCCATGGCAGCTGATACTGCTGAAAAATTCATTTTTTAATGTATTTAACAGGAATCTGGAAAATGTGGTTGATGCTTGAGTGTGTTGAGCATCGTCCTTGATGCTGGTGTGTCTTCTGAGTGTAATTCATTGAAATATTCTGGGCTGTTCTGAGGGTATTTCACTGCATTTCAGTAAAGGAAATTCTCCTTTTTATTTTGCCACACGTTTTTAGCTGCTTCACTTCAGCAGGAAGGCTTCAGGACTTTTTAAATTCATTCTTCATCTGCAAGAACTGAACACCCTCAGTGGGAAGGCAGGCCTGTGCTAACAGGCATTCACCTTCCAGGAGGCATCAAGGGCATCCCGAGAAAGTTTTATTATAATTCATATCCTGGAATAATGAGATTTACACTTTTCTCAATAGCAGAATGGGGAGGAGAAAGTTCTACAATCATGTGCTTCACTGGAGTGAGAATAAAGGTGCTGCTGCCACCAGCAGGTGTGTGGGAGCAGATCTCACAGGAGTTTAAGGATAAAATATGGGATTTATTTTCCTCTAAGAGGCAATTTACATGAAACATGCATTAAAAAATATTCCTGGACTATTTGAAATGAGATTGAAGTAACAACTTCCACTGGTGCAGGAGCTCTGGTTTATTGTGTATCATTTTGAAAAAAATTGATATTTTGCTGTGGGGACAAAGTTGTCGTTATCAGACCTGTTTTGGGGGGCAGAGCATTCCATCTAATGCTCAAACATTTCACTCTGCTCCTTGGTCTCACAAGGAAATGTCATCACTTTTCCACTTCAGCATCTGTGAATCAGCTGGGAGCTCTAGAGGAGCCCCTCAGCCCCCCAGGGAAACACCAGCAGCCTCACTCTGCTGAAATACCTGAGCTCTGCACATCCCTAAGCCTCATTTAGCAACCCTTGGGTGCTGCTTTTACCGTGCTTGAAGCCTCATGATGTGGCTGAACCCACCCAGGGGAGCTGCCCCACCCCATGCCCTGCGTGTAGAAATGGGCATTTCGGTAAAAAAACACCACTCTTGGCATTTCAATTTTTTTTTTTTTTCTGCTGAGTTTGTACTTCTGTGCCTCATATCCCCCCCAGCCCGGGGGTTGCAGCACGTTCATCATCATTTGTTTGGAACACTGGGGCAGGAATACCTCAGAGCAGAAAATAGGCAGCAGTACCTCGAGTTTGGGTGGGTTTTTTGTTTTCGCCACTTGGTTTTGTTCAGGAGTCCCAAAACTTGTTTACTGACTTTAAAAATCAATGTTTTATGTGGGTGTGCTTCACCTGGGATGGGGGTGAGGAGCAGGGATGTGAGGAGCAGTGGGAGGGTGGGAAGCAGGGGCAGCTGTGGCTGGCACAGGACCACACCTGGGGCATTCTCCATCTCTCCACCTGCAGCAAATGAGGTAATTAGCTCTTTGCTAATTATCCTGGTGGCAAATCAGCTTTTCCTTCCAGTTTGGGCTGAGATTACCTTCATGGCTGAGAAGGGAGTTTCCCTCAGCTCCAGAATGGGAAAGCTCTGTGCTGCTGTTACAGGGAACAGGAGCAGGGGCTCCCACACCTTCCCTGGACTGGGGATGGAGCTGGAGCTGCTGGAACACCATGGAAGGATGGACCAGGTGAGGAGAACCAGTGGGAAGAAAGGTTTGGTGCTGCTTTAGCTGGAAGAGGATGTCAGAAGACCCTGCTGAGGAGATTTGTGCTGCTGTGATCCCTCCCAAGGGGGTTTGCTGTGCCAGGGATGATATTTTCCATTTTTTCCTTGGCTGGCTGGTGTGGCTGCTCTGTTTTCTTCTGGAATAAGTTTGTCCATCCCTAAGGCAGCCAGGCTGCCTCTCCTGCACAAGCTTTGTTGTTTTCTTCCCCCTCCTGACTCCATCAAGATTTATCTGTGTTGATCCCTCAACTCCTCCATTCCTGGGCTTGGAAAAGTTCCAGCCTGTTTTGCATCTGTGCAGCGTTGAGGCTTCCTCTTCTCCAGGGATGTTTCTCATCACCTGTAACCTCCCTCACCTCTTTGGGGAAGTTGAGTTTCATTGACAGGTGCACCTGGGATTTTGAATTTAGCATGGATCGAGGTGTCAGAGCTTCCAGCTTTTTTGATACTTAAAAAAAAAATTAATTTTTTTTTTTTTTTTTTAAAAAAAGCACACAACAGTTTGTCCAAAGAAGTTCCCATTTTCTCCTCTGGGTGATGAACAGAAGATCTGGGCAGGAGTTCAGGCCCTCCCCAGTGTGTTACTGGTGTGGGGACCTGCCTGAGCCTGGTCCTGGGCTGGGATTTAACCTGGGGATTGCTGTTGCTCCCTCCCGTGTGTCTCTGCAGGGGGCTGGACACACGAGGCTGCTGCTATTTTGAAATGAGTTCTTTTTATGATTATTTATTAAATAATGAAAAGCATAAATGCAGTTTCTAATAAAAATCACCTCACTATGTGTAAGCCTTTATGGCTTCAGGCAGTCACCATTCCAAGCATTTATTTTTCTCTAAGTGGCAATTTATATGAAACATGTATTAAAAAAATATTCCTGGACTCTTTAAAATGAGAGTGGAGTAACAACTTCCAGTGGTGCAGAAGCTCTGGTTAATTATTTATAATTTTGAAAAGTACATTTTCCAAGCTCAGCATGGAGCCCAGAGGCCACTAAGTAAATAAATTTACATAAAATGCAGTGAAATCAGATCATTTGACACAGTAATTCACCTAATTAAAAAAAAAAAAGTTCTTGAGGAGAAATAGTTGCTGCAGAGAGTTGTCAGCAGAGGGGTGTGGAAGTGGACAAGTGGAGGGGGAATAGCTCTGGAATATTTCATGGAGAGATGGGGGAACACCATGGAAGCTGCTAAAGCCACTCATTTTCATTGTTAACTCCTCAGGATGAGCTGAGGAGGAAATAATCTCCTGGAAATATTTCCTTTGTTTCATTTCCCACAACCGTCAATTGCTGAGAACTTAAAATTTATTGATTGTTTTCTTGGAAAATATTTACTGAAAACCTGAAACACTCTTCATTTTTTTAGAGCATTTTTTATGGCTTCAAGGCTGCAGATTATTTCCTGTCCCAGGGTTTTTTCCATTTTTCTGAGGGTTTTTTTCTGAGTGTTGTTTTCCTCTGCTGGGCTCAGCCACTCTCCTGCAAAGGTTTTCACTTTCCCAGGGCAGCAGCAACTCCTTGACTTTATCTGGATCCAACTTTTCTGAATTTCCCAGCTCCTGGAGGCCCTGAATGACAGAATTAAGAATAATAGAGAGAATTCAAGTGTCATGCTTTCAGATTATTTCAATAAGGAAAAAATAGAAGTACAGCCTACCTCAAAGAATAAAGGTCATCAGGTTTAGTCTGATTTATTGAGAGTTTTGCATTGCAAATCACACTTTTTAAAAAGAATTAGTTACAAAACCTCTTCCTTTTGACTACATAATGCCATAAGGGAATGGAAGAAGAAACATGCTAATTCTTTAAATATTCAGGATTGTTACTCTTTCATTGACTCTTCCTTTCAAAACTGAGCATTTAAGTATTTGAAAAGCCCATATTTGGACTCATTTTGGCAAACTTTACAAAATACACATTTCTCAGTCCTATCCTATCCGAGTTTAAATTTCTCCACGCCTCTCCTTGCCGGATATTATTTTTTTCTCACATCTACCACTGAAGTTTGCAGTTAAGGAAACCTCCAACTCCATGGGCTCGTTTCATCAGCCACTTCTCAGCTCCTGTTGTACCTGGAGCTTTCCGTCAGCCCGAGACAGAGCTGAACCCATTTCTTCCTCTAATCAAGATAATAACTGCAAAGAACTGATGGATTTTGCTGCTGTTGAAAATGCAGACTAATTCTTGCCATAATTATCAACTCTTTAACTGGTAATTGCACACTGTTCCCATCTATCTGCTGTCAGATTTATTTCTGTAATTGACCTCCTGCTCCAGGAATTAGAGACAGCCTTTGATTATTGGTTCAATTTGTCTTAAATCGTCACGGGTTTTTCTTTCTTCTTCTTTTTTAAGGTATTTTAGCTCTCCAGCCCATCAAAGGGAGTATAAAAAAGGTCACTAAATACTTCTTATCTTTTATTACTCTTAGTACCTGCTGAGCCTCATTTTCTTCAGTCTGTACAGATGCATTGAGGAGGGTTTTGATGAGAAGGGAGTGACTTTGTGCTTTTTCTCACTTTTAGCCTTTAGGGACACTTTTTTGGGGACAAGGAAATGGATTTTCTGTGGTGGTGGTGTTGAGCTGCCACATCCCCAGTGCTCCCCACCTGATGTGTTTGTGTGGGGTTTAAGAATTGCTCCCAAGCTTGAGGGAAATGGTGGAAGCATCTCTGAGAGTTGGCTTTCAGTCAGTCCATTCATTAGATTATTAAAATATCATAAGGAGTCAGGGAATTCAGAATTCCCCCTCTCCAACTTCACCACTGCATCGGAGTTGCCAAATATATGGAATTTTTTTCTTTTCCCCTGCACAAAACAACAAGCTTAGCTGCTTCCCTGAGACTATTCATTTTCACCACATCAGGAACTTATTAATTCTTGATGAGAATTCAAGCATTAATCAATTCTTGATTGAATTCTCCCCAGAGGGAAAGAGGAGAAACTGGGCCAGATTTGCCTTTCGGCTGCTTTGAGTTCTGTCTCTGACTGAGCACATGGAGCAGTGGGATAATCAGTCTGCTCCATATCAAACACAGCTCCAGAGCTGGTGGGGCACTCTGAAGACCAATTCCATGTACAGGTAAGGAAAAAGGGGACAGAGAACCTTTGCAAAAATGCTTTTAAAATCTTACGATAAAAGTGATTTATAAGTGCTGCTGATATCTTCTCCCTCATGCCAGAAAAAATGAAACTCAAACATATAATCTTCTGAAAAATGTGTCAAAATAGCTCAAGAAAATGTTGTTCCTGTTAATTGCAAGAGAAAAAGAGTCATGGAGGTCTCAGGTGGTGGCAGTGGAATCCCAGAATGGTTTGGGCTGTAGAGGACCTTAAATCTCATTTCATTCCCACCCTGCCATGGCAGGGACACCTTCCCCTGCCCCAGGCTGCTCCAAACCCTGTCCAGCCTGGCTTGGGGCACTGCCAGGGATCCAGGGGGAGCCTCCCCAGCGTGTGCAGCCCTCCAGGCCAATCTCCACTTCCAGCCATTCCCTCCTTGTCCAACTCTGGAGGCTTTAGCAGCAGAGCTGCTCCCTGAGCTGGGGCTTTGAGGATGGGCTTGTGCTGCTCAGCTTCTTCCTTCCTCCCTCCTTCAGGCTGCTGCAGCTCCAAATCGTCTCATCTTTATTCCTCCCGGAATAAAAGCCACCCTGCAGTGTGGGAGCAGTGCTGGGGTGAGCCCAGCCCCAGACGGGCTGCAGGGTGGGGAGGGATGCAGGAATTCTGCTCCCAGACCCGGAGCAAAGGCAGGGTCAGGAGGGGTGGGAGCCTGGGGTAAGGACTGAGAGGTTGGGCACTGCCTCAGGGTTTGAGCAGAGAGCTGAGCTGGCACCAGATCCAGCTGCTGGGAGGGCACACAGCTGGAGCAGCTGTGAAGCTCCTTTATTCTGATTTTCACATTTCCAAATGGTAAAAGTGTGGTCCTGGCTGTTGGAATTTTAGGTTTGTATGAACGAGATGGAGATGGCTGGAGTGGCTGTCTTGGAGCTTTTATTCCATCACAATTATCAGTGTCATTTGACAAGGTTAGGCAAAGGAAATGGAACAGCTTCAGCCACTGCAACAGCAGCCAAAGATTTCCTGGTTACAGAGCATTTTAAAAACTCTTCAGCCAATTTTCAGATGCCAAAGCTTTACAGGCAGCTGCTTTAGCCAGTTACTAAAAGCTCATGTACACTTTCTCCTAACAATACATTCTTGTCATGGTTTAGGACAATGGAAATAGTTTATTATTATTTTATTATTTATTAATAGTTCATATATATTTTATTATAAAAAAATAAATTCATATTAATAATTCCCGAAATAGCCATCTAATATTAAACCAATTAACTAATTATAACAACTTAATTTCCAAATCAATCCATAAAAAAAACCCCAAAAAATCCTCTAAATTAAACTAAAACACTTAAACTATCTAACTAAACTTTCTAACAGTTTTATGGCTTTTCTATTTCCCGCTGTGGCTGCCCTGGGAAAAGCAGAGGGAATGGGATCAGCCCTAACCTGGGTGCTGGGGTGGGGCTGGAGGAGTGAAAGCAGAGAGCTCTTGGTGGCACAGCTGCCCATGGCTCCATCCTGTCTGGTTTGAATTCTCTGCTGTTATTTGAGCTTCTCCCATGCTGGGGAATCAATGCAGGCTCTGGTTTCAGCTGGGAATGGCTCTAAGGGATTTAAATGGGTAAAAAAAAGGAAATAGTCACGTTT
>JAWWMU010000029.1:2567477-2580518 GCA_035048155.1 Cinnycerthia olivascens | reverse complement strand
CTCTCCAGCAGCTCCAGCTCCTCCCTGTGCTGGGGCAGGGCTGGGGCAGCTCTGCAGGTGAGGTCTCACCTGAGCACAGGGGCAGAATCCCCCCTGTCCAGCTGGGACCAGCCCAGGACTCAGGGGGTTCTGGGGTCAGCACCCACAGCTGAAGATGACAAAACCTCACCAGAGTTTGCTGAGGTTCAGCCTCATTAAGAATCCCTGGAATTAAATTTGCCAGTGGCTCTCAGAAATCACATCTCCATCACTTTGTGGCTTCATGTAGGAGAGAGTGTCTGTGTGTGAGCACAGCCCAAAACTGAGGAATTTGGCAGTGAATGTGAAGCAGGACATTTAGGAGTCTCTACTGTGAAAGAGCCAAGGTTAAAGGTCTGAAGTTGTTGGTTTGCTTTTTATTTTTTTTCCCAAAAGAGATGATCTTTGAAATCTTTTCCATCAGTTCTCTCCACATTCCAATTTCAGTTTTATAACACCCCTCACTGTGCACGTCTTGGCAGGAAACTTGCCCATCTTGCAGAGCCTTGCGTGAATAATTCATGGCAGTGTCATGCTGATTCTCAGAAGGCTGGAATATTTCTTTGGAGAAAGTGTTTAATAAGATTCTTCCAAACAACACAAACTATAGCTTTGTATGAATTTTATGGGGTAGTAGCTCTCAAAGGGTTTTGCACCAGCAAGGATTTAATGAACTAAAACCCCAAACATATGGTGGCCCTTTCTACCTATTTGTTTCCTGGGTTGAAGCACAGAGATGAAGCTGCTTAATTGGAGTCAGAAACTTGAATTTGCCACATCTGAAGGCACAGAGAGAAGTTTCAAGAAATAGGATACAGCTCTTATTTGACTTCTTCTATTTACATCTTCATTTGGGTGATATCATATGAAAATGATGGGGAAATGAAACAGCTTTTACACTTTTTTTTTCCCAAGCCAACAGCAAATATCAAACAGCTCCTGAAAAAATACTGAAATTCTCCCAGCTGCACTGTGTCCCAGAAATTGTGTTCAATCAGGTGTCATTTAACACAGCAGAGAGAGGAATTGAAGCATTTGCAGTCTTTGAAAAGAAGGGTGAGTTCCATAACAAATTGTGGATGTCTAGAACTTCCTGAGGCTGAGGGTGTTTTGGCTTTGTTGGGTTTTTCTTTTGGAGACAACTTTTAAGCAGGCTTTGGTGATCTAAGAGACTGGTCTGAAATGGGAAATCCCTTGAAATATTTCAAAATAATTGTTTCTTTCTAGGCGATTTTAGAATTATTCCAGTTTTTAGTGGGTGCTTCTTTGCCAGGAAAAAAAAATAACAGCAAAGCCCGAGTCAAAAACCAGTCAGTGTAGTTAAAATACAACATCACATGAGTCTTGGTGTTTGCAGGAACATATTTCAGGGTGGATTTGGCTGCTAAAATGTTGGGATAAATATTTGGTGTTGTTCTGAGGATGGGAATGTTTGAGAAGGAAAACTCACGAGGGAAATATTGGTATATAAACTGGTTTGGAAAAGGATGAGGGGAGCTCTTTCTCCAAATTTTCTCCAGCAGCTTTGAAGCCAACTGCCCAGGGAGCTGCAGAACCTCCATCCTTGGAGATTTTCAGAATTTAATTAGAAAAAAAACTGCACTTTACTTAACCCAGCAGGAAGAGCTTTGCCTTGAATGGGGAAATTGTGATCTCCTGAAGTCCCAACCATGATTTCTGTGAGTCCGTGGGATTTTAATGGTAAGAGTCCTTTAGGATTTCAGTGGGACTTTGCGTGGAAGGGATCACAGGCCCAGGAGTGGGGTATAAATTAAATCTCCATGGATTTCAGTGCCAAGATTCCAGCAGAGCTCCCTGGATCACAGCCTGACTCTGCACATGTGCCTGGTCCCCACCTCCAGGTTCCAGCCTATTTTCTGCTCAAACCCTGTGACTCAGACTCAAAAACCTGCACAATCATTCCTACTGAAATGTCCTCCTACATGGATCTTGCTCCTTCCAGGGAACTCATTTAAAGATTATATTGGTGATTGATGGTTTTCAGTGTTGAAGTTTTCTTAATCAGGATCTAAGACAGCTCCTTAAATCAGCTGATTCTTCTTTTCTTTCTCCTAGTTGTCATTTAGTTGAAATTAATATTGTAATTGCTTTCTCTGGAGACTCTGTAACTTTGTGCACTCTCATTTAGGGAGAGAAATATGGACGATGAGTGACTAATGATGCTTAGTCAGGCATTTTTTAAAAATAAATACAGAATCTGTCAATCCTCTCTCTGTCAGAGAGAGAAGCAGCTCCTGTTTTCACACAGTGTCTTCCTTGAGGGGATTCTGTCTTGAGAAGCACTGTAATAGGCAGAAGTGGATGGGATTTGACTTTTTTGGCATTTTTCACCCTTTCCTTTGCAAACACCCTTCCAGTTTTCCCATAACGTTTATGGGGGCTGAAAGTGCATTGTTGCCAAAGAGAGAACGTCTCGCGGTGACATTGACCACAGCAAGTCAAGTCCTTAACCTTCAATTTTATAAACAAGGATAATAAAAGTTGGACAAATAATATCTTTAGCCTGAGGAATTCAGTTTAGCTTTATTGAGCAGGATGTTGCTATGTGGATTTAAATTAGCTGGATGTGTCCTGGGTGGTTTAGACAAGGCTGGCTGGTGTCTCGCTCTCCCTCTGCCTCCTTTGCCACTTGCTCACTGAAAAGTCTTTATTTTTTAACCTATCAATAGTCTGGTGGTTGATTAACTCAATTCAGATTCTTCTGCCTGCAAGATTCAAAAAGATACATTCTCATTTTAGTCATAAATATAAAATATTTTATTTCCTTCCTATTATTTACTCCTCACTCTTCAAATGTTCATTCCTTACCTTTTCTCTTGTGAGCACTCTTGTTTCCTACTGCTTGAAAAAGAAAAGGAAACACTTCACTTTCCAAGCCTTCCTAAGGGTCAACCTCCCCTCTTTCTAAAATTAGTCGTGTGCTGCGAGGTGCAGGGGAGCAGAGGGTGTAGTATGACAGGGTGAGCAATCAGCTTGGATCCAAAGAGAAAAATTCATGACCTAAAATGATGCATCTCCCTCCAGATGTCAGAGCAGCAAATAAAAGTTTCATAAACTTTGCTTTCCAGGTCAGCTCCAAGCCATGATTTTATGTTGGTGGTTTAACCCTTGATGTTTAGAGAAAGCAGCACAGGGAGAATGGACAAGGAGCAGGGAATGTTCCTGGTCATCTCTGCTCCTGGGAGCAGTTGTGGCATTAATGCCTCCAGCCAGGATAAACAATGTGCAAGACTGATGCTATAATCTTGAGGATGAGAAATATCATCACACGGATTTACTTGGCAGAAAGATCTGAGGGAATGGTTTCCCAACGCTGTGAAAATGCATCAACAGCAGGTTCAGCACCCTGAGGCAAGAACAGAGGTGGCTGGTGCTACAGGAGCCCCACCAGCCTCCTGAGGGCTCCAGAACACTTCTGTCCACCCAGGAAAGCTTCTGCTTGTACAGTGGGATGCAGGAAAGTAGGTGGTGGATGACTGCATGGAGGAAGTGAGGGCACAAAGCCAGAATTATGTATTTATGTTCGTAGGATGAACACTTTTCCATCGACTCCATCCTCACAGCTGTAGAAGCACTGGGGGCTTTATTTGCAGGTGAAGGAACAGCTGCTAGGGCTGCTGCATCCTCAGAACCCCAGGTGCCAGCCCTGTGCTGTTGGGCAGAGGTGCCTGGCACCGAGGCCCTGCTCTCTGTAAGATTCATCTGAACCAGCCCCTGCGATTTTCCGTGGGGCAGGAACCCTCTCATGGCACCCTGGGCCTGCCAGCCCAGCCTGAGGGCATGTGGTGCTGCACACCCTGCACTGCTCAACAGTGCCCAGGGCTGTCAGCAAACTCTCTTAACAAGTGGCACAATTGATGTGCTCGTGGGCTACTCCGACGCTGGAGATTTACAATATTCTCCCTTCCCGCTGCGCTGCTGCTGCTGCTGCTGCTGCTGCCTTACAATTAGAGGGAAGCTGGCATTAAAAACATCTGCTGCCCATGTTGGCCTGGAGTTGCCAAAGTTCTGGCTCTCTTTGTGCCAGAGAGGGCCTTGCCAGCAGCACAGTTGTGTTGAAATGTTAGCTCCCGAAAGCTCTGCTCGCAGGCACCACTGAATCAGCACTAATCCTGACATTTCACTTAGGGAAGGGGAAGGATCGGGGAGGAAAAGGCACAGCCAGGAGCTTAATTAGCATGGAAGTGCAGAAAAAAAGTGGCATGTTCTACAAAAGAGCACGGTGAGAGGTTATTTCCTGTGTTTTCCTGAGATTTCCCAGCAGCTGCTGTGGATGTGTTATTTGGGAGCCGCTGGCTTGGCTCCAGGCTGCGGCCCTGCGCTGAGGTCCTGCCTGCTGGTGACATCCAGGACACTCAGAGCCCAGTGTGGGTGTCCCATTTATTCCCAGAAGCATAAGATCTGTTCCCTTTGTCCCTCCAGCTGTGTTTTGGTGAGCTTTCCCTGTAGTGCTGATGCTGGGGTGCTCCAGGTGATGCTCAGCCAGGCACTGAGACTTGTCCCTGCATCCCAATGTCCTTGCCACATGTGTTCATTCTATTTAAAAGGATTCCTGCAGGTAAAGAAGCTGTCAGCTCCTCATTTCCACCCTCACTGGTGGTCAGTGATATTTTTTCCTGGTGGCTTCCTGAGCAATATCAACACTCCACTGGAATAAGCACAAGATTTTCTCATACCACAGAAGGGAAATCAGTGACAGAGTGCTCAGGATCCTGCACAGGAGGAGTTGAGAAGGAGCAAAGCTTGGGAAAAACAATGATGAATGTCCTCTCTATTTTCTAGATATGTTTTGGGAGGGAATTGTTTAGGTTCAAAAAGCCCTCTCAAGGTCATTGAGCCCGACTGTTCCTGCCAATCCCACTGCTAACCCATGCCCCCAGGTGCCACACGTGCCCATCTTGTAAAACCCTCCAAGGCAGCCTCTGCCAGTACTTAAAAACCTTTTTGGTGAAGCAGTTTTCCCAAATATCCCATCTAAACCTCCCCTGGCACAACTCAAGGCAATTCCTTCACTTGTTACCCAGGAGAAGAGCCCAGCCTCCACCTGGCTGCCAGCTCCTTTCAGGGAGTTGTAGAGAGCTTGTAAGGTGAAAATCCAATCTAAAAGGAAGGAATGAAATGTAAAGTTTATTAACAGACTCCAATAATTCCTATGTGCATTTGTATTCTCAATGAAATAGTGTTCCTTCTTCCAGTCAGTGTTTAAACTCAGGGCGCTGTCAAACTTCCCAGTTGTTAACTATTAATCTTTTTTTCTCTTTTTGTGAATGTTATGCTTTTTCATAGTTTGGTTTGGGGGTACTTTTAAGCTAATATAGTCTTCATCATTTTCTATGACTTTTTCCAGTTGTGACATCACTCAATTGCAGGTAAGATTCTGACTGTGAGTGAGAAGTTCTGAAAGCAAGTTAGGAACTATTTCTTTATGAATCCATGGGCTGGTTTTACTCTCCTGAAGAATTTCCTCACTTTTGGAGCAGCCAAGTCTCATTGCAGGAGCTGTTTGGAAAGTGAGACAGTTTATCTCAGTGTACAGCTGCAATATGAATGTGTAAATCACTTTTTTCATAATGCATTAAAAACGTTTCTCTTGATCAAAAAAGAGAAAAAGATGAAGTTTAGCAGCAACCAGAGGGGCTTTGATTTCTGATATGAAGCGATGACATTTTTTTCTGATTTTATGATATGGAGAGATGTTTATATTTCCAGGCAACATTGTCAGGAGAAGTTGTTGCTGAGTATCCCTGTTGTATTTCCTTGGAAAGATGGTGCTGAGGGCACAAACCCCTGCAAGGTTCCTCCCTCAGTGTGTATTTATTTCAGAGGGTTTGAGCTGAGTGCTGCAGAGTGGAGCTGCCAGAGCCAGGCACTGAGCAGCAGAGGGCACTGAGCTAACAGGAGTGGGAGAAAAATCAGCATTTCACTTCAGTGCAGTCTAAATGGCCCCAAGATTAATCTGTTAATATACTCTCATTCCTTTCCCTCCTATATCAGTGTTAATTGCCAAACAAGTGACAACTTTCCCCAGTATATTATACTGGTCCATTATACACTGCTGCTGCAGATATGGTTATTTGCAAATTTGCTACAGACTCCTCCACAAACTCCAGAGGGTTTTATGCTGCTCCTGTATGTATGAATACAAATAAATAGAGGCTGCAGTTCTATCTATATCAAATGTAATCTGCATGCTGTTTAAAGCAGTCTAAATATTAAAACCAGATTATTGGCATTTTCCACAGGAATAATTTTATTTTTCAGAGTTTACTTTCAAATCAACTTGTCTCTTTCCTTTGGGTTTTTTTGCCTCCAAAAAGATTCTTTCTTCTCAGGATTACAGCGTTTTTATTGGCTCTGCACTCACAAATGTATTTAAGGAATGGTTTATACCTGTTGTCAGCCGAGCTGATAAATGCACCCACCACGGAGACTTGGCATAAATAGCCATCATAAACCCGGCTGCACCAAATACCTGGCGTGAAATCCGAAGGAAAAGGCCAGCACGGGTGTGCTGGGGTGAAGGAGAAGGCAAACAGGGGCAGGAGCTGCTGCTGGTGCTGCCCAGCCTGGGGCAGAGCAGAGCTGAGGGATCCCGGCGGCCGCAGACGGCGCTGGGGGCTGAGGCTGTCAGCAGCACTGACGGAGCTCGGCGTGGCTGCAGATTGCTCTGACAGCCAGGGCCCCATAAAATTTTAATTTGAGGAATGAACCTGCTCTAAACTTGGCGAGCCGAGCCCTGCAGCTTGTGACTTGGGCAAGATTTTTGCGAAGATAAATGAAAAGAGACTCAAGGACTCCGGTGGCAGCTGATGGGCAAGGCCCTGTCTGGTGTCTGACAAAAAGCCCTGGCCTGTGTCACGGAATTGGGGTCAGTAAATAAATATCAGCTGCTGTAAGCACGTCTGCAGTGTCACAGCGTTATTAAAAGGTGAGCAAAGGACACTTGTGTAGAGGTAGCCTTGAGCTCTGGCTGCCTCCCAGCGATGGTTTGTTGTCTGTGCCGTGTTAGTCTCACTGAGCATTATGTCACATGTAACTGGACCCTGCAGAGCATTCTGAGATTTGGCTGCTTCGCTGGTTTGGGAAGAGTTTTCAGTGAAAAAAAAAAAAAAAAACCCCTCTTGCTGAAGGTGCATTTTGGTGGTTACCGAATATCAAGGCTCAAGTCAGGAAAGCGAGATATTTGGGATGGAAACTCAAAACTAAATCCAAATGAAGACACTTAAGTGGCATTACTAATAACAGCACTTCTTGCTGTTTCCTAATCACAATTAAAATGGGAAAGTGTCTTGGATGGCTGGGAAGGGGTTACCCCACCTCCCAAAACCTGCTAAAAGTGATGTTTCCTGCTTGGTTTGGGAAATTCCAGGCTGAATATAGGTCATACTGTTAGCAGGCAGCAAACAATTATCAGCTTCAACAGAATAATACCAAATGAGTGCTCTCCAGCTGAACACAGATGCTCACTTGATATGTTCAAACATATTCTTTTCAGATATGGATGTAGCACCTTCCCAGCTGATGGGTAGTGAAGCTTTGTGAGCACTAACTACTTTTCAAAATAGAGTATTCACGTCACATGGTCATTCCTTTAAATAACTTTTATGTGTAAACTGCTTTAAATGTAAGTTTTGGTCTCGATTTTTCTGCCTTTCCCTCCACTGGGTGCTGTTTTATCCCCTCAATATGAAGGCAGCTGGATTTTGTGCTTAATTACATTTTATTTGTGGCTTAGCAGTGCCCATTTGACAGAGAACTTTTTCATGACTCTGGATGTGAAGCAGAATCTGGCTTTGCTTCAGCCTGAGAGGCAGCAGGTCAGACTTTAATACGTGGTGGCTTTCTGACTTGTTTGTTTGATTTAGTCTTGTTCAGCAAATGCCAAAAAAGAATTTCCTCCACTGAGTTAGGTCATCTCAAGCGAGGTCAGGCAGAGTGGGCTGCCCAGAAAAATTTAAGCTGATTTTAAGCTGGGTTTTAGTTTATTCCTGGCAAAGGAAGGAAGCCCAGGATTTTCTGCTGCTGCAGTTGCTCTTGGGTGCTGGTTCTGTCCGTGAATTGCTTCCCAGCTTTGGTCCCTCGGCAGGATCCAGGCTGGACTTGCCCAAAGTGTGTGTGAGATACCTCCTTAGATGGATTTCTGTATTTTATTAGTGTGGGTGAAGCAGGGAGCCCAGCTTTAGGATGCCTGAGCAGAAAAATTAACGTAGACACTGGATGAAATCCTGAAGAACAGAGATGCATGGGAGGGGTTGATCAGAATCCTGGAATGGTTTGGAGTGGGAAGGAACCCTAAAGCCCATCTCATTCACCCCTGCCATGGGCAGGGACACCTTCCACCAGCCCAGGTTTCTTCAAGCCCCATCCAACCTTGAAATGTCAGCTACTGCAGGAAAAGAAACAACATTCTGTGTGCCAGAATCCAAAAGCAAGAAAAGTTCTTTATTATGATCCAAAAAGGAGAGGAGGACTTGGAGTTTCAGGTATGGGAGCCCATCCTGGTGGAAGCACCAGATGGGTGTTGGTTGGAATACCCTCACAACAGCTGAAAGGAAAGTGAAAAAGGAGAAAAAGAAGGGAAAAGGCATTTTATAGGAGCTGTGGGAATGTCACTAAGTTAGGAATGTGAGGGAGGTGTCCAAAGGGACATTTCTGGGAGCTCAAGGAGCTCCCCAGAGAGGTTTGGGGTCCCCATCCCTGGAGGTGTCCAAGGAAGTCTTGGAGGTGGCACCCGGTGCTCTGGGCTGGGGACAAGGTGGGCACTGGGCACAGCTGGGACTCTTTGGTGACCTTTGAGAGCTTTTCAAACCTCACTGATTCTGTGACTGAAGGGGAGAATTGTGACATCCACCATTTTCAATGGCCAGTGCAGAAAATTCACCAATTCTTACTTCACGTGATTTCCTGAAAAGATAACTTAGATTTCCTTGCCAGCCCTACTGTCATTTCCCAGAAAACAATGATACAGGCAGGAATAATTGCTTTAGCCTTTAGTTTTGAGTGGAATTTTTCTTTTCCTCTGCCAAACAAATAGAAAAAGCAGTTGGACTGGTTTAACATACACTCCTATCTAAGAAAAAAATATCCAATAGAGATGAAGATAACTTTATTTCTGTCAGCAAAGAAAAATATATATTTGATCCAATCTACACTAAACTTTTCTTTGCAGTTCTTGAGAAATAAAAATGAAAAAAAGAAAATCTATATATCACATTCTTGGCCAGTATTTGATGACATTCCCCTTCAGTTTTTCCTTCTGTTTTTTTACTAACTACAACAAAAAAAGAGAGAGTGTAAGTTTATGTAGCAGTAAAGGTAGAGCAGCAGAGTTCCCAGGCACCTCATTTTACAATTTGCTTTGACATGAAGTGAGAAATAACTGAGCACAACCTTTACTACAATAATTGGATTTTTGCCATCAGGAAAAGCTTGTTACATTTGTGTCCTCTGAGAAATAATATGCTTTTTTAGGCTGAGTTTTATAGACTCCACTCTCTGTTACCTTAGAGGGATGTGATGTGCAGGGGTTGGATCCTTCCCTGCCCGAGCTGATTGTCTCTCATCCTTCTGTCAATAGTGGTGTTTGGTTTACACCACCACAGCCTCCAAATCATTTTGGGAGACACAGCTTAGAACACAGGTTAATTTTAGAGCAGCCTCCTCTCTCTCCCTCTTTTTATTTTGCTCTTTTTTGCTTCTGTTGTTTTGGGTTTTGCCAGCGGTTTTTCGCCCTTTGTGCAATTTCCTTGAAGAATCATTGGAAAATAAAATTAATTCTGAAATCCGCATAGATCTTGCACCTGGAAATGTCAATTAAGTCAGAGCCTGAGGATGGGTGAGCTTTGTCAGCTGGGGATAGGAAATTCCTTCAATTTTAGCACCTCAGGTGTTTTGAAGTTGCCTGTGGTGTTTGTCTCCATCACATCTGGGGCTCCCCCAATCCAAAAAACTGCTCAATTTCCTGCCTCTCATTAAACATGTGAGTAATTTCATAGATTTCATTATACTACCTTGGAAATTACCCTAAAGTTTGATGATCATGTACAAGGATTGGTTTTTGTCATTCTCTAACCTATGCTTGAAGCTGAAATGAAACAAATATTGAAAAGAATGTAAGAAATTGTTACTTCTGATCTTTTTATAATAACAAATTCCAAAATATTTGTACCTATTGTGATATTGCTTCAGTACTGTGGGTTCATGAGCAGTGAGAAGATAAAATATTAATTAAAAATTATTTTTTATAGTGTAAAATCAACAGGAACACTGCACACGTGTCACCTCTGATGAACTATTCATGACCTCAGGAGATTGGCATTTCAGCATCACCAGGATTTTTTATCCTATGAGGAATATCAGATTTGATAAAAGGATTAGATATTAGGAAGAAATTGTTGCCTGTGAGGGTGGGGAGGTGGCCCAGAGCAGCTGTGGCTGCCCCTGGATCCCTGGAATGTCCAAGGCCAGGCTGGACACTGGGGCTTGGAGCAGCCTGAGATGGTGGAAGGTGGGAGGGCCTGGATGAGTTTTAAAATCCTTTCCAACCGAATCCATTCTATAACATAATATGATCTGAACCTGTTTTATTTAAATATAACCAATGTGAGATGGGAAGTGTGAAGTGGTAAAACAGCGTTTTAGGAGCGGGAGATGGATATTAAGTTAAAGTGCCTTGTACTCAAAATCAATTTGAATTTACTTCAAACTTTGCATAACCTTCTCCTCAGAGTTACACAAATGTCTTGATAGACTCATTAAAATCTGGAAAATGGGAGAGGAAAATCTCAAGATATGAGACTCCTGAATGAGCGGAAATAAAATTCTCTAACTGAAGTGTGAAATGAGAGTGGATCAGTGAGAATTTTAAGTTTCAATTTCTTTCACTTTGTGGCTTTATCACACACTGTTACTTCATCACTTTTATGGAGCAGAACATACACATTATAATCTATTTATTCCACTTTATTTTTGCAGGGTCTTCTCTTTGGGTGTGTTCTCACTCTACTTGTGTAGTTCAAGGTGAAGACCCCTATGGTGTCTTTGAGAGAAGAAAAGAACCCATGCTAGTGAATCTATGAGAAATAATGATTTTTGAGCTCTCCTTTCATCACCTTGGTGGCCAAAAGTGGAGAGATTCTGATTAGGGATCCTTTACAAGTTCAAAGTCCCTCTCCTCCTTCTAGAAACAGACCTCAAAAGCAATTTACCTCGTCAGGGGATGTGCATGGATTTGTTTTCCAGAATTTCTGACTTGTTACTGAGCACCACATCTTGTATTTCATGTTCTACCTCCAAACAGCACAACTGGCAGCATTTTATTTAGTCTCACAAACTAGAATTGTTTTCTCATATCTGCTGTTCCACTGCGCTTGAAATGTGGCTCTTGTCCTTAAGGATACCTTGAAATGTGATTTTTATCCTGACAAAAGTTTCTTTTTGGTTGAGACTCCCATTTACACCCCAAATTGATGGAGAAAAATTGAGATTTTCTTTATCATGATGGTACAGTGTGAAACAAATTGCTTCAGATTATGATTCCCTCCAGTTTAAATTGTTCCATTGTTTAGACTGGAGCTGGCTGACAGTTTCTTCATTTATCTTTCTTGGCTAACGCAGCCCTGGATGTATTTGAGGCATTAGGCTGGGGCTGGTTTGTCAACCTTGACCTTGTGCCACATTAGCTCCTTGCAAAGCTGACACTCTTCATTTCTCAGCCCCACATTTTGTTCCAAGCTCTCTGAGCCAGGATCAGCCACAACTGCTTGTGAAATTTGTACGGGCAGGTATCAAAAGCCATCATGCAGGGTTCTCTTTTACACACTCCCTATTTTCACCAGCTTGTATTCTAGATCACAAACAAAAATCTCATCATTCATACCCCATAACAAAATTTAATTGCTATTTGTCTTAACTGATTTATTTGATAGACTTGGTGTGGCTTAAAAACAACTTTTACACTTGATATCTGGGCCATCGAAATTAGCACCGAGTTCTTGCTGCTCAGTGATTAGAAGTTATCTGTGAAAGAGATCCTGCTGGTTTCTTCTAAAAAGTGGCTTTGGTCAACTTAATCTATAGTCTTTGTTCTAGGAAAGGAAGCAGCTTTGGAGCTGAAAACTGAGGAATTTGTGAGACTTAAAGCTGATACAATTGTGTAAGTACTTCCATGAGTGCTTGGAGTTTATTCCACGTTCACTTTAAATTGGACCAAACTAATCCCTGTTCCAAAGCCTCCTGAAGAGGCAGCCAGCATGGTCTCATCTGTTTCTTTCCACCAGGAATGTGGCCTCACTTCTTCACAACAATTTCTTGCCAACTTTGCATGTTCAAAGGCTGAGCCTCATCTTTGCTCCTAATGGGAATTAATAGCACCGGGAAGTTCTAACAGCAGCTGTGTCTTCAGAAGAATGATGGTGGGACTCACCAAAAGTTGCCTGTTTGCTTTTCTTGCAGGTAGGAACCCATGGGAAAAAGAAAAAAAAAAAGCCACACTATTCAAGAAATAAACAAATAAAGCAAATTCACAATGACTCCGCTCACAGGGAATCCCAGACTGGCTCAGTTTCTATTGTACCTCACAAACCTTCAGAAACATCTTGGCCTGAAAAGGTAAATTGAGCAAACCCAAAGCTTTTGGGAATCAGCTGCTGAGGAAACACGAAAACAAAAACGTTGATTGAATGTACTGGGAGGTGAAGCTCATCCCAGCAGGGAGATTTTTCCATGGCTCAGCTTGGGGATGAGGAGCAGCTCGTGGAGGAGAGGGAGGTCTGTGCCACTCTGAGCTCATCCCTGAGCCCAGTGCAGCTGTTTGGTTGCCAGGTGCTCTGGTTTTAATGGGTGAATCACAGCTGCAGCCCTGAAAATGCAGCACTTCCCTCTCCAATCTCTGCTCTTCAACCCTGATGTCTCATTTTCACTCTGCAGCTCTGCAGATTATTTTCAGGTCTTTATCTTTTTTATCTTTTTTTTTTTTTTTTTTTTTTTTTTTTTTTTTTTCCC
>JAWWMU010000029.1:2557171-2567377 GCA_035048155.1 Cinnycerthia olivascens | reverse complement strand
TTTTGGTTTTTTTTTTTTTTTTTTTTTTTTTTTTTTTTTTTTTTTTTTTTTTTTTTGTCCCGTGTTGTTAGAGATCTTTGTGAGCCAGAGAATTCTGTGTGGTTATTCAAACAAAGCTTAAAACAGCTGAATTCAAAGGTATTTTAATATGTTTAAATATTACAGAATATAGACCTAAATCAATCAAGTTGAAAACTGCCAGAAACTTAAATCAGCCATGTAGGAGGCCCTGGATTTTCTCTCCTCAAGATAAATGTTGTATTTCATGTGGTGACAGACACCCCAAATGCAAATAAGGCTCCAATCATAAATTTGGATTGTTCCACAGATTATTTACCTTTATGATTCTTCATTTCTAAATGGGTAAAGAACCAAAAATACCTGCCCTTGGTCAATCCCAAATACCAGGGGAAGGTTAGTGAGCTGATCAGGAGAGATGTGAGTGGGGAGCAGCTGGCAGTTTGCAGGAGCCTAAAATCAGAGTGACAGTCAGAGAGCACAAGGTCTGGGCATGTCCAGAAGTGGAGTTTCTCACGAGTGTGTCCTTTCTGAGGGGATAAAATGATCTTTATTATGGATTATATAGCTATGTGCATCACCTCCTTCCCTGACTGCTGAGATTCCTGAACAAATCCTGCAGCACAGGCACAAAATGTTCTATTTCCTAACTTGTTCTGAGAAAGAGCCATCTCAGCCAGCACTGCAGGCTTTGGAGAAGGCCACAGCCACCAACTTTGTGTCTTCAGTGGAGCCTGGATTTCATCCTTCGTGCTGGAGCCAGAGGCAGCTGTGAGTATCTGACAGAATTATGGAAAGTTAAAGGCTTGGAATGGGCTTCAAAGATTATTTATTCCCAACACTGATGGGCAGGGACACCTCCCACCAGAGCAGGCCATGGACCACAGTCACTTGTTTACATCTGAGAAGTGAGAATGATAATTCCTCTCAAGAGCACTTCACATCTTCTTTTTTCTAACTCAGAACTGTATAATATATTAATTTTTATTGCTTTTTTATGTCAAGTAAGACACACATGAGGTTATACAACATCTCACTTATTTCTCATCCTACGGCAACAATAATTTCTGTCAAGAGCTGTAAATTGCCAGACCACAGGAACTAGCATGAAATAAATATTTCCTAAAATGCTTTAATGTGAGAGCTAATACTTTTAATGTGTGTGTCTTGTAACTTGGTTTGCTCTGAACTGAGAGTTAATTGGATTGTCATACTTACATGGGTAAGCATTCAAACACCTCTAAACTTCATAAAACCTCCTGGAAAGAGAGACAGGCAGTGTCAGAGCAAAATCAAACCCAAACTTTTATGTCTGTTTGCACAGCAAGCTCAATAAGAATTTTGCTGATCTGCCTGAAACCTGGACAATTTAAATGCCATTATTCTCTTTGTCAATGCTCAGGCAAGTTCTGGTACGAGTGGCAAACCTAAAAAATATGAAGTTTGCTTAATAAAACATATTAAAATGGGTGGCATGAAACAGAGTTATTTCGACTGGAATGTATACACTGGGGAAAAGCAAGATCTTGAATATTCACATTACAGCTCATTGAAAAGGCAATGGGCTATGCAACAAGATTGACAACAAAAGGAAAAATGATGAGGAAAATTGCCTTACTTATCTGCTAGAGTGCTCTTGACTGCCAACTGTAATTTTATGGTTCATTATATAAAAAAATACCATTAATGTTAGTACTTGTGTATCATAATCATGAGAAGAAGGGAAAAAGTTCATTGAAATGTACTCCATTTTTAATCAAGACACTATAATTGTGTGTTTTTCAGGCATCATCAATTTCCATCAATTTTACTGCTGCACAAATAATGTGCTGCTATAGTTCTTCCACAGGTCAATTCCTGCATGAGGTACATTGACTGCAGGGATGTAAACTGTAAATAAACAGTGGCATAATTTATCATCTCTGATATTGCTTGATACACCACCAGCTTCACGTTGATAAGGGGAGCAAATGGAAGGGTTTGAATTGCGTGGTGCATCACAGAAATTGTTATATAAACGTTGTTAGATAAAATGTCAGGCAGCAGCCAATATTAGCATCCCAGAGCCACTGTCACACAGCAAATGTGTCTGTCAACTTAGCTGGGTGTTTTCAGGAGTTCTGAAAATCACAGCTTGGGTAAAATTGTCTGCAGCTACGGCAGGGGACGTGTCTGTCAGCAGCCCTGAGGGTTGGCCAGCTCAGAACAGCTCTGGCCACGGGACAATTTGGGTTCCTCACACCCAAAGGGAAGTGAAGGGGTCACTAATCCACCTCTGTTTGGAAAGGGAGCCCAAGGGAGCTCAGCTCTCTGAGAGCACAGAAAGGTTTGTGCTGAACACTTTTCCTGAATTAATGTCGGTGTTATTCCACAGGGAACAGATCTACAGCAGAGCCTCAGCCCCAGAGCACAGAGAGGCCTTTCCCAAGGACTTTCTTCTTGGTAAAAGATGATTCCCAGATGATGTTTTCCTAGATCTTTATTCCATGATTCTGTGGTTGAGACTGAACTTTGGTAAAAGCTGCTCTTTTCTCTTGGGATGTGCTGAGTTTTGAGGCCTGGGTAAGTTAAATTTTGTTTACAAAATTGAAGTTTAAACCGAGTCACAGCTGGCCAGCCAAGTGCAAAAGGTCATGGTCGGTGTGCTATCAATGTTTTCGAAAGCTTTTTTGTTTACTGGTGCAGAATATTGATAAAAACTGATGATCTTTATGGGAAACCTTTTTGTTATCTGATCCTTAATCCCACTGAGCACATCCCCTTCTTGAAGAATTAATCACGGAATCACAGAATGGGTTGGATTGGAAGACATCTTAAAGATTATCTCATTGCAACCCCCTGCCTTGGACAAAGACACCTTCCACTAGCCCAGGGCCACAACTACGACCAGGATTTGTCTTCCTGCTCACTCTTTTATCCCAGCCTGAGATTGGGTTTCTAATCCAAATTAGAACTGGGATTTTAGTCCCAGTCTGATATTTCTTGCAGAGAAGTCTCTGTGTAGATGCCTGAGAATGGACCAGAGGTTGCTGCACCCCATGAAAGCAGCCCTGGCACACACCACAGCCAGGAATAAACCCATTTTCTCTCCACTCTCCCTCTTTTGAAAGCTCTCTGTCCTTAAGTAAAGGAGGAAAGCTCAGTGCACTGGACAGGGCTGGTGCTAAGTAGCTCATGTTAGGGCAAACAGCTCATAAAAGTGGCATGGTCAGGATGATATATTCATGCAGTATTTCAGTTGTATCTGTGTCAGACACTACTGGATTTGTAGAGCTTTAATTATAAATTACTTGATAAAATAAGGTCAGCTGCCAAAAGCCCATTGCAGTGTCTGAGGCACTCCAAGTTTTGTTGTGGAGGGGATGAAAAGAGCAGTTTATTTTATTCCTGAACAGTCTGGGGAAGTGGAGGACGGTGAGACTGAAGCTGAGGGGCTTTTCTGAGGCTGACAAACCTTTCAGAAACCCCAGCACTTTGCCAAGGCAGCAGCATCCAGGGCCCTGGGAACAAACTGCTGCCAGCTGAAGCTCTCCTGAGCTGAGCAATAGGCCTGAAATAGCTGCAATAATTCAGATATTTCTGTTTTCAGCTAAATGTCACCACACCTCACGCCTGGAAGTGGGATCCTCCTGCAGAGGCTGCTGAGCAGCCGAGTGGGGAGTGCTGGGGCAGCCTCTGCTTCCTCCTGCCCCCAGCAGAAGGGAATGTCTGGGATAGCACTTTGCAAATCTGCCTGGAAAAACATGGCATTATTCATAGTGTATGATTAGTCTTGCACGCTTCCCTTGTTATAAATATGTAACACATGCTCCAGTGCAGAATGTGATAATGTATTCCAACATGATCTTTATTGCTGATATTTAAAAACCTGTTCCTGAATATGCACAGTTTAGATTTCACATGAATGTACATCTCCCATTTTTCCTGGTTTAAAGCATAAAGTCTCTCAGGCAAAATGTAGGTTTTATGTCAATCCATTTTTACCCCTTTCCTCAGCTCGTTTGTCTACAGTTAAATATTTTCTTCATCTTCCACAGGAAAATATGAATTATTCTAAAGCACCGAGTGCTGCAGTGCGTGTGCATCTGTGTTTGCTGGGAAGTCAAAATACAAACAGTGGAGAAAATATCCTCATTTGTTCTCCATTCCAATTATTAAGTGATATATTAGGAAGCAATCATAATAAAGAGGAACTGATGGAGCCAAAGAAATTATTTCTCAGAGAGACAGCAGCCTGCTGTTATCTCTAATCTAAGAGGCACTGGATAGAGGTCATCTTCTGATCAATGAAGTGAATTCCACTTTATGGTGCTGCAAACAGACAGAGAATGGCACAATCAAGTGCTTTCTAAGAGAAAACAGAAACAGCCAGAGAGCGAGGGAAGGACCATAACAAAAATAAACAGATTTATTGCTATACAGGGCCTGTTTTACGAGGGGCCTGTGGTGTAGGAAGAGGATGTTGCCCTCCTTCAGCACCCTGGATATTCAGAGTACTGCCAAGAACTGAAATCACTTCACCTGCCCAGGACATTCCTCTGGAAAAAGGGTTAAAAATGTTCTCTGCCACACCCAGAGACCGTCCCTCCTAAAGGAAAAGCAGTTTATGTTCCAAGCTGAACACTTAAACGTGGGATAACATGGGATGTAATGTGACTTTCAGGAACTCTGAACAGGGACTGCTGACAGCTTTTGTCCCACGGTCTCCACACACTTCAGGGCCTGGCTCTCTGCTTTGCCCATATTTTGCTTTTCAAGAGGAATTTTGACTCAATCAGGTCTTACAGCACTGCCTGATATGATTTTGGATCTCAAAATAATAGGGATTTCAAGACCTGATCAAAATGTTTGCTGCTGAAGTTTTATAGTTTGGACTATTAAGCATGGACGCGTCAAGGTAATTGAGCAGGAATTGGATGTGTGATGCAGCCTGTGCCACAGGAAAACCTTAAAACAGTGTCTGCTGCTTTTCTTTTTATTTTTTCAAACCTTGCAAAATCAATGGAAAGGTAAGGAGGGCCATTGCTGTCAGCATAGATTAATCTGGAATTCCCTGGCATCTTCAGATCCTCGTGCATCAAAACACGAGGTTATATCAAAAGTTTGAATAGTGGCTCAAAGTGCTCAGGAGTTCAAAAAAATGACAAGAGCCAGCGAACTAAAACGCCTCCAATTTCTATGGTTTGCAAACTTCAAAAAGTGTGATTGTGCTGGGAGGCTTTGATCTCAATATTACTTTTTTATGGCCTTTGAAGTCCCAAGCAAAGGGCCACTGCAGCAGGATCCGGAGGTGTCGAGTGTTAATTCCCTCTAGCCATGTTTAAGGTACAGGATATTAGCTATTGACCACTGGATGTTAAAGAATGTAACCATAATAGAGAGGATTTTCTTATCCATAATAGAGAGGATTTTCCTTTCAAAGGAGGTTTCACACTCAGCAGTGTAGGTGCAGTTTGAGTTTTCCCAACAAAAAGGTTGCAGATGCTCAGGACCTCTAGAATATCCCACCTTTTTAATAATCAGCTGTTACAGCTAAGCAGGAGCTGGAATTCTGTCAAAATTACCCACCAAACAGCAGCATGTGTTATTTTGGGGGCTGGTGAGGGAAACCTCCAAGGGGGAGGCTGGTGAGGGGCTGGAATCTCTGTCTGCTCCTGACATGGGAACTTAACTCTGTAAATTGGCACCAGCGTCTGCCTTCGAACAGCAGAACTGGAGAGGAAAAATGGAAAGGGCTGCATTTATGTGGCTTGTAAAATATTCATTTATGTGCTGTGCTTGAGGAGAATCGATCTCTGGAGAGCAGGAGGTTTCTTCATCTCAGTCACATTGCATTAGAGGGAAGAGCTGAGTGGGGTGAGATGTCATGGGGGCAGTGATGGGGCCAAAGAGGGCAGCACGTGCTGGCCCTGAGCTCTGGATGGGGCAGGGGGACATCAGGGCAACAGGAGAGGGAGGTGAGCTCGTTCCTGTGCCTCTGGGTTTTGATTCCACTCAGTGGAAAACTGAAATTTCTGCAGATTTGGTCTTCGGTGACTTGATTTTTCTGTCTAATTATAGCAAGGTTAAAGAGGGAGGCAGTGGTTTATTCCTTTTATGTACAGGGACGTGCTGGGATTCCTGGGCTGGCCTGTGCAGGACCAGGAGTTGGATTTTGATGCTCCTTGTGGGCCCCTTCCAATTCTGAAAAGTTAATGAATCTATGATTGTGAAAATTAATCTATTTTCAGATGGGGAACAGCAGGTTTTGCTTTGCCCTCCACATCTCCCTGTTGCTCCCAGACTCTGGATGTGCTGCAAGATTCCATGGGATGGGATCTGTGCAGCTGGATTGACGTTCTTGCTGTGGCCTCTTGAAGTCACTTCTTGAGTGATTTTCTCATGAGCTGAGGAAATTTCCATCCATTGGCTTCTCTAAACCTGCCAGAGCCCCAGGCAGGGCTGTGCAGAGAACGTGAGGTGTGGGCAGGCACAGTGACCAGTGCCACCAAGCCAGTGGTTTTCCCACTTAAAATGCCCTTTCAAGATTTTAAGTGAGGCACTGTATTGTGAACAGGACTCTTTCTCAATTTTTCTGACATTAAGGACTCATAAAGATTTTTAACAACAGACTTTTACATAGTTAAACTGAGAAATAGCTCCTCTCATGTTTTCAGCTGCTCCTGACAATAATGTCTTTACCTCAGGAGCAAAGTATTCCTGCTGATGTCAATAAAGGCAGTGGTTTTGACAGCAGTTTTATACATCAGCATAGATCTGGAGTGCTGAATATTACCTGTTATCAATTGGCTAACACTTTCCACGAGAGAGATGTCTCTTCAGAAAGCTGCTCCTTTTATGAGTGTCATCAACTCCTGTCAGCCTGACACCGCTGGGTTTGACTGGGTTTGAAGTTTTTGTTGTTGTTTAAATTTGTGATAACATAAGTGAGAGTTTTTTGTTTTTTTTGAGGAATGGATGTTGAAAAGTGTGTTCTGTTCACAAACAAACGGGTTCATTCAGCTGCTTTTTTGTGAAAGCTCTGAGATCTGTGGAGGAAAATATTTAAGTAATGGAGTGATTTGCTGTGCTTTTGCTGCTAAAACAGCACAGGTGTAGCTTATGGAGAGGCAGTGACTTATTGCAGCTCTGAACGTCTCTCAGTTTAAAAGCTCTGGGGTTTAAAGCTTTGTGCTTTGGATTTTGGATAACCCAAGGGCAGACAGGCCCTGGGAGCACAGGGAATGTAAAACTGCATAATCTCACCCCAACAAGGAATGTTTTATTAGCAAGTATCAGGAATATTTATTTTTCCATGTTAAGAAAAAAAAAACCAAACTGATTTTTATATTTCTAACAGTGCAAATTGGTGTGGGTTCACAATTTATGGATGCAGAAAGAGCACAGGTTTGCTGACAAACCTCAGTTTTTCACTGCTGGTGAAAGGAACACCAACAAAATGTGATGTGACATCTGGAACAGCTCAGCACCAGCTCCTGTCTGTGACTGCTGGTCCAGCCACACTCCTGGGGAAGGCCAAGGAGGCATCAGCAATGATTCCAACAGGTGACACTAAATCTTCCAAAATGAGCACTGCCAGCTCCTGAGGGCCTGGTATCCACACAGAATCCCAGGAGGATTGTTGGGAGAGTTCTTAAAACCCATCCAGTGCCACCCCTGCCATGGTAGGGACACCTTCCACTGTCCCAGCCCCAATGTCCAGCCTGGCCTTGGACATTCCAGGGATCCAGGGGCAGCCCCAGCTGCTCTGGGCACCCTGTGCCAGGCCCTCACCCCCTCACAGGGTGGAATTTCATCCCAATATTTAATTTATTGTACCAACACTCCGGAGTTGAACGTGGATGGAGAGCAGGGAGCAGCTGCTTTCGTTATGGGAGGCCTCTTTCTGAATATTTACATCTGAGATATAAATCACCCCTAACACATCGCTCAGTGTAATAGGTTCCTGTAATTAAATGAGAGCTTTATTGAATAAATTGCACACTGTTAATTATACGTGTAAGGCTCTCTGGCAATTCCTTTGACTTTATTGCAGATAAAACAATGACCTTGTCTATTTTCATAGTGCTTGATAATTTAAGAAGATTGAAGAAGTGTTAATTGTGAGTTGGCCAAGAAGTCTTTAAAATGCTTTAATAGCTTTAATGGTATTAACTCAATATTGAGATAAGATTATTCCTTGTACTTTGTGTGTACTCACAGTGCCAGGCTTTGCCTCTCTCACCTCTGGAACTCACCTGTAAGAGCAGTGGAGCTTGGGATAGGGAACAAAAACCAGGAAAACGTTGATTTAGTCTATAATATCCACAAATCGATTTTTCTTGATGGACTGGAGAGTCAGGAATTATCTGCCTCAAATCAGCAAGGACTTTATGCAAATGAATGCAGAATTAGAATAGCAGAGTGCAACTTGATGACATTGGCCTTATTTTTTGCATATTAGTCAATAGTTGCTAAGTTTACAATTTTCCCTTTCCTTTGGCGTCTTTATTTATAATTCAGTTATTTATACATGCACACAAGTACAAACTCACCCATTGGACACCGAAATTAAATCCCAGAGAGGCTTTATTTTTATTTACTGCTTCCCCCAATAAATGCACATCTTTCAAATCTCTGCAGAGCTGCATCGATTCCTGAAGTATCATCTCCCAGTTTATTGAGTACAAGTGGTGACTGATTGTCCCCTGACTCTTCAGCAAGAACTTAAATATACAGAAAACAAGTTTTAAACAGGCTATGACTTTATTAAGATACCACCACATGTGGCAAGTTATTTGGGATGGTTGGGAATTTCTTGATAATTTTTTTTTTATCCCCCCCACCGGAAAAAAATCTGCTGATTTGCCCAAATCCAAGCTGTTTGCTAAGCAGAATTGGACTCAACAGATCCAATTAAGAAGAAAAAGAAGCCAGAGCAGTAGCAGGTTGACGCTGTTAACAGGAGATTGTGCTTTTCCTTGTGATGGCAATTTTTCAATATTTTAATGAACTTCCACTTGGAAAAAAAAAAATAAAAAATGTTGAAACCAATTAATTTGAGTGACCTGACAAAAAAAAAAAACAACAAAAAAAACCCAAAAAAAAAACAACACAGAAAAAAACCAGGGGGAGTGTTGGTGGGTGGCAATGTGAGATCACAGCTTTACACCCTGTCTCGTACAGAACTTGTGCAAACTGCTGAAAACCTGGGGGAAAACCAAGCTCAATCCACACTCGGTGGGGAACTTCCTTGCTGCACTGCTGACATCCTCCAAACTCAGAGAAAACTGGGGAATTTAAAGGGAAAATCAGCATTAACAGCCTGGTTTTGTGGTTTTGGTGTTTTCTGCTTTCCTGAGAGCAGCTTGTCTCCATCACCAGTCGAGCTCGGGGTCCTGCTTTGTCTCTCATCTCTTCTCAGCAAATTCCAGCCCAGCCCCAGTCCTGTTGAGCTTTGCTGGGATCTTCCTGAGATTCTCCTTTTTGCCTCAATCCTATTGAACCCCAAAATTTTTTGCCAAATATCGATCTATTTCTAATTATGGCTTTGCTTGAAATTGGCATTGCAGCAACGCCAGGATCCCTTCAGGTCAGTTTGAAATCACTCACTGGTTCACAGAAAACACTGAAATTGAAAGTTTGAAACCATCTTCCATTTAAAATAACATTTTAAAAAATTAATTCGCACCTGTGCTCCATAGGGCACGGGAAGAACAGCAAAGCTTTTCACCAGGGTTTGAAAACTACAGCAAATAACTTCTTCAGTCAGAGAAAAATAACCTAATAGCAGCTTTCTCTGGGAAGTCACAGGATTTCTCTGCTCAATGGAGCAGCAAAATGCGTGTGCTTTGTTTGAATATAGAAACGAAGAAATAATTTATCAAGCAAAAATATAGGTATTTCTTCAAGAATTTCCATTGCTGTGGAAATATTTCTTTCTTTTGTGACACAGTTTTCCTGCTCTGCTGTCTGATGGATTGATCTAAGATGGGAGAAGAAGTGCTTTCCTTCCTTTGATGATAAAGAAAAGGGAAGAAAGAAAAACGAAGCATTAAAATTCCAACACATGTTTCATCTACTTCAGCTCTGCCTGAGAGAACTGTGCAGTTTCCCCCTTTGCAGAAATTATTGCTTTACTTTCTCCGCCTCTTTCCACAAATTTTCCTATTTTTTCCTTATTTTCCTATTTTTTTTCTTTGTATTTTA
>JAWWMU010000029.1:2521480-2549294 GCA_035048155.1 Cinnycerthia olivascens | reverse complement strand
AACTCTGATCTTTGTGTTTGCAAACAACCACCTCAGACATGGCACCGCTTCTCCTGCTCCCCCTGTGCTCTCAGACCTGGTTTCACAGGTGCAGAACTGATTTCTGAGCTAAAGAGAGGGATGGGGATCCAATTCAGCACCAACCCAGGACAGGCACCTTGGAGCCTCTGAACCCCCAGCCCAGCACGCAAAGCAGGGCAGGTTTCTGTGAGCTGCTCCTCTGCACTTTTTTGCTTAAAGAATTCCAAAAGCAAAGCCCAAACCACCTGCAGGGTCTGGTTTGAGGCTCTGTCACCTGACAGCCTTGGGGGATTGCTTCCAGCAGCAGAAACATTGCCTGCCCATGGTCCATAACAGCTTGGAACAAAGAGCTATAAAAGCAGAGAGCAGGAGACAGATTTATCTCGGTGTGTTTCAAGAAATGATGATCTTGAATTGATTCCTTCTCTGAAATACAAACTCCATGTTTAGCTCTTCTAAAAAAAAAAATAAAAAGGAAAACCATAAAATAAGCTGGGATTTATCCTCAAGATCAACTCTCATTCTCTTTCAGAAATTACATTCTAGACAATAAGTGATCATTATGTGCCAACAGAGCTGAGAATCCGATTTTAACTTTCAGGTAACATATTAGGGCCATAACCAAATCTGAGAACTATTATCATAGCCAAATGACTGTAATGCTTCAAGGCTGTAACAGTCATCACCTTTTTATCATTCAGATTACCAGCCAACCCTGAAACAATGAATTTCTTTAACATTATTCTCCCATAACCTTTAACTGTATGCATTATTTCAAACATCTGAAATAATCCTTTATATGACACAGTAGAATAATACTTTTGCCATTCACTGCACACTGGAATTTGTTAAGCCAAGAGTAGTGCAAAAACTCCAGTCTGTTCTGTCTGCCGTGGAAATACATTTATTTCAATTGTGCTGGAATGATGTTTAAGTGATAAATCATTTGAAGGAACACTGATAGGAAGCATAAGGTTCATAAAAGTCCAGAAATGCTGCTGCAGTTTTATCACCATTATAAAAGTGTCCTGCTTGCCCTGTTTTGGGAGGGCTTTACTTGGCCAGCTCTCACATATTTCACGTGGAATGTACAGCATAAATATTCCACGGGTTCATTACAGAGCTGTGTCTGTGATAAACCTTTGCAGAGTCCTTTCAGGAAATGTTTATTCCTGTTCTGTCAAGTGGGTGCTAATGCCCCACGCCAGCTCTCTCCATGGGCCATGCTGATAAATTATCCAGTGTATGCTCTGGTGCTTCTGTGCATAAACTCTCCTATGTCTGAGTTACTGCAGCTCCAGGCCCGGGATGAATCAGATTTATAAACACAGCACTGTGTTCCTTACCTGTGCTGAGGTGTATTACGGTGGCAGAACTGGCATTTATTTGGACTCTTGGTATTAAAACCTTTCCAGCCACACAAGCAATGCATGAAAATACAAAAGCAACTGCTTGAAATGTTGCCAGAGAGAGGAGTCTTGAAAAACATCCCAGGGAGCCTCGAGGCTCCTGAGTACAGAACACTTTGGATCAGACCCTTGGAGGGCACAACCTCTAAAATAACAAGTTTGAAGAATTAAATGGTGCCTTCTTCAGCATCCTCACAAAAACTGGATGCCTCAGAAAGGTCTCAACAATGCAGAGCAGCAGCTTTTTAATGGAGTTCAACTACTTCTAAAAACTTGAAAATGTAGGCTTAGAAAATCTGAATATATTGAAATATTTCTAAACTGCGTTAAGAAAAAGGGATTCAGATAGAAAGGATTCAGGCTCTGGATAAAGGACAATTACTCTTGTGCTGAACAAGCGAAAAGGTGTTGGACTTCAAGTCCAATTTTTCTGTGATTTCTTGTGTGACCTCTCACAAGCCACACACGTTCTACCCCAGGAAACCACAAAGCGATTTCCACTGGCTTCAGCGGAGGGGAGAATAAGCTCCTAATTTCTCTTTGAATCAGTTTCCTCATTAGTAAATTACCGACCTCAGAGCTTAATGCTTCCAATGCTCTTCAGTATCCTTGAAGGGGAAGTGATATTGCAATGTTAACTGTCCTTACTGCCAGCAGCCAGGGAGCAGAAAATCCAGATTAATGGGGGTGCTTTGGTGGCCATGGCCACCACGTGGAGCCCCGTTCCCTCCACCCCAGAAGAACAAGGCAAGAGTCAAAAAGATTGAATATTTCAGCTCAAGAGAAAGCTGCTTCCTCAGCAGGTACCTGGAATTTCCTGCACGTTTTGCTGCATTTTAGGACAGATTTTCATTTGCTGTCATCTCAGCACTGCACTAAAGCCCTTATTTCATTCACAGAGTTCATCAGCAAGTTCACATCACCTGGATTGGAAGGTTCTGGAGATGAATATTCCCCTTGTCCCAGGACTTCAGGGCTACAATGTTCACACACAGAGCTGCAAACTCTGAGCTCAGGGGGAGGTAAAAGTTGTTCATGGTGATAGTGCTCAGCCTCACACACCTGGCAAAAAGCAGGTGACCATTCCAGGGGAAAAGAAACCAAAGACTGACTGCAAATTTGCTGGTAACTATTTAAAAAAAAAAAGGTCAGTCCTGAACATTAAAAGGCCCAGCAGGAAATCATTAAATCTGAGTGATAACGTGCGTTTATTTTAATTTACTAGCCTGGATTTTCAATGAATGGATTGTAGAAAATAAAATAAACTTCATAAAAATATGGAGCTGTCTGCAGCTTGCAGCACGACTTAGAAAACCACTGTAACAACCCTGCCAGATTTCCTACCCCTTTCTCCTGGATTAGTTTTTTATCTCTTTTTTACCAAAAAAGTAACTTTTTTACTGCTTAAATGCCATCTGCTAGACCCACTGGAGGATTTCAGTAATTTGAACTGTGAGTTTTGATGCAAATATTTCAATTAAAGCTCTCAAAGGCTCGGCTCAGATGCCACCAAGCCCTGGAGTCACTGGGTGCTACGTGACCATGTAGATGAGCCTGAGCCAGAGCAGGAATCCCCCAGCAGTGATTCCTGAAGGATCCAACCCAGAACTTCATGGGAGGGTGGAATTCCTCCCTCTGGAAGTCCTCCATGGACCAGGTCACCCTCAGGGACAGCTTCTTGGGAATCTTTCAAAGATATTCAACTTCCATAAATCCAGCTGCTACAAAGTCTTCATAAACTCACTGCAGTAGGAGTGAAAAAAGATGTTATCCCTTCCCAAGGTGGCTGCTTGAACCTGCAGTCCCTGTGACAACCAGAAAAGTTGATGTTGAAAAGACCTTCAAGAGCCTCGAGTCCAAGCCAAGGGATTGTGCCTTTTCAGTAAATTAAAAGAGAAACATCCATCTCTGCTGCAGAGGATCACCCGACACGCCTGCTGATTTATTTAACTAATTTTTCATCCCATAATTCTTCCAATCTGTGTTCAAACGATCTCATCCTGCATTTCTTTGCTGAAGGTTACCAAGCTGGCAGAGTTGTGTCCTTCTGATGACAGATCTCTCTGATGCTCTGTTTGCCTGCCTTTAATCTGCTCCAAGGCTAACAGAGGTGAGTTTTTTTGATTCTCATCCACAAGGAATTCAAGAATACCCTTCCCGCTGTCCCCCACCCAAGCAGGGTGGATTTTTGCATGGCAATAAATCCTTTCCCTTGGGTTATTTTAACTCCTGAGCTGGGGGTGTTGTCACAACAGCCCTCATTGAGTAATTGAATAATTGGTCATGGGAATCATCCCAAACTGGTCCCAGTGGTCACCAGCACCTGCTCAGCTTCACTCTCTGTTGTCCCAACAATGGCACTGGATTCAGTCCCAGGGACCAGCAGGCACCACAAGGAGAGCAGAAAGCTTCTCAAGTTATTTGAAAAGCCATCAATTTCCCAAAGTGTGCTGTGCTGAGTTAAAGCTTGTCCAAACTCCTCACCCTGCTCGTATTTCTTGCCCATCACATTGGATATGTCAGCTGTTGTTTCACCACCTGTTAATCCGTCTGTGCTCGGGCTGTACACAGAATTTATGAGGGTTCCTGTATCTTGTTGCCTACATGTGACCAGTGCAGCTATTTTTTCATCATTCTTGTTTTTTTTTTCACGCTACATCCACCTTATTAGGCACAATTTTAAGGCAGGGAAATATGGATTTATTTCCACAACATTCATTGAAGTTTTTCTACCTTTTTTATCATGAGCTATTGAAGTTGTATCTACACAAGCTTGAATAGATATTTTAATTTACAAATTTCACCGCCCTCATTCCCTGCTATCAAAAGTGAATTTTAACCACGAGTGATGCATAAATGAACCTGATGATTTGTAATCATCAGCAGCTCAAATTATAAGGAATCTCCTGCTGGGGTTACACATCAACTCAGACAGGAGCAAAATTGCTTTGCTCATAACCAGTGCTAGTTTTAATAATTTTATTTCTATTTCTTCCAGAATTCTGGGAAACATTAGCTAGATAATGATGCCTTTTGATTATCAAGCTTGTTCCCCTTTTCAGGAAACAGCTTTGGACTGCCAGAATCACCTCAAATGGGGTTTCTTTTGTAGGCTGGTTTTTCGTTTTGTTTTTTTTCCCCATGTTATCTTTGTGCCTGAGTATTCCTGTTTTTCAGTGCTACTGCTCAGCTCCAATATGCCCCCAATATTTTTGCTTTTACTGGCTCATTTACCCTATGTAATAAAGATGCTTGTCATGTCATAAGGTAAGTATTTTCCCTAGAAATTGCTGTAAA
The DNA here is from genome assembly GCA_035048155.1 of Cinnycerthia olivascens. Classification (NCBI taxonomy): domain Eukaryota; kingdom Metazoa; phylum Chordata; class Aves; order Passeriformes; family Certhiidae; genus Cinnycerthia; species Cinnycerthia olivascens. The sequence goes on along the minus strand of JAWWMU010000029.1, from coordinate 2,544,567 downwards.
ACTTTGTATCAAACTGGACATTTTTATTGATTTTTGAATTGATATTTGCAGGTCTCTTTCTGCTTTCTTTTTAACAATTGACTTTTAGACCCCCACATTTCTTGAAAGAAATATTGCTGTAAATTGCAGTGATCTTGACCTGCTCTTTTTCTCCTCTTATCCCTCAGAGCTTTGCTATTCTAATAGCTTTTCTTATGCTTCTTGCAATTAGTTCACAGAAAATTAGAAGAGATAATGGTTAATGAACAACTGCCACTCACTGTCAGTGGAGTGATGCAAAGGAAAAGGCACTTTCAGAAGTCAGAGAAATGAGAAAATGCAGAGACAATGAGCATCCAGAGTTGGGGGGAAAAACTGTGAGGGAACTGAAATTTGCCTTGATCAAGACCCTTTTGAGAATATTTCACATCAAGGCCTGAAGAACTTTCCTCACCCTCCAGACATGCAGTGAAATGACCCCATGACAGTTTAGGACAGTGATATTTTTAAAATATCTCCCGTAGTCTTGGCTTGGACCCTTCCAAAGATGCATGAAAAAACCAATTATGATTATTAAACCTGTGCAATATAAATTAAAAATATTTACATCCTTCTCACCAAAAGCCTGCACTGAAGTTGTGGTGAGTGTGCTGAGAACAGCAATTTATTCTGACTTTCACCTGCAGAGAAATCCACAGTGTCCACCTCATTAGGATAATGATTTTCCTTGTAGGGTTTTTGCCTTCATTTCTCCAGGTTGAGAGCAAAAATCCCAGAGTGGTTTGGGTTGGAAGGGACCTTAAAGCTCATTCAGTCATGAGTGAAACAGGATGAATCTTTTATTCTGCTTTTCTTTTGTATCTAAACCCCATCACATCAAATTTAAAGTGATCACCTTCAGAAAAAGATCCCATCCAGAATAAACCACTCCAGCAGGATATTTCCGTTCCTTATTTCCCTCACCAAGCTGACTCACAAACATCCCCAGATGTGGTTCAGGATGTTGTTTGTCCTCATCCAGGAGAAAGATCAATTCTGTTGTGGAAACAGTGCACAGCATGGGATCACTCTAATCAATTTGAACAGGCCTTGGTAAAACTATCTGGTAGTCTGCAATCCAGCAGCATCAAAAGCTAATTAATACTTTAGTCAGCTTAATGAGTGTATTAGTGGTTAATATCTGTGTATAAGCTCCTCATAACTCAAAAATCCTATCCCATTTGCATTATTAATAGGACAGGTATGAGCTGATTGATCATAAAACCCATTAACTCAGATTTGTGCTGCCTTCAGTCCCCCCAAGGAAGAGCAGGAATCACTGAGGATTGCAGGGAGCAGACTCTAGGAAGGCCTTTTCAGATTCCAGGTGAGTGGGACTGAAGAATTGCAATGGAAAGGTGAATTCAAACCAGACATGAACTGATCTAGAAGGTGATGGGTGTCTAAATCCAAACCTGGTTTATGAGATGCCCAAATTCTTTCAGGTCAGAGCCCTTCTACAAGGCAAGAGAAACAGCCAGGAAGGAAGGGAAGAAAGAAGAAGAGGCATAATCCACTCCACAAAACAATTTCCCTTCACATCCCTTCCTCTCCTTGCCCCACTCCTCACATAAAACCCAGAGTGGGAGCTTATTTATTGAAATGAAGCTGGAGGTTGGTTCAGGTGGGAGCTGAGGAAATAAACCAAGTGCTTCTAACGCCTGCTAGAGAAGAACAATATTTTGCAATTTCCCTCCTACAGGCTTTGTGTTCTACAAAGAGAAATAAAAACGTGCTTCATCCTCTTCAGCAGCCTTGAAGGCTTTTGCTTATTCACAGCCCCTCACAGCAGAGGCCAGATAATCCTGGAAGGGGAAAGCACCATTCCAACGCTGCTGAGAGCGAGCAGGCAGATGAATTCCATTGGAACAACAATAAACAAAAGAGATGAGGCAAAAGCAACTCGTTCCTTTGGAGACCCATCTTTTTAATGCACCATTTCCACAGGATCTTCTAATTGCTTCTTGTGGGATTGGAGTGTTTTCTCTTGCAGCCTCTCTTTGGAAATTTGTTACATTTCCTGGTACGATGTTTTCCTGCTTTTTTATTTTTAGGTTTGAAGAACTGTTTTCTTATCCTTTTTTTTTTTTTTTCCTTCCATGAGATATTTTCCCCATCTCTCCCATTTCCACGTTCACATTGTTATTATCAGTGAAATTTAAGCTTCTGTGGTGCTGTGAAGCTGAATCCTCTTTTATTGCCACACTTTCTTATGTGGTGGGACAGCAGCGAGAGCTGTTGGTTAATCACTTCTGAAGTCTTACATGTGGCAGGGAGATGTGCTATAAATTATCCAGTGAGCTGTACCTGCATGATTAACGAGAATCTCTTCTCCACTCTGCACTCCAGCGCTCCTCCAGTTGCAATTTCTTTGTTAGAGCCGTGTACAAAGGGAGTGAGAGAGGAAAGGAGACAGGAAAGCCTCCAGGAAAGGAGTTTGTGGCTAAAATATAAGACAAGATCAGAGCAAGCAGCCATGCCACTGCTCCCAGGGCTGGCCAGATGTTTGCTCATCTGCTCAGGCACAGCTCTTTATTGTCAGCTGCCACACAAGTGGCAAAGTTAAAGCTTAATGAGTAATTAAGACAGTCTGCCATGAAAATGAGAAAAATGAGAGGAAAAAATGCCTTTCCCCTCTTCTGGAATGATTTAACTGGTTAAAAATGTTCCTCTATTTTGCATAGAGCTGAGCAAATCGCTCATTATAAATAATGTATTAACCTAATTTCATCACTTTTACTCTGTGAAATGTCCCTGACTGGATTTATAACTATTCCTTCTCAAAAAGTACTGGTACCTGGAAGCAAATCAGCAGATATTTTATCTGCTCATGGTAATTCCATACAAACAGGTAGTGCTGTAAATTGAGAAAGTCTAATATTACCTCTCCAGGTAGTATTTGAGAAATATTTAGGAAATAGCTCCAGAGGAAATATTTATAGCTGAAATCAGTGTGTTGGGAACATTTTGTGCACCTGAAGCTCACTGATGTGCTTGAGGAGAGTCATTGTGAAGGACTCAGAGCCAACTAAAAATTAAATATTTCATAATATGCCAGTAAAATGATTGCTATCACTAGATCTGCTTAAATTAAGAGAGTCCCAGCTTTGTGAGACAGACTATATCACCTCAGGTGTACAAAATACCCAGATATTGCACTGCTCCAGCACAGACTGCCGATCTTTAGCTAAACTTGTCTCTGGATTACAGCAAATCTTTTATTTCCCTTGATGCAATTCCATTTTTTCCTTTGAAGATCTCTGTGCAGGGAGTTCAAATAGCAGGGAAAACACTTCCTGAGGTAATGCAGGAAGACAAAATATGCAAAGTGTATCCAGATCTCTGTTTTGGAGAAGAAATTGCATTTCTGGCAAGCAGCAATCAAATCAGGCAGCAAGAGCCTGGCTGCCCTCACTCCGTGAAGGGCAATGAGAGTCAAGGGAGGATCAATAAATTTTGGGTAAGACTTTGAAAGAAACTTAAATGTGCTTAATTAGCCAGTCTGGAGTGTGTCACAGCAGCACCCAGCAAAGCTCTCCTGTGGATGTGAAAGGTGTGGGAGTGCTGATTGTACCCCCTGAAACCCAGGCTGGCCACCAAGGGCCACCACCAAAACCACGAGAATCACAACTAAACACTGAATTTATTGTATCAGCCACTCCCACTTTGGAATTGGGAGAGGATGAATCCAAAATTTCACGTGGGGGGCTACAAAGCCGCCCAAGGCCTGGCCTTTGGGGTGGGAAATGTTCTTCAGAGGCTTGTCCTGCTGTGAGCACACATCAGGAATCACATCCCCACCTCGGCTGAACAAGCTCACATTGAATCTGAGTTTTAGGATGAGATTATCCTGTAAATAAGGGCAGGCTGCCACCCAGCAGGGCTGTACAGTCTGGAAGGATGAGATCCAAGCAACCTTTTGCCATCGGTTCCTTCCTAAACCAGAATTTTCCCTGCCAGGTTCTTTGTGAAAGTTTGGAGTGCAGAAGTTTGAGATGTGCTGAGTTTGGATCCCTGCTCCAGTTCTTTGGAGCTGGGATTTTGCTTTTAGCATCTGGAAGGTGTCACCCAGAGGAACTTTGTTTTGTAGTTAATGCTTACCCTGTTGGTTTAAGTATGACTAAAACTCCATTAATTCCATGCAAAAATCAGATTTACAAAAAGATCTGGTGGTCTATTTATTATCCTCTTGGTGTTGGTTCATAACTCTCAGAAATTCAGATTAAAGCAGGATGGAGGGATGGTTTAAAATGTTTGTGGTTCTGGTTTCAGCCACTCCAAAAACACCAACACAAAAAGCAGATCTTGTTCACCCATTGCAAAATTAGCTTTCACTTTGCAATTAGTAATCCACAAACAGATTTATTCTCTGTCTACTTAGCAATCCTCAAACCAGCAATTTTTTTCCTGGCTGAATGACTGAAGGAACTAAACCATATGAATAGATTTCCTTCTTTTTACTCTCTTGTGACATTGGACTGGCATTTGAGAATTATCATCAGAACTCTCTGGATCTTTTAGAGCTGAAGCCCAGGAACTGCAGGAAACTGAAAGATATAAAGGGTGGGATTGTGAATATCCTCTGCCATAATGTACATAACATAACATAACATAACACAGTGCCTCTGCTTGCACTTACTGCTACAGGAGACACTCAGACTCTCAGTCTATTTATTAAAGATCGATTTTTGTGATATCATTGATCCCCTGCACACTGGGATTGTTATCTTTGCTCAGGAGCAGCTGAAATTCAATCCTTTCTTCTCCACCCCTCTGTGGATTAAACCCTGGGACAAACATAACAGCCTCTCTCTGGGAAGATAATGTGCCACTAGTATTAGCCAAAAAAATGACAATAGTGAAGGAATATGTCGTTAAAAATGGTGAATAATAAGAGCCTGATCATTTCCTGCTCTGTGCCCAGGAAGACACCAGGATAAACAGTCAGCCAATCCATTTAAGCACTCAGAAGATAAAGGATGATAAGAAAAGAAGCAGCATGGATGTTCTGAGAACAAATCACATCCCAGCTACCTTCTGCAGATAAGGTGGATGGGGAGAAGGGAAGGCGTGTGCAGGAGCCGTGGTGGTGGGTTAGGAACAAAGAGAAACAGAGAGAAAATCAGAATAAATGAGCAGGAGCAGCACATTTTCAATGTGGAGCAATTCTTCAAGGCTACTCCTCAGTAACTCCACAGCTGGAATATCTGACTTGTCTTGGACTGAAGGGAATTTCGGGGGGAACACGGCCAAAATTCCAAAACGGAGCATGAGGAAAGCCTGGCAGGATTTCCTGGGTTAATCTAAGGGTGAGGGAGGGGAAATTTCTTCATATGTGGAAAGTTCTTTTAGAACTTCCACAGCATCAGTTCCAGCTCTGTCCTCGGAGGGAGGAAGGCTGGGAAGTGTCCTGCCATCCATGAGGGAATAGTAGAATTCCTGTGATGAAATTGCAAGGGAAATTTGGGTTAAACATTAGGGAAATATCCAGCCTAAAGGCCAGATAGGTACTGGAGTAAATAATGTAGGAGCTGTGGAAGGACAGGTTAAGTAGACACCTGCCAGACACAATTTAAGTCTGGTTTGGTATCTTGAGATAAAAATAGTGTAGGTGACTTCATTAAAAAATCTTTTTCCATTATCCCTGCTTTCTACATCTCCATTTTCATTTTTGACCTGACATCCAGCTTAAGCTTGGAGTAATGAAAATATTTGAAGCCAAATAATAAATCTGAAAATTTTGGTGTTTTGTATTTTGTTAGGGGAAACTCAAGAGACATTGTATTTATTGTTACTTGCAAGGATCCCCTCAAACCCAATCTCAGTTAAAGATATTGATCTTAATTTTCTTATTTTTAGAGCAATGAAGGCTCAGGCATGATCTTGCACTTTAATTTGATGGACTTAATTCATTCTGCAGAGGCAGAGCCAAAGGTTTCTTTAAATTAAATGCCCAGTAGCCAACAAATATTTGTTGCAGTTGTTTATGAAGTCTTGTTCTCATGAGATCAGAGGCAACTTTTATATTTTCCTTTGTTGAATTAATTTTATGAGCTCTTCAGGCTTGGTGTTGTTTCCTTGCTTATGTTGTGTGTTTTGCTTTTCAAGATTGTTTTCATCCAATTGTCCTTCTCTAGATTTACAGTGAAAACAACTGAGGACATTTTGTACATAACCCTTTCATCCAAAGTGATTGAAAAGTTCAGCTGAATATGCTCAGTGCATTTTTTTTTTTCCTTTTCACTTGTCATCCTTCACAGCTTCCCTTCTTTACATTCCACCTCCAAATATTGTTTTGTTTAAGGAGCAAAAAAACCCCATCCTGGTGACAATTTGCATAATATGTTAATGCTGATATGCATCCAGACATCTGGATGGCATTTTAATATCTCATTCTCATTCAGACAAGTAGGAACCACACAGATGGGAGAGACAATTTTAAGAGCATTGTTGTAAACAAATAAGGCAGCCAGGAAATCAAACACACTCCACGATGGGCTCAGTGTGTGAGGATGTGCTCATGACATGTTGTGACTGCAGGAGAGAGCTGCCAGCTCCACTCCCAGCTACACCCAGAGGCAAATGCAGGATCAGAAATGGAGATTTGGGAGCATTTCATGGGAATTCCTTTCCCATCCCAACCAAACTGGCACCTCAGATTATCCTCAACACTCCTGATGGTGCCTTAGGTTTTAGCTTTTGTATTTTTTAGATCCTGACCTGGTTTAGTGGGTAGTTCTGGGTTTTATATTCAGTGCTACTGAGCTCTCCTCACAAAGTAGGGAGGCAAAACAATTCCTTCTCCAGCTTGGGACTAAGGACAACTTTCAGGCCAAGAATGAAAACAGTGCTGAAGTGAGAAGAAATAACCAGGGGGATGGAGCTTCATAACCTGGAGCTAAGGTTGGACAATTGTTTCTAATACGCCCATGGACCAGAATTTATCAAAGTGTGAGACCTCATGATCAGGTGTCCATTTTGTGCCCATTTTGAGCTCATCTTGGGTGTGTCCCAGCTGGACTCTTGTGTCCAGGTGTGCCCAGTGAGACCTTTTAATAGATTTGCTTATTTAAGGCAGATGGGGCTGAGGGGTTCTCTCACCAGGCTTAGCAGGTCGTGCTCATTCCATGACCATTCCTCCACCTTCCCTTCCTTGGAATTTCCCCCCTCCCTGAATTAAGGAAGCAGCTCAGAGAACCCCAAGTTATTTTTGAAGTCAATCATTTTCCCAGATATCAATCTTCCTGCACCTCAGCATCCACCAGAAGCCGCTGTTTTTATGGGATTGCAGGAGCTTTTGGTGAAAGGTTTCCATAAAATATGTATGAATTCATTGTATATACACAGCAAAAGGAGAACAGATATATCACAGCAGATCATATTTTTGTGTCATCTTCAGTGAGAAAATATAGATCAATGGATTCTAAACTGTTTTCTGGGACTGGAACAGCACAAAAACACTGAGTAACTGCTGTTGACACCACAGGAAGAGTTATTGTCTAGTGAGTTTTCTCCATTTGTATCTGTAACATACAAATCCACCTTGAATGAAATTAAATTTGTTGTCTCCTATTCTTTAGCAACGTGTGAAAACCAGAAAAGCAGTTCCAGCTCAATTGTTTCATCCACAGCCACATTAAAACCCTTCAGCTGAAAATTTACAAGAACTTTTATGTGAGGAATGTGATGTCTTGTTCCTCAAGCCTGTTTGCAAAGCGAATGTCTTTTTAAAAACATTGAAATTTCTCCAAAACAATGAAGCTGCTCGTTCAGGCTGCATGATTAAATTTGAGGATTTGAAAACAAGTGAACACAGAGCATTAAAGCAGCCAGTATTGATCTGCATTATGAGCATAATCCCCACTGCTGGAAGAGGTGCAGAGGAGCAATCGCAGTGCCTGGAGATGACTTAAAGCTGTTCTTAATTTGTGCAGCCCTGGTTTGGTAGCAGAGGATCAGTCAGTAAATTGAGGGATCATGAGGGCTAATCTTTTAAAGGATTTTTATAAATATTCTCAGGAACTTGGATACCTTGATTTCTGTAAAGCTGTCAGTGCAGGTATGTTCCACAGCAGCACCAGGTGGACACAGTAAACTTCTTAGCAGTGATTTCAAAACCTGCATTGTTAAAAAGAGGTTTAATTAAAAGGGAAGGGACTCCTTTCAAGTTGTTCCAGGTTTTAGCTGCTTACCTTAATCAATTTAAAAAAAAAAAAGAAAAAAGGCGGGATTGCCTCCTCCAACAGATCTTTTGGAATTGCTCCAATAGTCTGTAATTTTAGACTTAGGATGAGCTACTCATTCTAACCAAGTTAATAAAATTTCACAGAAAAAAATGCATCATATTGTGTGCAGAGCTGGATGAAGGCAAAGAAGCACCAAAATTCTTTATTTCCCTCCCTGCCTCGAGCAAAGCTCCCCCTGCTCTCAGAAACTCCAGGGTGTAAAACCAGGAAAGGCTTTGCAGCAAAGGGCCGAGGGGAGAATGGCAGTGAAAGGGAAGAGATGGAAACTTTCCTGTGGGATTCAATTGTGCTGCTGCCTCTGTCTCTCACCAGAATCCCACCTCCAGCCATCCTGCAGCAAAGGACACCTGGAATGGTCCCTGGTGCCACACCCTGTGTCAGCCCAACCAGGCAGCCCTAAGGAAGGACTTAGTGAGGCTCAGGCTCAGGTTTCTGTGGGAAGGGGCTTCCTTTCAGTCTCCTGGCTCTGGAGAATGGGTTTCCATGCTGCTGCTCCCCCCAGCTGGGCTCCTCTTGGTGTCCCTGTGCCAAGGAGCAGCACCTGCAGCTCATTCCCTGCTCCATGGGCTGAGAGCCCTGCAGGGACTCCATGCCCTCAGCTGAAGCTGGAGCCACCCTGAGCAGCTGAATTCCAGCACCTCTTCCAGGGAGGAGGAAAAGTCAAAGTGTAAATGAAGTGAAGCAGAGAATGAAGCCATTTCAGAGAGTTTTCATTTCCACACTGCTGAGTGTTGCTGTACCCAAGGCTCCTTGATTGGGATCTCCTCCCCAGTGGGGCTCAGAGGAGATTGGAGCACAGCCTGGCTCTGGGAAAAGCTGATTGCAGCTGGCACAGCTGGGTCACTTCCAAAAACACCTTAAAACACTTCCTACAACACCCCCTCGTCTTAAGCATGGAGATGTTAGAAGTATTTCTCAAGACAGATCTGGTCTTTTCCTTCTACTTCCATCAGCACTGTGGCAAAATCATTGTTAATTTTGCTTTGCTCTGTTCTCCTCTGTGAGGATAAAACCCTGGAGCTCATTCCAGTGAGGGCTGTGCCCTCACTTACCCTGGAGTCAGTGATTGCTCCAGGTCACTTCAGACTGAAAGTGTCCTGAGACAAGAACTTGACCCATAATTTGTTGGATTTTTTTTAAATTATGGGCTTTTTTTTGCAGCATCATCCATCTGAAGACTGACTTTATTCCCCCATTAACATTCACACTTTAATGGATGATTTCCTATCAATTAAATCACCCCTTCAAGCCAACACCAGCTCTGGCTCTCCACACTCATCAACAGTGCTTCAGTGGGGCCCTTCTGACAGTGCTGAACCTCACTGGGACTCTCTCAAAATAATTTAGTTTGGTTTTTTTTCAAAGCCAGGGATTACAACTCTTCCCCACCAATCTGCTTTCCATGGGTCCTTGAATTTCAGTGTGGAAAATCCTTGCTTTCTCCAGAGAAGTTGACCAGAAAAGGCAGAATAGAGACCCAGGCAAAGCCTTGGAACTCCAGGGAAAGGGGATCTGATTCTGCTAATCCTCGATAATTCCTTTATTTTGTTTTGTGGACCATGTGGCAAAAGCTCTGCTGCTCCTTTCCCCTCTATCGTCTCGTGTTATTAAAATTCCCTTCCGTCCTTGATCTCCATGCAAAACAGGTTGGGTCCTAAAATGGAATCAACTCAGCAAACTCATCCTGAAAGAACAGGGAACACTCCTCAGCAATTTGCATCAAAATTGTGGATAAAAATTGTGGATTTGTGCTCTGTCCCTCCAGCTGGCAGGAGAGAGGAAAGGCTTTGTTTTAATCTGTGTATTATGTACAGTGTTCATAATTGAAATGGTAATTTTTAATGTTCTTGGCTGATTTTTTGTTCAGTGAGATCCATTTCACCCTCCTGCCTTGGGAGGGGATATCTTAATCATATTTATAGCATTTATAAAAGTCATTCAGACCTTACATTTTATGAGATCTGAGGCATGTAGTGAATTTCTACTGAGAATCCTCTTTTTCTCCCCCCCACTCCAACAGGAGATAGGACTGCATTAAATTATCTGAAATTTAAATGCATTAGCTGTTAGCCAGGGTGAATTTTCATATAAATTAATATTGTTATTGTATTTTAATAAAGCCACGGCATTTATGGAATTATGCAGACATCAATTACTTGGAGGTATCTTGGAACAATTATTGACTTCATGCATCAGCTATTCCCTCCCTTCCAAACCAGTTGCACTCTTCAGGAACACCATCCATCAACAAGCCATAAACCACATTTTCCAACCCTTCCAGCCCATCACTGGTAGAAAAAGCCCCCTGAGCCCACAACATCCTAATGCGTGGCTGTGTAATTAAAATTTTGACATGTGCAAGGAGTTGTAAGATAGATAAAAGAGGCTGGGTTGTAAATAGGAGTTGAAAGGCTCCCAGCAGATGGCTGCTTTGTGGGCAGAGCCAAGAGATGACAAACAGATGGTCGAGGTGTGAAGGACAGGCTGGGAGAGCTGTGGATGGGATGGGACGGAGACAACTCGGTGGGATTTTGCTTGGATGGGAGGTTAAACATTTCACATGTTTCTATTTGCACTCACAGAAATGTGTCGGTGGAAAACGGCCAGCAATGCAGCCTGAGAATAATAAAAATAATAATCAGTACCAAGTCACTCCAGACAGGCTTTAGGGAGGCAAAATCTGCTCGAGCTGCAGCTCTCACTCGAGTGAGAACACAGCCACTGCCTCCCCAAGTGCTGGGTGTGGGCTGAGTTGTCTTAATTCAAAGGGAAATATTCAAAATTGTGGCAAAATCCCATTGCCAATATTTACAGGTCCCTGAAAGGCAATTTTAGCCATGCTGTAAATGAACTGGAGCTTGCAGGCTCCTTGCTTGTCTCTAAGTGTTGTGCTGATTGTGTGATGAGTGAGTTCAGCTCAAATTTAGGTGATTCTGCACCAAAATCATGGTCAAAAGGAATCTCCTTTGGGCAGGAAGAGCAAATCAAATATTACTTTAAAAAAAAAAAAAGAAATAACAATGGCAAGTCTGAAATCACAATCAAATTAAACTTACAATGCTGTTAATCCTAATCTTGAGTTTAGTTCCCTGTTACGTTCTGACTCTCTCCTATTTGTCAGACAAGATCAAAAACTGCATCAGAGCTACAAAATAGAAGAATTTCTGCACAATAATGGGCAAAAGATCCTTTTTAGTAACCAATTTCCTAAGAGCAATGAAGGTGCAGGGATTTAGAGGGTGCTCTTTGACCAGATTCTGTGGGAAAATTTGATCCACGTAGTAAAAGGGATACATTTATGAAAAATATTCAACCAATATTTACTCTTTCCTCTTACTACAAAAAGCAAGTTACATTTGAAACAGCATTTCTGTTTTTGAGAAGTGAATTTCTGCAATGCTGTTGACACATGGGAAGCATGTTTTAGGCCTAGGTAAGTTTTAACTTGCAAAACCCAATATAATTGGGAGTTTTGTGTAAGTTTTTTGCTCCGTATTATAAGAAATTGTAGTTTTACTCGTAGGGGAACATTGGAGTGCTGATAAAACTGGTGCATTCTAGAAAGGCTTGGAGTATTTTTCTCACAACTATTTGAAAGATTGGCACAATCTGTTGCTCCAAGAATCAAAGCGTCCCATAAAAATTCCTGAAAGCAATAAAAATATTCCTCCTTTTCTTTGAGGAGTTCCCACAAACTGGTGAAAGATAATTCATTAAAATAATTTGTGTTTTCCTGCCTTACCAAACCCAGGAGTTGTTCCAAGCCTGACCTGAGAATGAGGTGCCTTGGGAGATGCAGGTTTAGATTTTATCTCTGGCCACAAACTGCTGAAAGATTTCATTTTTTATTAAAAAAATTAATTTAAAAAATAAAAAAATAAAAAATTTTAATTTTTCCTTTAAATAATTCATGTTTTCCTGCCTTAGGAAAGCTGCTCCAAGCCTGACCTGGGAAAGAGGTGCCTTGGAAGGTGCAGGCTTAGATTTTATCTCTGGCCACAAACTGGTGAAAGATTTTCATTTTTCATTAAAAAACATTAATTTTAATTAAAAATTAAATAAAATAGTTTTAAAAATAACTTATTTTAATTTTTCATTTAAATAATTCACACTTTCCTGCCTGAGGAAAGTTGTCCCCAGCCTGACCTGGGAAGGAGGTGCCTTGGGAAGTGCAGGTTTGGATTTTATCTCTGCTTTAACTTCATCTGCATTCATTTTGCTGGCTGAATTTTCTGCTCAGCACCTGCCACAAACTGGTGAAAGATTTCATTTTTCATTAAAAACACTAATTTTTAAAATAAGAAATAAAATATTTTAATTTTTCATTTAAATAATTCATGTTTTCCTGCCTTAGGTAAGTTCCCAGTTTTGACCTGGGAAAGAGGTGCCTTGGGAGATGCAGGTTTAGATTTTATCTCTGGCCACAAATTGGTGAAATATTTTAATTTTTCATTAAAAATATTAATTTTAATTTAAAAAAATTAAAAAATAATTTTAAACCAACATATTTTAAATTTTTATTACAATAATTCACGTTTTCCTGCCTGAGGAAAGTTGTTCCCAGCCTGACCTGGGAAGGAGGTGCCTTGGGAAGTGCAGGTTTGGATTTTATCTCTGCTTTAACTCCATCTGTACTCATTTTGCTGGCTGAATTTTCTGCTCAGTCGCTGCCAAAGTGCCTCTCCTTGCTCTTTTGTGGCTGTCTGTGCCTGGAGGAGCCTGGCTCAGCATTTCTCAGGCGCTCCCAGCTGTCACCACTCCTCAGGGTGACAATCCTGATTTTCCCTGATTTTCCCCAGCCAAGCCCTGCTCTGCATCCCTCTGGCACTGCACTCATGCAGCATCAGCCCCAGCACTGAGGCACTTTTTTTTTTTCCCCAGCATGTTGGCAAATTTATCTTTTTTTCTGCCTGGGAGTATTGGAGCTATAAATTATTCTCAGGATTAACTTATTTGATCTCTCTTATTTTTTTATTTTGGGTAAGAGACTGTCACTCGTGGTGGTTTTTTTTTTTTCTCTCACTCCTGTATCTCTGCTTGTTCTCCTTGATTTTCTCTCCCTGCCAGGTATCACTGCCCAAAGGAGATGGATTTTAGTAGCACTGTTTGTTCTCTGACAGCTGAGGCTGCGTCACAGAAATATGACAAACTACACCTTGCACAAGTTTCCAGTGGCCATAAACATTTGCTCTAAAAATCCGTGTAGGATTTTGTTGGGGATATTATGTCTATAAATCTGGATGATATTTATATAAATACCTATTAATAATGTGAAAATAAAATATATTGATATATTCTCAAGGCCTAATAGAAACCACAGAAGCACAAATGTCTAACAGAAACAACAGAAGCAAATAACAAATGTGAGTACAGGTTGGTCTTATTTTTGTGGGGGGATTGTTCCCATGTAAAAATTATACTTGGATATCAAACAACCAGAGCTATTTGGGGATATGTACTTTCAATTTATTTAAAACATTAAAATTATATTTAGCTATAATATATATTTATTATAATTATATATTTAGATCTAACTGGTTCTCAAAACTGAAACAAAAGCTCACCTCTGTCCCTGTTTCTAAACTTCTAAAAATGCCTTAAAACACTCCCTGTAACACTCACTCCCCTCTGGGTGAAGCATGGAGATGCTAAAGGGATTTCTCAAGACAAATCTGATTTTTCCCTCTGCTTCCACCAGCACCGTGGCAAAATCATGGCTAATTTTGGTTTGTTGTGTTCTCCTCTGTGAGGATAAAACCCTGGAGTTCATTTTTCCTGGAGTCAATGATTGCCCCAGGTCACTTCAGACAAAAGTGTCCTGAGACAAGAATTTGACCCATAATTTGTTTTCTTTTTTAAATTATGGGTTATTTTTCTGTTTTGTTTTTTTGTTTTTTATTTTTGCATCACCACTCTCTGAAGACTGACTTTATTCCCCCAACCATATTCACACTTTAAAGGATGATTTTCTGTCAATGATCTAGGGAAATTGGGCCCTTCAAATAATAAAGGAGATCCCAATGGCCACATGTGCCCCACTGATCCAACACTTCCTTTGCCTCACAGAAGGGCTGGAGTGATGAGAGGGTTAATGGAGAGATCATATTCAATTTTCACATTTCCCAATTAAGTGGCTCCATGAATCTCCATTTATTGGGAGCCCAATCATGGGAGCAGTGACAAAACATCCTATGATTTCCACAGGATCTTTTCCTGAACACTTGATAGATGTGAAAAGTGGAGTACTGACTTTTATCAACCTTTACAACCCACACAATTATAAATTTGTCTTTTCTTGGGCATGGAAAACAACTGACTGTCCTTAAGCTCCACAATTCCCTTGGCTCCCACAGGTTTTCCTGTGAACAATCCCTCAGGCAGAATCCCAGCCCTACAAATAATAAACTGACAATTTCAATACCAATAAAACATGGTGGGATGACAGAAAAGAATAATTTCTCTGCCAGCTGATATTTCTTTTACTCACCTGATGCAAACCAAAAAGCAAAGTGACATGGCCAGAGATGGAGGGAGATATTGCAGGGTCCCAGGCTGTGGAGATGAGCTGGAAGGGACAGAAAATTGTCAGAGAATTGCTGCTGGTGACCGTGGCAGGGACCTCCCTTAGCAGAGAGGATGTGGGAAATACAGGGGGTGCAAAATGTAGGGTGTGTAATGTACAGGGTGTGTAAAATATAGAGTGTGTAAAATAGAGAGGGTGTGTAAAGCACTGGGGATGGAAAATACAGGGGGTGTAAAATATAAAATGTGTAAAATACAGAAGGTGTGTAAAATACAGGGGGTGTAGGGTACAGGGTGTGTAAAATATATAGTGTGTAAAATAGGGTGTGTAAAGTACAGGGGTTGGAAAATACAGGATGTGTAAAATGTAGGGTGTGTAATGTACAGGGTGTGTAAAGTAAAGGGTTTGTAAAATGTAGGGTGTGTAAAGTATAGGGTGTGTAAAGTTCAGGGTGTGTAAAATACAGGGTGTGCAAAATACAAGGTGTGTAAAATGCAGAGTGTGTAAAATACAGGGGGTGTAAAGTACAAGGTGTGTAAAATATAAAGTATGTAAAATACATAGTGTGCAAAATATAGGGCATGTAAAATCCAGAGTGTGTAAAATGTAGGTGTAAAATACAAGGTGTGTAAAATATAGAGTGTGTAAAATACATGGTGAGTAAAATGTAGGTGTAAAATACAGGGTGTGTAAAATAGAGAGGGTGTGTAAAATACAAAGGGTATGTAAAATACAGGGTGCGTAAAATATAGAGTGTGTAAAATAGAGAGGGTGTGTAAAATACAGGGTGTGTAAAATACAGGGTGTAAAATATGGAGTGTGTAAAATATAAGGGGTGTAAAGTACAGGGTGTGCATAATGTAAGAGGAGATGTGGGTCAGACACAGAAAGAGCTGAAATCTTTGGGATTTTGGGAATTATCCCTCCTCATTTGGGAGAGAAAGCCACAAAATCAGCAGGTGAGCCCCAGCTCACCCCCTGCAGCTCCTCACCCCTTCCTGAGTCCTCTTCAAAGCCAGCCCTGACCCAAAGGTCCAATTCCATCTGGATTTAGGCAGAGCTGCCTCAAAGGATCCAATTCTCTGACCCAGCTCAGCTTTGCTGCTCTGTTCTTGGCCTTCCCCAAAACTGTGCTGGGAAATTGTACACAAACATTTATGTATGAACATATGCATAGGTCATTGTACATACATTTATGTAAATATATATATGTGTGCAGGTTGAGATTGCAAATACAGATTGAACCAAACAGTAGATTTTATAAGAGAACAGAAGCTTTTAGCAAATGAAGGTTAAAGAGATCAGGTTGTCAATGAAACAGAAAAACTCCTGTTAAAAAAGCAAATAAAAGAGTGCTAAGTACAATCATTGTGATCTGGTTTCTGATACATCATTAAAAATATTTTAAAATATTAAAAATATTAAAAATATTTTAAAATAGTGAAGATTACTTAAAAATTAGGAGGAAGCAGAACAACTTGTAGTGCTGACACTGAAGCAAATGGAATCAGCAAACCCCACAAAGCACAGCTCCCCTCAGAGCAGAAATACATCATGGACAGAGATTGTTTGACCATTCCATTTGTTGACAAAATTATCAAGATCAAGATCATTAGGCTGAGTAAGGAGATGAGATTTACAAGAAAAAGGAACAGTAACATGGCAAAATAGAGGTGAAGGATTTTATTTGAATTGAGAAATTGCATTTATTATTTAAACACGATCATCATCAATTGCATGGACACCAGGAGCAACCTGGAAAGATGAGATTTTAAAAGAGCTTCCATATGAAGCTGGAGAGAACAGCACAAGGGCAACGAAAACCCAGAATGCTGTAAATTGAAAGGGTAGGTTTGGATGGGATATTGAGAAAAATCTTTCCCTGTGAGGATGGAATTCCCAGAGCAGCTGGGGCTGCCCCTGGATCCCTGGCAGTCCCCAAGGCCAGGTTGGACATTGGGGCTGGGAGCACCCTGGGGCAGTGGGAGGTGTCCCAGCCGTGGCAGGAGTGGGATGAGGTGAATTTTAAGGTCCCTCCCACACAATGTGCCTGTGCCTTGAACATTCTCCCTGTGCTATGGGACCAGTAGCAGCAGCATCCTCAAAATACCCAGATGCTGCATAATTTATAAATTACATAATATAAAATGCCTCGAAAGGCAGACTCAGAAAATGTCCTTTCATCCTTACTCAGAGTTTTGAGTACACACACACGCAGATGCTCACACATGGGGATAGAAATGCATTTTTTTCTAATGGTAGGAGTTTTGCCTGTCTCCTCTGATAATATGAAAACCCAAAATAATTCACTGTCAGGTTGGAATAGATCTGTTGTGAGCAGCAATGCATCTGGGGCTGTGATGACATAAACAATCTCAAGCAAAATTTTATTTCTCCAGAGAATCTCCCTGTTTATGCTGCATTTCCTCATCCTTCAAGGCTGTGGCCTGTATTCATCTGGAGATAACTTCTCTAACTCTAAAGCACATTTCTGAACTTCACTCAAAATCCAGAGATCCTTGGGGTTATTAAACCATTAAAGGCCTCTGTCACTCCCAATATCGAGGTTACTCATCAAGTGATTAAAGCAGTTAAATTCCAGCTGCAGCAGGAAAAATGCAGCACCCACTTTGTGAGATCCAGAACAATCCCAGCTGGGTTTTACATGTCACAACTCTGTGGAAGTGCTGCCAATTAAAAGGCAGCCAATGGAAAAGGAACATAAAATATTGCTCCTAATGCAATGAAAAGAATGTTGGTTGATTTTTCTTAGGAAATCGCCTTTCACTTCATTTAAATGTATTAAAATTCCCCCATTAATTTGATTTACCTGAGTTCCTTTAGGTTTGGAGGCTGAACGTGCTTCCAGGATGGGAAGTGACAAAGCAAGAACAACGCTGCCTTTGCTCTGAGAAATCAGCAGTTGCTTTCATCCTGAAAAACTCTGAAACCCTAAACATTCCCCACACATTCCATCGCTTTTTGACTCAGAATTTTGCCAGCACAAGGGGAAGAGCTGGAAGAGCAATCCTCATGCAGAACCGAGCCTCAGGGTGAATTTAACTCCCGTTAATTTAACTCCTGTGTTGGACCCACCTTGGGTGAAACTCAGGCTGGTGGAATATTTCACCTGCCACAAAAGGTAATTCCAGCATGGAGCACCCCAATATCATGGAAAAGACAGAAATTTGCCTTCCCTGTAATTTTTGTGGAGCTGCAACTTCAGTGTTGGATTATTTGTTGGGTTTTTTTTTTCTGCTACTCAAGGCCTCGAGTGCACCTAAGAGCTCAGATTTACCAAATCTTGCTTCTAGGAGCAATCTAGGAAAAAAATCCCTCATTTTGGCTAATTTTCTCTTGGGATTTTCTGTCTCCCTTCGTGTTTTGTAGAGGGTGACCACTCAGTTATTTGTAACCCCATCAAGCAATGCTAATTTAGTAATGATCACTCCTGCTCCAGCTTGTTACGTTGTGGATTTGGGCATCCTTAATTAGTTTCCTTATTGCAACCACCAGAATTATTCATGTGCTTATCTGTGTGTCTGAGCATTTGGCTGTTCAGAAACTTATTTTTAATATGCTAACCAACAGCTGGAGTTAATGTTACGTGAAAAATATTAATTCAACTGATATTTTCAGTAACTCTTCACCTCCTGAATTTCTGCGTTTGGATTGGGATCATCCAGACTTGGCTTTTCAAGTGCAAGCCACTCTAACAAAAAGATAAAAAGTGGATTATTCAACAATTACACGTAAATATATGAGTGTGTATAGATATAAATATATATATGTTTGCAAGCTGTTTTTAATAGGCAGTAGAAAGTTGGAATTTGCTGTAGAAACCTTTGCTGTAGAAACCTTTTCCTGGAGGAGAGATGTGTTAAAATTCATTCAAGAAATCTTGCTGACAACTTCAGAGAATTCTATCACTGCTTCTATTTTGGGCTGGTCTGTGAAGGATTTACCAGGTTTGTGAAAAGCTAAAAGATGGTGTTGTGCATTGTGCGGTGACACAGTGAATTCAGCTTCTTGCAGCCACTCAGATTTGTGCAGAATGGAACAAAATATTTCAGCTTCATGATGAGATGCTGCTTAGCAGGCAGCCCCTGAGTTTTGTTGAGAGAATGACAAAAAGTTATGTCTTTGAATGAAAACGAGGTGTTGGGGCACACCGAAGTAAAATTAAAATTAATTAATGTTATTAACATCTCTAATACGCCATGGCAAAAAAAATGCCTGTTTGGCAATAAACAACATCACAAAAAATAATCTCAGAAAACAGGAAAGAAATAGAATAATAGAATCCCAAAATGGTTTGGGTTGGAAAGTACCTTAAAGCCCATCCTATTCCAACTCTCTGTCATGGGCAGGGGCACCTTCCACTATCCCAGGGTGCTCCAAGTCCATCCTGGCCTTGGACACTTCCAGGGGTCCAGGGGCAGCCTCAGGGAAGAATTCTTCCCAAAAAAATTCCATTTTTCGTGGGACAGAGCTGGACTGGAGCCAAGCTCACCCCCAGGCTGCTCCTGCAGCAGCCTGACTGCACCCAGGGTCAGCCTGGCTGTGTGTGAGGCTGTGCTAGAGAAAAGGATCCAGGTTATTGCAGTTCCTTCAACAAAACCCTCCCAGAGAAAGAAATAACCCCAAACAGCATAAAACCAACTCTTCCCCCTCAAACCCCAAAATAAAGCAGCCAAAGGGCTAAAATCCTTGTTTTCTTTTATGACTCACAATAATTACATTTATGATTGGCTTGTTTTAATCTTCTTTAGACACACTAGGAAAATACTTTCTTTTCAAACTGAACAAAATGTCGAGTTTTAGATTACTTGTATTTATGACAGGAATTATGTGATGTGATGTGCCAGCAGGAGACAGGATATGGCAACCCAGGAGATCTTTTCCCTCTTCCATTTCCCTTTTAGTGTTCCTGTGTTCCTACTTAGGAGCCTGCTGTAATAAAAGTAGTGCTCATAATATGCAATATGCTTTTCCAGATTACTTTAATAGTGCCAAAAAGATAACCAACGAACGATCATAATAAAATATATGTAAAGGGGATCACAACTCTCACTGATGCAGAACAGGAAGAATTTGTTATCAAAGTGTTGCCAATGACTTTCTGCCTGCCCCTTTGAAAATGGCTCTGAGCTTAGCACTATCCCTTGGAAATCCAATTCATAAATCCACAAGCAGCATGAAATTCCAGTAGGAAATAAAACACTTTTATTCCAATGTATTCCAGCACGCTGATGCTGTTTATTAAAACATAAACTGCCAGAAACACCGAAATACAAACAGGGAGTGAGCTCAGTGAGCAGGTTTAGAAAGTTCTGGGGTTAAAAGCCAAAGCTCAGCTCACAGACAGTTCAGGTTAGGGAAAAAACAGATCCAGGTGAAATTCTTAATGCAATCTCCTGGGAGCAGAGCATCCCATCCCTGTGCAGGGAATCCCTGCTGGGCACAGCCCTGTGCAGAGCAGGGGCTGCAGGCCTGGCAGCAGGGCTGTGCCATCCAGCAGCTGCTGAGAAGGGAGAATTTTTCCTGGGAGCTCTCTCAGAAGCCTTTCCCCAAGTGCCTGCTCCTCTGCTGCCATTTCCCTCTGAGTGCTCCTCTCCAGCACACTCAAGTGATCTGCTCTGCCTGGAGGGGGAGAGGATGTTGCTGAATTCCTAAATATTGCCATAAAAACACACGGGCTGGTAACAGGAAATAACTGGAAGTCTCCTTGGTTCATATTCCCATAGCTCTGCTGAACTCTTCTGCTTGCTGCAGCTGGGAAAGGTTTCTGGTGCTCCCCTGCGTGGCCAGGACTGGTTTGGCTGCCTCATGTCAAGAGCTGCTCATTCCATTTTCCTCTGCTGTGTTTTTAAAGGAAACCAACCAATACTCTTAGAGATCCAGAAGAGGAAACAATAGAGGGTTTTTTGAGTGAGAAAAAAGTGGAGAGCTCAGAACTCCAAAGAATCCCAGAATGGTTTGGGGTGGAAGTGATCTAAAAAACCATCTTGTTCCACCCACTGCCACAGGCAGGGACACCTTCCACTGTCCCAGGGTGCTCCAAGCCCTGTCCAACCTGGCCTTGGACATTCACAGGGATCCAGGGGCAGCCACAGCTGCTCTGGGCAACCTCAGGGCCTCACCATCCTCACAGGCAGGAATTTCTTCCCAATATGCCATCTAACCCTGCCCTGAGTCATGTGGAAGCCATGCCCCTTGTCCCTCCTGTGCTGGGGACCCCAGAATCAAATGGAGCCTCTTTGGGGAAAAAAAAAAAAAAAATCCAAAAATCCTTAATTACAAATCAGACTAATTACCTCTGAAAAAAGAGAAGATTAATTAACTGCAGCTCCTGTAGGTCCTGGGGAGTGAGAGGTTGTCAAGTCCAGCCCAGTTCCTGAGACAAGAAGTGAAGGATCAGCCACCTGGAACAGCCATGGATGTGGCTTCCATGGAAAACCTCACGGCTCCCTCAGCTGCTGAGTTCCCTCAAAATATGAAAAGGCAAAAGTGACCTCTGCTGAACACAAACTGCTTCAATAACCACAGAATCCCCCTCTCCATAGTTCACTTTTAATTGTAATTTCATATCTTTTAATAATACTGTTAAGTGCCTGATAAAGAAGAAGCAGCAGTTTCACCATTGAGGATGATTGGATTGCTGGAATGACAGAAAGAGGAAAAGAAGGAAGGAAATATCAAGGATTGGCTGATTTGGGATCAATGCTCAAAAATCATTGTGAATCCATAAATACTCTCTTGGTATCTCTGTGGCTGTATGATTTATCTCCATTATCAGAGTGTTGATTTATAAGAAGGCAGATTAAAGCTGCCTGTGTTTCTAAACAAACATTTTCATCTCATCTTTAGCCCTGGACTTCTTCCCCTTTTCCTTTTGAGCTCCAAGATCCCAGACTGAGTAAAACATCATAGTGACTTGAGAGATAAAGAAACAAAATCTGCAGCAGGACCTGCCCAGAGCAGCTGTGGCTGCCCCTGGATCCCTGGCAGTGCCCAAGGCTGGGTTGGACATTGGGGCTGGGAGCACCTGGGACAGTGGGAGGGGTCCCTGCCATGGCAGGAACTGGATGATTTCAAGGTCCCTTTAACCCAAACCATTCTGGGGTTTCAGGTTCATGAGCTGAGAAAGAACCCAGACATTTCTAACCCAGTTTGATGACAAAAGACCAATTTTTGCATTTTCCATTTTGTTCTTTCTTCCATCTCCAGGAATGCAGTGATGGAGAACAAACACTGATGCAGTGACTGATGGCCTCTCCTACTGACTCTGCTGTATTTGATATTTCTGCTCTGCAGCCTGGGAAGAGCTTAGTCCATAATTAAACATAATTCCAGCTCTGTCTTGTCAGGCCTAATGCAGCTGATGCTGTCTTTGAAAGTCAGGGCCCCAGACAAGCACCTGAATGTCTCATTGCCTAAAATCAGACATCTACATGCACCTTACACATCCAAATAAGCCAGAGGAGTTCTCAAAACACTGAGAATCTCTGACATCCACAGCCTCAGTGAGAGCAGGTGATACCCAGCCTCTTGGGAAACAGAGAACTCTGATTAGCACCAAATAATGTGAAATGCCTGGTACCCACACTTGAGTATCTTCTTCAGAGAACTCTGTATTTCATCCCCTGAAATGTTTTCATTTCCTGGAATCGCTGTGTTTATTACTTTAATAAACTGAATTAGGAAATACGGTTATGGGTTTCCTAACTAGGCTGAATTAAGTTTCATTAAAAAAAATAAAATCCAGGATTCTAGTTTATACTTGGTATAAATGCACTTAAAATGTTAGAACAACCATTCTCCTTTTCCTGTTTCTTTTAATATGTTGATTAAAAAAAAAAAAATCCTTCCTGCATTAAACCCACAGCTATTCTCAACATTTCAAATGAACTAAAATATCATAAATAAAAATTTTAATTAAAACACCTAGTATATAATCTTTCTGGACTTATTATGTATATTTTTTTTTTTTGTGCTTGCTGTAGACCACAGAATAAGATGTGCAAAATATTCTCATTAAACCAGCAGGGTGATACTCCAAAGATGCCACCTGGTCTGGTGGTGACACAGCCACAGCCACAGTCCCTTCTCTGGAGTTAGGGCAGTGACAGGGATGTGGCTGCAATGTCCCAGCAAAGTAAAAACCAGGAAGGACCCGGATCAAGGCAGTGGCACATCCTGAGCAGGGGTAACCCATCCTGACTGTCCTGGCCTGCAGTGCCAGCTGTCCCCAGCAGTGTGGATTCTGTCACCATCCAAACTGGGATGAGGGATGAGGG
>JAWWMU010000029.1:2503427-2517133 GCA_035048155.1 Cinnycerthia olivascens | reverse complement strand
CAGGGGCTGACCTGAGGGGCTGACTTCATTCCCAGTTCCCATCCATGGCCTGACTGCATTCCCAGTTCCCATCCATGGCCTGACTGCATTCCCAGTTCCCATCCATGTCCTGACTTCATTCCCAGTTCCCATCCATGTCCTGACTTCATCCCCAGCTCCCATCCATGGCCTGACTTCATTCCCATTCACTCCCAGTTCCCATCCATAACCTGACCTCATTCCCAGTTCCCATTCATGTCCTGACTTCATCCCCAGCTCCCATCCATGGCCTGACTGCATTTCCAGCCATTCCCAGTTCCCACCCAGGATGACAGAGGGCAGAGTTGGATCTCTGCTGACACAAAGTCCCCTGAGTTCCATCAGTGCCCTGCAGATGAAGCCTAAGGAGAACCCAGCCCCTCTCATAAAGGAACAAAGGATTGGGAATCCAATTTCCCTTCATGTCTTCAGCCTCCTGGAAAAAATGGAAAAAATTAAAATCCCAAGTGCTTGAAACTGGGCAGTAAGAAGTGCCTCTGAAAGCTCTGTGAGAAATCCTTCCCCATCTGGTGGGTTGTCAGCTAATTAGCTGACATGGTAGCAAATGAGCAGCAGCTAATTGGAGCTCTCTGTTCTGCCTTTCCCTGGCAGGGATGGAATGGATTCCAGATGACCAATGGTTCAACATTTTCCAAGTAATCTCCATTCTGTGCTGGGCCAGCCTCCCAACGTGTGCACATCCTCACCTTGGACTGTGAACCCAAAGAGCTTCACTGCAACTGGAGAGCAGTTATGGGCAAGCATCAGGCAGATGTGTGCAGGCTCCAGTTCCAAGGATATTTTGGAAAACAAGGCACCTGCAGGCAATCAGAGACCAGCTGAGTCCCAGCCATGACTTCTCCCTGCAGCCAAGGGAACTGTCTGAGCCAGCCCATGGAACCTGGAGGCACACAGGCCGTGCTTGGTGCACTTTGCAGGAAAATTGCAATGTGGAAGAGATGGTTCTGTGGGTCTCCAGCAGCTGATGGGTGCCAGAGCTCCAAATCTGAGGCCCTCAAAAGGAAAAAAAAAAACACCGAAAAAGTACAAGGTTTTCCTGCTCCAGCCTCTGCTAACATTCCTTCCCTGAGCTCCCAGCCTCTTTTCCAGTGATATTATTTGATATTATTCTACCCCAAACACCAGGAACAGCTTTATAACAGCTAGAAATCCCTTCAATACTCTCCATATCACAGAATTACAGAATGCTTTGGGTTTAATTCCAACCCCCTGCCAGGGACAGGAACACCTTCCACTCTTCCAGGTCCAATATTAAACACTTCTCCCATTATAGAACCAGTGGAGCAGGTTAAACTGGGACCAGTGATGTCCCTGTGCTGTTGTGGTCATTGCCCACAGATGGTTTAAACACCTCAAACACAAACCAGCAAACAGAAATCCCCTCCCCAAACACACAGGTGAGCAAAATTATTTGCAAAAATACTCAGAGTAACTCGAGCACCACGAT
This sequence comes from Cinnycerthia olivascens, assembly GCA_035048155.1. Lineage (NCBI taxonomy): Eukaryota > Metazoa > Chordata > Aves > Passeriformes > Certhiidae > Cinnycerthia > Cinnycerthia olivascens. The sequence continues at coordinate 2,515,647 of JAWWMU010000029.1, read as the reverse complement.
ACTCCAAAGATCAGGGCAGATGTTGTGGTTAGGAGTAATATTCCCCAGGATTTCCCTGAAAACCAGGGATGAACATCCTGTCCATGTGAACATGTTATAGACAGAGATGTCCTCTAAAACAAGAACACACCCAGTGATGGATGCCAGTCCCAGTTGTTTCCAATGTGCTTTGCTCTTAATTGCAATATGGTAAAACAGGGTTAAGCCCACTGAGATTTTTAGTTGCAATGAACCCAAAATCTGTGAGGACACTCATTTCTCACAAAGGTTTTTCCCATTTCTCCACAATATGGAATTTACAAATTCTCCTGGTCTTTCCAGTTGTCTGGTTTTCTAGTGGATGTTAAAATCCCAAGGATTTCCAGTCCCAAACCATGGCAAGTTCAAGGAGTTGGGGATTATTTTCTATTTTCATCGTAAACTATTAAATTCTAGTAAAATTACATTAAAAGCTGGATTAACTAAGAGGAGTTCTGTTTTCCTGAGTTTGGTGTCTGTGTTTATCAAGTTTAGAAATAAGGAAATATAAATAAAACATCTCCATGGGATATAAATTCACTTCTCTGTCTCAAATACAAGAAATGCAGCTGTGGAATACAAATCATCTTCTAGGCAGCAACATCATTTAATATTTATTACTGCACACTTGGCTCTGTGGATTCAGGGAGGGTGTCCCTCCCTTCTTATTTGTGATATTTTGGGGTCCTGACCTCACAATGTGCCGCCCCTAAAGGGTGCAGGAACAAAATCTATTTTATCCCATTTAAAACTACATCAGTTTGGGTGTTTCTTACTCTCACACTTTTAGAAATACTAACAAAATGTTCTCTTTTTTTTCCACTGTAGACATTTGGGAAACCAGCTGAAGGATATTCTTTCACTGTGAAAATGGGAGAATGATCCAATTGGAAGAAATCTCAGGAGTGAGGGCCTGGAATTGCCTCTGCAGTGCCTGTGTGGAGCTTTTGGCTTCCCAAAGGGCTGCAGTCATCAAGAGCTTTCCAAGAGCTTCCAGGAAAAGCAAATCACTCCTTTTGATCAAAAAGGAAACTGAAGTTTTGAGGAAAAAAAGTGAAAATATGACAAACCTAATCCAGTGAGAGGTACCTGTAGGAGGAGGCTGACCACAGGCAGTGGTTTTTAAGTGCTGGTCACCTCTGTGCTTATTTTGTGCACCTCAAAAACGACAGCTCAGAAGAGGTAGCAACAAATTTTCTGGCAGAACTCGCCCTGGAGTCCCTGTGCTCCCAGTCTCTGGGTGGGAATGATGGTGTTTGGCTGAAGGTTGCATTTAATGATCTTGGAGAGCCTTTCCAGCCTTAATGATTCTGTGATTTTAATGCATTTTGAGTCCTGGTAATAAAATTAACACCATTAAGGGCCTGCTCCATCTCCCCAGTGGGTATGACACAGGGCTGTCTAAGGAAAAAACACCAGATTTCAACAGCTCTTCAAAAAAAGTGTTTGAAAAACAGGGAGAGCTCTTGGGCAGGGAAGGCTTTTGACAATCAGGACCCTTTGAACAGGAGGCAGAATCGTTTTTTAGCTGTGTTTTTACACTCCCTTTCAGCTGGCACCGCTCTTCCTTCTAGCATGAGAAATGGGTGCCAAAAGGAGGATGATTTTTGAAAAAAAAAAAAAAAACAAACAAAAAAACCCAAAACAAAACAGCATTGGAAGCAGAAATGCATTTCTATAATAAAAAGGTTTAAAAGGTCTAATTCTGGATTTCTATCTCCTCACCCCAAGATGCTTCTTTGCTGAGAGTCAAAAACTGATTTATGTGCCACATTGTCATTTACAGATTGAGGCAACAGAAGCAAAGCTTTACTTGCTACCCAGAACAGAAAAATAATCCAAAAAAAGTAACTTTTCCCTCATCATTATGTCGTGGCAAAGCAGAAATCTGCCAATTATCCCACGAGAAATATCAACCCCTTCCCCTAAATGGGGGCAGCCCTCCCCTGGCAGGTGACAGAAACCCTGAGCCCGCTGTGACCACAGCCCACACCCCACGGGACACCCCTGGCCAGCAGCCCTCCTCTCCCTGGGTTTTTATGGAAATTCTCATGGAGATTGTGCCAGAAGCAGCAGCAGGAATGGAAGGTTTGAGATGTGCAAGCAGATGGAATTAGCAGGGCTGCAGCAAAATGTCCTAAAGCTGCTGAAATCCAGGTTAATTCAGGGCCTGGCTCCGAGCAGAGCTGACCCCGAGCCTGCAGAGGGTCCTGCTGGCACCCATCTACCAGCTGCTCAAACAGACTGCCCAGAGCTTGAAATATCCTTAAAACATCTACAGCCACTGCCAGGGCAGAGCTGGTGACCATAAAACACTGGGTGCTGCACGGCACAAAATTTAGGAAGCGAGTGTTGGAGGTGAGGACACTCCAGTGACCCTGAACACCACAGGGCACTGCCAGCCAGCACTGGCACAAGAGCTTTTTTTTCTCTCAGTGTTACAAACTTCCAGCTGTTTTCCAGTTTCCAGAGGTGGAATCACTCCCCTGTTACCTGTACCAAAAAGCAGCTCCTGTTTTCTGATCACCTTTGGCTCTTGCTTATCAAGGTTACACGCATAAAAAATGATTTTTTATGGTGTTAATGTGAATTATTTCCTAGCAGCTGTTGGAACATTGATTTTGTAGCTGCTGAGGTGAATCCCAGAGTGGCTTGGGTTGGGAGGGACCTTAAATCCCACCCAGTGCCACCCCTGCCATGGCAGGGACACCTCCCACTGTCCCAGGCTGCTCCAAGCCTCATCCAACCTGGCCTTGGACACTGCCAGGGATGTATTTTAAATTATTTTCCTGTAGGCATAACAGCTTCTATGCTTTTCTCTGTGCTATCACTTTTTGGAGGCCTTGTCCAGCTGTTCTCTCCCCCTTTTTATGCTCAAATTCAGCACAAAAAAAGTATTCTGCGACAAGGCCACACACATCTCCAAAGTGCCATTTTTCTGTGAAATATTCCCTCGCAGGTGCTACCTGCTCCCAAGCAGATTAGGATCACTGGAAAAAGCTCAAATCCTTTAGGAGCCCTCGCATTCCCACTGTTACATAATTAACTCTCCTTGCCACCTGCATTTGTCTAATTCCAGCAAAAACAACTCCGGTGCCAGAGCCCTCCCTTTTGGAAGAGTGAAGAGCTCAGCCTGGGGGTGGGTGAGAACAGCCACAGCAGCCCCAAGCTGCTCAGCTTTGTGATATTTGTTAGGAATTGGATTGCCTCAGAAATTACTGCAGCAGTGGATAACCTAGAAAAAACCTGGATATTTCTGGCTTGCTCCTTTCCAACAAATGGGGGGAATTATTCCAGGTGCCAAATGCCTCGTCCCCACCTCGAGCACACTGAAATCTCTCTGTGAGACATTTGTTTTTTGTTGTGGTCGTTTGGAGAAGGAGCATCCTTTGGGAAGTTGTGGTCATTGCCCACGGATGGTTTAAACACCTGAAACACAAACAAGCAAAGAGAAATGCCCTCCCCAAACACCCAGGTGAGCAAAACTACCTGCAAAAATCATTTCAGTAACTCAAGCACCACGACATTCCAAAGATCAGGGCAGATGTTGAGATCTGCAGAGGAGGTGTGGAACAAACCCTTATCTCACTCACCCCCAAAAAAACCTCTCCTGGTTTTAATTAAAGAAATTAATTGTAATCTGGAAAAAAAAAAAAAAAAATGGGAAAAGGTAAAATAAGTGATCAGATTCCCTGTGTGCCATCAGCACAGCCCCTACACAAACCAAAGGTCAGGGACCCAGTTGGGCACAGGATGGAATAAGCTTCAAATGTTGAATTTGCCCCAGAACTCCCTGCTTTGTGCTCATATCTTTTTTTTTTTTATGCTTTTCTTTTGGCAGAGGTGCCACAGTACTTGTGGCACAGCTGAGGAGATTTTCTGGAAGGATATTTGAAGCTCCCAGGTATGGAAGTTGCTCAAAGTTTACCATTATTATTTCCCTTCAGGAAAAACATCTGTGAGAGCTCTGATTGTGTTCACTTTCAGGATTGCTGTTATATGGATAAACAGAACTGTTGCTGACTTGAGTTTCTCAAAAGCCAATTTTGCTCTTTATCTGTAGGAAAAAATATCCAGAAAAAGTGAATTCCACAGGGATGTCTTGAACAGCACAACTTGGAAAAGTTTCCCATCTGCTCCAAGTCCATTAAATGTGAAAATGTGGAATTTTCCAGCCTGTGATTTGGGTGCTGAAGGTTTAAGTTCTGTTCACAGCCACATTTGCAGCCATTTGGGCAGATGGGGATTGTTTAGAGATGCCTGCAAAAAGCCTCAATTTGTACCCACAGACAAGATAATTTTTATTAATGAATCATATTGACGCATCAACCTTCACTTGGGTGTCACAGACTTGGAGTACACAAACAGCTTCTGAGAGGGGAATATGCCATTATAAACCAGAAATTAATTTAAAAATATATTTAAAAAACAGACACTGCGTTTCACTGCTCTAAATCCCTGTTTTTTCAGCCTTTTCTGTCTTTCATAATAATGTTCAATTAACAAATTTCGTCATGATTTAGCTCAGTATAAAAACTGAAAAAAAAAAAAAATTACGCTCTTTTTTGGTTCCAGTTACATAATGGAATAGTCTGGAATGGTTTTTTTCCATAATGAATAATGTGTTTTAAGCTCACTACTACTTAGCACATCTCCACCCTGCTTCTTTGTAGTACTTATTGCACAACATGAATGGTGAATTAGATAGTTATGTTGAAATTTCCAGCCAATAATTACTTCCAGCACAAAAATAAGATATTTGACATCCTCTCTGTTCAAAGAGATGAAATCAGGAATGTAATGGATGCAGCAGATAGAACTGAAATATTAAATTTTAAGTGCAACTTGCACCTGGCCATGATTTTTTGGTCACCTCAGCTTTGCTTCATATGATTTTTATATGACAAATAAAACACTATATTCTATTTAAAAGGGGAAATCCCAACTCAGTCCTGCCTCAGGCTCTGAAGGACAGTCAAAGTTTAGTGATGATAATGATAAAAACAACTCCATGAGCTTCTGATGGTCCACTCACAGAGTTTCAATCAGAATTTAAATCCCTCCAGGTCTTTCTGCTAATCAAACACAAAAATGAAATTGCCATCTTAATCCTCCCCTCCTCCTTTTTTTTTCTTAATATTCTTAAATTTCACTAGTTTATTTTCCTGGGTTTTGGGAATTTGACAGTTCTGCAGTTCTAGTCTAAAAAAAAATTTCTTCATCTTCTTTAGTGTCAACATTTAGTCTTGCTTTGCCTAATGAAAAATCCTAATTGCATTAATTACCCCACGAGTTATTTATTTAGGGTGATGTTTGCAACAATGTGGGAACTCACAATGGGGTTTTGTTCCCATTTTACTGCTGCATAAAATCCGTGAAATCTGAGACACACGTGGCAGAATGGATACAAGACAAAGAGCCTTTTAAGAAAACATTTAAGCTTTTAAAACCCCATTAACCTTGTGATGTTCCTTCATTTAATAAAAATATTTCAATTACAAACAGCATCATTTTAGTGAATATCGGTGCTCAGTGGCACTGCCACCACTGGGAGATGTTTTTCCCTGTTTTTCTGGAAAATAGCATTGCACACTCTGCTGTCCATCAGATATGTTGGAGGATGTGCTGGAAAGCTGAGATACCCACGTATGGATTGACTAAGCCTTTAAGGAGAAGGAGGTCTCACTGTTATCCACTTATCTCAAATTAGAATCCAATCCCAGCAAAGGGAAAGGGGAGATAGAGGTATTTATAATATCAGAACTAGAGCACGTGGTAACAAATGACACTGGGGAATAAAGAAGAGAAAAATTACTTTATCTCTGCTGAGGCCACCTTGGAAAGGCATATCCTGCATTTAACTGTAAAGTAGAAATCTTCTCCTCCTCTTTGGGTAACATTTCCTTCTTCTATAAAACATACAAGGTATCAACATCTGATCCCAAAATCCCATTAATACCAAAATTTGCCCGCTGTTTGTTCCTGAGAGAAAGCAGCACCAAGAGGTTTGGGGCAAGGGCTGTTCCCTCTCCTGCAGCACGCACTGGATCACATCCAAACAGCCTTTTAAAGTTATAATTGAAGTTTTATATATGCAATAACCTGAGCACTGAAATGCAAATTAAAAATCATTACTATTGCTGCCATACAAATCTGTCTTCTCTAGGCACCATTTGTCCTACAGCGTTAAAAACTGGGGGCCTGGGGCATCATTTCAGCTTTGATGCCCTGTTTTTACAGGAGAGGGGAGCAGAAGGAAAGCAGCTGGAGGAACATTTACCCCCTGTTAGTATTTACCCATTCAAGCTTAAAATCCCATTCCTAATTTTACAGGAGCCCCCAAAGACATCAGCACAGATTCTCCCAGGACAGAGGGGAGCAGTGTTCTTGTTTCCTCTCAAACTGCCAACTCTATTTCACTGTTTGTGTTTCCTGTCCAGTTTATTATTCTGTTTTTGCTCCAGCATGCCCAAGGAGGGATTTCCAAGCTGTGCCACATGGAATTACCTCACAGCTTCATGAAAAGCCTGACTGAAAACTCAATTTCTCCTCAGGCACGAGCGTGGACTCTGTGTGTGGAGCTGCAGAAACCAGGAGCAAATTACACCTGGTCATCCAAAAGTGTTAGGTGAAGGCTGAAGATTAATTTGTGGGTGGTTGTGCAGAGATGCCACCTGAAAGAAGAGGTAAAACTTTCCTGGAGTGCATTTATGCCACCAAATTCTCCAGAATCCTTCCCAGCACTGGGGGAGCAGAGCCTGGGTGCTGCTGTTTGTACCCAAAGCACTTTTCCTCCCTCAACATCATCACTCCCATCTTCCCCAAATCCAGCCTGTGCCAGCTGTTCCTAATCCAGCTTCTCCTCTCCTCCAGGCCACAAAAAACCTGATGGAAGAGGGTGAGAAGTTTGCAGAGTTGATCTATGACCCCAGTGTCCCCAAGAAAATGGGTTACGTGCTGAGATTAACCAAGGTTGCCACACAAGGGGCAGGATCTGCTCTGCTTGATGGAGGAACACATGGTTTGGTGGATTTTAGCTGTCCCATTATCCTCCTTTGGGGAAAATATGCTCCCCCTGTTAAACCCTGGCATCAGAGGAGCCTGCTGCCACATCCTGGATCAGGAGACACAGCTCAGCCCAGAACTAACCACGAGGAAATGAACCTGTTTAAAACACAAATCCTGCCCTTCCACATCTCCTGGAGGTTATCTCCAAGTAGAGCTTCACCTCTCCAAGTCTCCCTCTCTTTGATTTGTGCTTCCAATGACAACATTCCTATTTTTCCTCAAATCCCTCATGTAGCATGACTCCAGTTCACCATCTGAGTGAGAATAAGGATTCTGCAATCCCTTTTTTTTTTTGGATAAAACAGGTAGCAAAGGAGAGAAAATGCAAAGAGCCCCTCTGCATCCACACAGGAAACTGCCAACACAAGCATTGGAGCTGCTGGATCATCCCCAATTCCTCCAGCAGCCCATGAAGCAATCAAAGCAAACATCTGCTTTTCCTAAAAACTCCTCTCTCACAGAATCACAACACCTTTGGTATAAAACAAAAGCTGAGATGTGCATCTGTTACAGTCAAAAAAAAAAAAAAAAAGCAGCAGAACTTTTTAATATATTAAATTAGGCTATATTGGCTAAAATTCCATTTTAATTTGAAACTCGTTGGATATTAAAGGCAAGTTTCAAAAGTTATTATCTAGGGTTTAATTGCATACATTATGTTTGTAGCCTTAGGTACTGCAGGTAGATCTTTAATATTCCCTGCAATATATTGAGAGCACAGAGCAGCCATTTAATTCTGCTCCAAGAAACTTCCAGAGGTAACTATGGGAGAGCAGATTTAAAAACTCCAAACTTTTGGCTTTTGAGTGAAAGTCCAATGGATTTGGGCCTGTTGACAGGGAATTTCCAAAGTTTTAGCTGTAGGAAGTTATTGGAAGCATATGGGCTGTCATGAAAACATTATTGAGTGCACCCTTGACAGTCAGACACCAGATTAAAAATAGAAGGATTTTTCATGCTGCAATATGGGTGCTTGGAAAAATATCATATATTTTCCTTCAAAAATATTTAAAAAAAAATCAAATGTGTCCAAACATTTAAATGGGACAGCATCTCCTCTCTGCCTCACATGGTGGAGGAGGTTGGTTGTGTGAGCACTTCCATCCTTTGGCAGGATTAAGCAGAAAAATTGTAAAATTAGACTAAAAATAATCAGAATTGCAGTCCTGTGCCAAAAGAGCTGGAAATTTGGTGGGGAGCAATGACTCCCCTTGGTTTCCTGGGCACTTGCCTTTCTACAGACACCAAAGTATCCAAAATCAGAATTTCAAGTGACCAAAATTCCCCAGTGCCTCAGGAACTGTGTGAAGCCAGAACCATAACCTATAACCACAAACCATATCATATTCCTCAGTTTCAGTCTGGGGACTCTGGTTGCCTTGACCCCCCTGTAAATTCATTTTTGGCTCTCATTCAAGCAGGGGAACACCTTTGTACCCATCCCAGCCCTGTTCCCAGGGCACAGGAGAGGTCAGAGAGCTGAGGGGGGAAAATTAAACTGCTGGAAAATCCAAACCTCTGCTCCCTGCCACGGACACACACAGAGGTTTTGTGCACACAGACAAGCTGGTGGCATTTTTCCAGCCCCAATTAATTCTCCAGCCCAAATTCCTCTCACACCAATTGTTGCTGGAGTGCCACACCAATGATCTGGGCCTGGCCACAAAGAATTTCACCTTTCCACCCTCATCACATCACCCAGTACCAGGGGTATTTCACTTTGAGTGAGAAATATCCTCCTAAAACCTGAACTTGGTGCTTAATTGCACAATTAATTTGCTAAATTGTTTAGGAACTTTTGAAAATGCCCATTTTTAAAATATATACATGGATCCCTTTATAGAAATAACAATAATAATAATTATAATCATTATCATCATCATCCAACTCAGTTTCAACTCTGAGGTATTTCCTAAATTATCCAGAATATCTACCCTGATTAGAATGTTACTTTTTGTGTTTTTTCTTCATCTTTGAAGAGGCAAATCTAGAGAGAAGCACCCCAAGCATCTTCCACACCTCATTTTGACAACCTCTGTAGGACAGGACTTGTCCAAACCCAGCCCTGTTCAACACTAAAGAGTAAAACCCCAAGCAAAGCACAAACAATTCCAAGTCCTGCAAACATCTTCCAGAAAAGGATCAGATACAAGATCAGGAAATACAGGAAATATTTCCTTCAAAACACGTGGAAGGATTTCTGACCCAGGACTTCTGATGCTGCTGAAGAAGCCGAGCCCAGGATGGCAGCTGGAATTCCAGCTGTGGAGGATGAGCAAAGTATCTCTGCCTCCTTATTTTCAATTCCTCTGATTATCCCAGAGTGCTGCGCTCGCCAAATGTTTGTTTAACTCGGTGTGTTTGCTTATTTAAAGTGGATCTCTGCAGTGGGGATGTGCAGCCTGGAGTCTGGGTGGGATGGGAGGGAGCTGAGCTCAGCTATTCCAGACACTCTCCACGCTCAGCAAACAAAGAGATACAGAGTTTTCATCTTTTGTTCAATCATTTCCCATGAAAGCAAACTTTTTTTTTTTCCCCCCCTTCCTTGCCATTTAATTTTAAATTAGTCTAATCAGACATCTGCTAGGATGTGTCTGAATTAACAGAACTGAACACAAATCTTCTGCGAGCGCTCAAGTGCTGCTTCCCTCAAATGGCATTAACTCACACGGACACTCTGTGGAGCTAATTGAGCATCCCCAGCACAATATTCCAGACTCTCTGATTTAACTTCATTGTAGTCAGAAGAAATCACAGGATAGAAGGAAACATGTTGTTAAGGACTCCATTCTGAAGCGGTTCAATAAAAGCAGGCTGCTTATCCTGCTTTATTATCTTTATTATTGCTGCTCCAAGATGAAAAGAGAATTTCCTCTCAAGACAAAAAAAAGCAGAGTTTGTCTCAAAGCTCTTTGTTTTCTTTTCAATAGCAAGGTACAATTTACTCCTTAGAATTTACAGATTTTTTTCTTGCCTGTACAGAGAATTTTGATATCATGGAGTTCTCTTATTCCTGTGACAAATTATAGTGGCATTTGTCAGGATTTACTAAAGGTTTTGACATTACTCAACAATGTTGAGGTGGATTCTGCTGACTCTGGACGTGTTCTGAACTAAACATCTTTTGTCAAACTCCTGACATTATCCAGGAGCTGCACTCTGGTGACCTGTTCAGCTCTGTGGTGCTGACCTTTCCAGGGGTAGGAATTTCAAAATCAGATTAATTAGAATTAAGGGACTTTTTTTTAGCCTGTGTTTGTGGGGCTGATTTGACACCAAAACAACAACCATCTGAAAATCCCATTAATTTCAGAAGCCAGCTTAGGTCTGCTTGAAGTGATACTTCAGTATTGATTAAAATAAAATTTCTGAATAAAAAGACAAGACTCCTTATACATTTTGATCCAAAAGGTTGGGTTCTTAAACTATGCTTTTCAAGGTATCTAAGATTCCAACACACAAATTCTACAAATAGAATAACTGCAACATTCTGTAAAAGAAGCATTTCCCTAAGAGTTCTAAGATCTTGCCATATTTATTTGTGAACTTTAGAGGATGACCTAGGAGAGAAGTTTTCATTCTTGGGGCAGTCCTGTCCCTTGAGCCAAAGCTCTACAAGAAACACCAGGGAAGTTTCCATGAATTTTTCAGCTACCTGCATCTCTGTCATCTCTTAAATACAAATAAAATCGAGCCCAAATGTCCCTTTTTTATGAGTAATGGGAAATGAGACAGAATCAATCGTTGGCAAAGTAAAAGATGCTTAATATTGATTGTTCTTCTGAAGGATGAGGAAGCTCTTCTAGAGCTCGTTGGGGGACATGGGGAGGGGACAGCTTATGGATTTGTTTTCCTTCCTGCATTCCCAAGGGAGAAAGGAAAAGATGAGGCCATGATAGATGATAATTCTGCAAGGAATGACTAATGAGGCACTGAGCTGCCTGTGTAGCAGTAGTGAAGGCAGTAATAAGCAGAGTAATTGGGTTTATTGGGTTTCTGCTTAGCACACATCCAGTCCTCTCCAACATCCTGTCCCTCCAAAGCATTTAATGCTCTCTGTCTTCCCTTTTTATTATGCCTGACTTGAGTTATTTCATGAAATTTGACCTTGTACTCTTAATCTCATCTGCTTGTTCTGCATAGTTCATCTTCTTTATTTTCCTCAGTAGCTGCTCTGTCAAACACTCCACGTAACCACGACATCTCAGGCTGCAGTGCCAGCCCTGACTCGGGGTGGATTTACATTTCTGTAGGCCCAACAGCTCCATTTCATCTTCTCAGGGAACCTGGCTCAAGAAAGAATACTCCAGGATAAATCTGCTACGAGTACATGACCCTTTTTACAAATCACAACGCTAACTCCCTGTTAGAATTAATTACAACTTCCATTTTCAACTAAATGCAATTTTTTAACGGGTTGGAAACAGCAAGAGTCATATGCAAGTCAGAAACAAAATAGTTATTATTTGCTATGATTTTTTTTTCTAAAAAGTCTTTTACACTCCCGCTGGGAAAACATCTCTGCAGAAATCCATTCTTGCATGGGAAAGGAGAAAAAAACCCTCAACATTTTATATTTCCTGTCAGTGGCATTCCACTTCCAATCCCCCAAGAGCAAAGCAGACATTCCATTCATGCCTAATGACACAGGAGCTGGCTGTTCCCTACAGCTGGGTGTTTTGCATGGTGAATTTATCCCTCTTGCAGGATTGTGTCACGCTGGAGTTCCTTTTGGGGGAGAGTTTCCAGCCCCTGCTGGTGCTCCCAGCCTCTCTGGCCTCTGGGTAAATAAATGTACTCACACATTTATTACCCAGAGGTGCCTCATGTCACAGGCACTGCAGAGCCTGGCTCGTGCTGATGCCTTTTTGGGCTACCTAAAAACAGGGGCCAGACAGAATTAAGGGAATAAAAAGCAGTTCTATTTATGGAAAGGACATTCAGGTACATTTAGGGCAGACAAAGCCCCCCAGGGGCTGCACCCAAAATGGACCCTGGGTCACAGGTTCTCACACTTTTTAATGTTTGGTCCATTTGCATATTGGGAGTTCATCTTACAATTACAGCTTCAGGGAATGAAGTCATTCACCCCAAGTTTGCTCCCCCCAAGTCACTTTTGTTTCCATCTCTGGGG
>JAWWMU010000029.1:2475317-2491760 GCA_035048155.1 Cinnycerthia olivascens | reverse complement strand
GACCACTGGGGTGAAAACACCACAGAGCTGCCAGACAGGCAAACAGCGAGGGCCAGCCAGCTCAGGCACAACCTCCTAGGAATATTGGATTTAACCCCAATAGATCCCCCTGGGTGAGCCCACGCTGTCACACCCCAGGGCTGGCAGCCTGCACAAAAATGGCAAAGCTGGGCACAGCACCCTTCCTGCTCCTTTTGTTAGCAGCATTCAGTGGCCCTGCCACTTTTTGCCATGAATTAGAGGCGCCCGTGTCTGACACTTAAGAAATTAGCGCGACACAAATCATCTGTAAAAAGACTTTTTAACACGGCGACAACTGATTTCAGCTTGCAAGGGAGAAAATTAGTCTTTTGTGAGCAGCCCTAAGAGCACTGAGCAGGAACCATCCTTTTACAAGGGAGCTGGGAATTTAGCAGGAGCGCTCAACCCTCCGCAGAATCAGAGCTTTAATTTTTTATTCTGCAAAAGGAACTCGGAAGAGTTTGCTTGAGGAGGATTTATAGAGATGTACTTTATACACCCAGTCCATAATACAGATGAATAGCTCTAGATGTTTACGGTATATTTAAGTACACTCATGGGACCCATCCCAACTTGATTCTGTAATATCAATTTTGTTATATATTTGCTGTGGGGAAGATGTTAATAGGCTGTTAAAACAGTCGCTAGGAAAAAAAAAATTTGAATCAGCCTCATAAATCCTAAAGCATCTGATTTTAGTTTTATGTTTCTTTCTTGCACGAGGATATCAAAAAGAAGAGTTAGATTCTCAGTAAATCTTTTATAGGTTACACTGGTTTATAGGCTTAAAATGATGGCACTCGGTAGTTAATTTTGCTGCTTGAAAAAAAAAAAGCAACATTATCCTTATATCACATCCTCAGCTTAACTGCACATTCTGCACCCACTGCTCTTTAAGGAATCATAACTTCAAGCCAGCATTTTCATTTCCCTCTCTCTTTCAGATTTCCTTGAGGAAAACACTTGCTCATTATGAAGCAGGTTATTATTCAGAAATCAGGAATTGAGATCAGGCCTGAGGGTGGGTTACCATGCCCAGGGCAGCAGCAGCAGCAGCACTTTTACCACGGCCACAGGGACAGGACAGCCCTGGTACAGCAAAACCAGGGGAATCAAACCTGGCACAAACCAGGCAACAACAACCTGCTCCATCCTCCCCCTCTGAAGTCCCCAATCTCCCAAGAATCTCTTCAAAATTCCGCCAAAATTCATGCAAACCCCCTGAAGACCTGCCCAAAACCCCTCAAATTTTGGGCACGCACCAAATTCAGGGTGTTTCTCCCAAATTCATGTTTTTCCCTCCTCCAAACCCCCTGCAAACCCTCCTGTGCAAGGCCAGCAGCACAGAACCAGCAACACCAGGTTTGCTGGGACAAGGCTGGTGGCACCTGCTGAAGCCAGGGGTGATTGGAAGAAAGGCCCACCCAATTCCCAATTTCAGCAGCCACCCCAGGAAAACTGAGTTTTGTCCATTTGCATGAGGCTGAATGCTTGGCTTTTAGCTCAGGTGGTTTGGGTCAGGACGAAGGAAGTTGAGGGAAATAATATAAATACACATTGCAGGTTAAAGTGCTCACAAAATAAGTGACAGAGGAGGCTTTTGGCTGTGCTGTGTTTCTTTTTTTAAATTATTTCACTGTTTTTTTTCGCAGCAATACCTACAGATGACACCTGACACCACACACATGGCACATTTGAAATCACAGGTTTAGCCATGGAGTATCCCTTGAGGTGAGACCTCCACTCCCCCCAGATCTGTTGTGCCATTCTCCCCTTTCTCTGCACACTCCTCTAGGAAATCTGACGGATTTAATTTCTTAGTTTTGAGACCACATCATGCAATGCAAACTCAAGTGAGCTTTGCAAAGCCTTCAAGCTCAGGGATGGCCTCACACCCCTCTGCTCCCCATGGCAGATAAATGACAACAAAAAGAACAAACCAAAGCAATTGCACTGCCAAATGCCAATAAAACTGACTGGATCTGGGGACAGTATTGAATAAGAGATAAGTGCTGCTAAAGGAGAAGGAAACTTGCAATAAGACACAGTCCTTGTGGACCAGTCTCTTCTGGGGTACCAGCTCCCCATTTCTGGAGAGCCACTGCCACTTTCCAAGGAAAATAATCTCTTCAACATCTTCCTTCCCTGTTCCTAAAGCATCTCAGAGCACATCTAATAAGATTTTTTAGTTTCTGAGTTTATTGAAGGGGTTGGTCTGCATGAAGGTAACTCCAGGTAAAGGTGGTAAATATCTAAAATGTGAACATTCCTTGCCTTTATTTCCTTCTAACACAGAGCTCTGAGAAACTGCATTTTCTCAGTTTCTCTGCACAGGCTCTTCCTCTCGTGCCTCATCCCAAAGCAGCAGCTCCAGTTCTTTGGCCAAAGGGATGCTGAGGGCACTGCTGCATTTTCTACATATTTTAGTTCGTTCTGCCTGGCACTGAGCTCTGGCTGTGGCTGACAAGGGGTAACAAATTCACATTATGATGCAGGCTCATTCCCGTTCTCACACAATTCAGCTGGTTTGGGGGTTTTTCTTTAGCAGCCTCTCAGCAACCCTGTTTCCTTTCCCAGCACCACCACCCTCAGTGCCTTGAGTAATGCCTGGCTGCTCTCTGTGCAAGATCCTGGGCTGGGAACTTGGGTTTTGGAAGTTCTTGCTCTCCTGGGAGGCTCCACTCTAAAGAAATTATTGGTGTTTTAGGATAACCTTCTCTCCTGAATACCAAACTGCTTGGCTGCCACTCTAAAGAGAGATACAAATATTTTTGGACAAGTTCACTCCTGGAACAGATATTCTATTCCTATTTCTCTCATTTTGCACCATGGATAATACTGAGTTAATTCCAAGACAAAGAAGCACAGTCTCCCCAAATCCAGGCTGTTCCCTGTCTCCTATCATAGGAAAACACCCAGTTTGGTTGAAATCAGTGTTTATTTCTACAGAAAGCAACAACAACTTCAGAACCATCAAGGCCCTCATGCAATATTCATTATTAATAAGTATTCAGGTCAGCAGTGACAGCAGAAAACACCACCTCCTTTGAAGTGCTGAACTTCAGTCCCCCAAGCCAATATAAAAATCTCATTTAGCAGTGTTTGCCTGTGGGACAAGTTGGGGGGACTTGTCTAAATGTGATTTATGAATTCCATTGAGCTTTTATGAAGTACCTATACTCTTACATCTTGTGACTCTCTCCACTGTCTTATGACTCCCTTTTATTGTATTTGGCCTCATGGTTTTTATGCTAAGGACACCAGAGAATGGGTTTGGTACATCAGCTCTTAAATAATTGATAGTTAAGGACTACAAGTTGCTGAATAGACCTGTCTGGGGAGAACAAACGACCTATGGCACTCAAGAAAAAACAGTTTTCTCCAATTTCCTTGCAGAGCCCTGGGATTTGAAAGGTTGTGCTTTGGCCAGAAGCAGAACAAACATGAGATATTAGCAAGGGTTCTAAAAATACAGTTGGAGTCGCTCACTGAAGGGGCTTGGAAAGCAGGTCCACTCAGCAAAGAGAGTTCTTAGTGCTCAGCTCCAATTGCTAACTCAGAGCAAAGCTGGGCTTCATCCACACCAGCCCCAGCTCAACTGTCCCACATCAGTTCCATCAGCAAAGTCAGAAGTGAAAAAGTGTTTTCAGAACAAAGCCAGAGCAGCAAAACCCCCACAATAACTCGAAACTCAATGTGACCATCTGCAATCAAGAACAGGTTTCTGTTCATCTTTCATTTCCATGCATGTCAGAGGTGCAGTCAAAGCAAGGACAGAAATGTTCAACACTGCCACTGACAGAGGGCAAAGGGCTTGAAAAACTGCTGGAGTGTGGTTCTGCTGGACTGGCTGGCTGAGGGGACTTTCATGGTTAAATAAACAAATAATATTTCCTTGCTGACAATTTATACAGGATTTTATGTTCCTAACAAGATTTCCAAGCCCTCCAGTCAGCTCCTGGAAGAGACTGAGCTGACAGAACAAAGGCAGAGCAGCAGCAGCAGAAAACAGAGCTTAAATGATAAAACAGCTTGAAGCAGTGGCTGAGTTTGGCACAAGAATCTCGTTCATGAGGGAACGTTCTTCTGTGTAAACTCACCAAGAGCCTTTTCATTTCAACAAAATAGCCCCATCTCTAACATCTCTATTTTCTCCTCTGTAATGCGAATGTTTTGCCTCTCAAAACAACAAAAAAATTCTCTTCTTACAGTTTAACTGGTTCCTCAAAAATAGTTTTGTTTTGTAAACAAGGAGGATTTGCCATGCTACAAGAAGATTTAGAATCCTGAGGTTTAGGAGAGTTCCACACTGGGGTTTGGTGGAAGCCTTGCAGGCACAAGAGAACCCAAAGATGTGATCTCAAGAAAAAATATTCCCAGAGGAGAAATGCCCTCTGATTTCAGCTCCATACAGAGAAGATGAAGGGTTTTTCTCAGACTCCCAAGACCTAAAATTGTACTTGGTCAGAGAACAGAACAGTTGAACTCTTGAAATGGATTTTTCTGTCCACCAGGGAAACACGTGCCTACCGCAGAGAAGTTGGATTCCTCACTGCCATGTTGGAGAATCTGGGAATCCCAGAAACCCGGAATCCCAGAAACCCGGAATCCCAGAAACCCGGAATCCCAGAAACCCAGAATCCCAGAATGGTTTGAATTGGAAGAAACCTTAAAGTGCCATGAGCAGGGACACTTTCCACTATCCCAGGCTGCTCCAAGCCCTGTCCAGCTTGGCCTTGGACACTTCCAGGGATCCAGGGGCAGCCACAGCTGCTCTGTTGGAAGTGTAGTAGGAAAAATGTTTATTCAATTTCACAGACTCCTTATCCTGTTCTGTCTGAACATTGCAAATATTCCAAGAAAAAGCCAAAACAAGGAGGGAGGGGCCTTGTTATCCCAGCTGATAACCTGAGCTAAAAAAAAATTTTGAAATCCATAATTCTGGGAGGGTTTCTTAGATCTGCTGCAGTATACCCGTGGGAAGGCTGTAGGCAAGACAGAATTACATTTGGATTTATGATTGTGTCTTGTGTAACAGATAAACAAGCAAGGTCCACCCAAAAAAAAAACCATATTTCCTTCAAATAGCATGTTAACAACTAAAACAGTCAGCAATTCATGAGGAAAAGAGCTAAGAGCTGTTATTTAAATAATCTCAAAAGTAGAAATTTTGGAGTTGGTTAAAACCCACAAGATTATAGAAAAAAATATGTACTCTCAAGACAAGAATCTAAAACGATTCCTGCAAACACCTTTTAGATCATTTTACAAGTTCCATAAACAGGATTAATTTAGGATGTTTATTTTTAACAGTTCCTTTGTGTAGCAAAATTCAGATGATGAAGTGGTGGAAAACTAAATATGAATAGCAAATAATGATTGGGAAAGGACATAAAGACGCATTTAATAGTGAGGGAACATTTAAAAATAGTAAGTTAAGACAGACATCTGCACAAAACTCTGTGCAGGGTGTCATCAGTTGCCACTAGAAAGGGTGAGATAATCTGAAGCTATTTATACTCCATAAAATGATTGCTATTTTGAGACAGTTTTAGGAGAAATATATGTCAATGTTAGTTTACAGTGACTTTGTTTTGTTTGTGTCAGATAATTCCTGCAGATATAACAACATCTGCTAGAAACATTCCTGTTCCTGTGACTTAGGGGGCAAATGGGATCTGTCAGAACTAAAAAAGAGTTTTTCCTAAGAGGAGCAGGAATAGCTGAGTATAATGATGAACTACTGAAGAATTTGATCATCCTGTTTCAGTGTCATTGGGATATGATTGACTCATGAATTCCTACAGAATTTACAACAGAGAGCTCACATCCCAGGCAGAGCTGTGGGTGAGTTGAGCACTTATTTACCCCAAGGGGTGATTTTACTACCGAGTTCCAACAGAAGCCAGCCCAGCAGAGGAAGTTTCCCCTTTTAACTCAGATCCTATGACAGCAATTAATAAATAACCCATCCTTTCATAGCCACACGTGAGCAGAGACACCGAGGCCGTGGCAAAAATCTCTGCTGCTCCTCTCAATTTGAGCAATTATTAAAGCAAGCACAGGCAGGGATGTTCTGGCCTCTGGGAAGTGAATGGAGTTTTGATCCTGACTTCCAGCAGGATCTGTGCCTCTGTGCACGGAGCTCTTTGCCTGGCAGCACAAAGGGAAGCAAACGGTGCCCAGCTCTGGCTGCCCAGCTGAGCTTTTCTCCAGCCTGGGACAGACTCTGCCCTAATGAGGGCAGGAATGGCCGTGGACAAAACCTCTCCTGTTTAGCACACCTCTTCCAGGATCTGGGTTTTGTGGCTCTAGGCCAGGCCCAGCCCGCTGGTTCCGTTCCGGAGTCGCAGAGCTGGCGATCAATTCCCTGCTGCGGTTTGGGCTGAGAGCTGAGTCTAAAAAGGAAAGCACTAATATATCACAAATCTGTTCATCCTAAATCTGTTCAGGAGGGCTGACAGAGCACATTAAACCATGTGCCCTTAAGCTCTGGGTAGCACAGCAAGTGACTTGTGACACATGATACCACTGCTGACCTTTGAATTGGACAATTCATAAAAGAAAAGAACAGGCTTCTTTTGCCATAAGCTAAAGGGGGGAAATCTCAGTGCTGACATCATAAAGGAAGTTGTCTGTAAAGCCAAAAGTGCAAATTAATAGCAGGGAGATGACACATGATATAACAACAAATTTTATCATTCTTTTGTTGCTTGAGATTTTAATTTCTGTGTATCCCGTAAAGATGAACTGCAGTGACTGATCCAGGTACTGGGACAATTTTCACACAGGAACACACTGCAGCTCTCGCTGAGTTTCCAGGACTCATAGAATACACATGTCAATGCCACAGGATTTTCCTCATGGAATGGTCAATGCTGATTTGAAGGAATCCTCAAAAAAACCCACTATCTGTAACATATAAATTTTGTTTACTGCAATGAATTTCTAGTGTTATTTAAAGAAAGAAGAATCAGGAATGAACTCCTGAAAAGTTTTAATCCTGCAAGTGAACTTCTTCCTGGTGAACATTTTAGTGCTGAACCTGATGATCTCAAAATCCTTTTCCAACCATATCAATTCCATAGTTCCAGTCCCTCACAGCTCTTTTGGGGGAATTCTGCACAGAAAAAGCAAACAACAAGCAATTTTATGGATCTCCTCATTCTTTCCATTCATAATGCACCAAGGGCTGTTTTTTAATTCACATTTCTCCACTAACCAAGGCAAACTATCTGCCCAGAAGTCTGCCTTGGATGAGGGCACAGCTCTCTGGCCATGGGAGGACCCTGGTGGCCTGACCACCTCCTCCAGGGGCCCAACTGAACATCCCCAGCCCTGCTCATTATCTGCATCTTCCTGGGAAGAGAGGAGCCAGACCAGAGGACAGACAGATGCCACATCCACCATGGCCCAGAGCTGGAATTCCAACACCAGGAGCAGGAGAAGAGACATGGAGCAGGTCCAGAGACATTCCAAGAGGCATCAGCAGGACCAGCAGCATCAGCTGACAAGTGGCCTTTGGATTAATCACTTCACAAAACATAATTGGGGTCTTGTTATGAGTCCAAGCAAATAGAGAGGCAATTACTGAGAAATGCTTTAGGACAAAGAGTTCAATTTTAGCTTATTTTGAACCTCAGAACACCAAACACTGGGCAATTCTCTCTGATCACATTGCAGCCCTGTGCCCAAAACCAGAATCCCAGTGATTAGTGATTCTGGGCTTGCTTCTGTCTCAGCTCTCACTGATGTAAAGTGGGAACAGCAGCACTGAGTTCCATCAGTGAAAGGCTAACAAGGCATTATCAGAATCAAGGGGCTGGTTCAGGGTGTATTTTGAAGGCTGTGCACACTGATCCTGCTCAGTCCCATTTTCTGCAGCAGCAAACTGGGACATAGCCACTGAAATCAGGGAAGCCACAATAATTCTGCCCAGCTGAGCCCATGGCCTGCATTCTCAGAAAACACTGATTAGAGACCAGAGCCTGAGAAGTTAATCACTCTTTGTTCTAGGGGGAAGCTCTGCTCCTGTCAAATTCCCTGTCTGCAATGTTTTTACAAACCATTTTAAATTTTGTGTTTCAGTTTTTCAGTTTTCTTTTTTTTTTGAAAAACACAGTCTGTGAGCCTCTTGCAGATGTTTTCTGCCTGCAGAGCCAGAAAAAGAAAAGGATTGCAGCGAGACTTCTCTCAGATTGGTCTTCCCTGGATTTAAAAGCCTTCAGGAAACATTTGAGGTAATCCAGAAAGATTGAAGAGTACAGATGTACCTCCCAGGATGCGAGGACTAATGCATGTAATAACTGTATTTCTTTAAAATGACTTTCTCAGGCAGAGTTAAAGGCATAGATGTAACTAAGGGATTGGACTCAGGCCAACTTGTAATGGCTCTGCTGTTTATCTCTTTTTTTTTTCCTTTATCCCCCTCAGCAGAAAGAGCAGAACAAGCATTTTACTACAAGATTTAAGGTTTGCTTTCACTCTCTCTCTTACTCAGCCCTCCTGCCCCAAACATTGCTGGGTCACACAAATCAAAGCCTGAATTGCCTGAGCCACAGCAAAACCAGAAAACCCACTGCTCCAGCTATTTTTACTTTCTCTGTCTGCTAGAAGAAAGGGAAGATAGATAAGACAAAGTATTCATCAATATTTTAGTATTAATATATCAGAGTAGAAAGAGTAATAAATTGTAGGTTATGCAGAATGCAATTTAGCAGTGGCCACTGTCACTAAGGTGGCTGAGATTTGTCTTACATAGAAGATATTATCTTAACATTTTTATCAAGAGACAATGGAGCAGATCCTGAAAGGAGTGGAGATTTTGGTTTTTTTTCACTGTTTTTCATATAAACACAGTTTTTGCTGCTTATCCACCTCTCTGTGCTTACCTATACTCATAACTACAGGACTAAAGGCTGCCCTAAAATCCCTTTTCAGTCCTTAATAAACCCATAGAGAGTAAAATTTCTCCTTAGATGGCTCATCCAAACAAGGAAATACCTCCACTGAGCTCAGAAGAAAGTCTGGAACTCTGTTAAGGATGCTTTAAATTATTCAAGGATGACACCACCTGCTTCTGCCCCTCTCCTGGAAAAGAGAGACAATCCCAATGTTACATCCTGTGGAAAATAGGGAAAATGTCACACTTAGCACATGGGACAAGCTAGAAAAGCAGCTGTGTGGCTCTCATGCCTCTGGATTTTATCCATTTCAAATTTTCAGGGCTTTTCCAGCCAGCAACCTTTAGAACACTAATTTACATCATATTTTAGGTATTTATTTCAGATGCACAGCTAAAAAGCCTCAGATGCCAAGCACAGAAGTGATTCAATGCTACTTCTGCTGTTCTCATTCCAGCCTCCACTAGGACAGTACAGCAGCAGCCCCTGAGCCCTGGCTAAGAGGACAGATTTTTTTTCTCCTGCTCTCTTTATCCGTGTGATTCCAGCTTATTTCTCAGTGACTGCCTCTGACTTAAATTCTGCTTTTTGAAATCCACACTGCAGAAAGCAAAATCCAGTCTCTTCCCATCACCTCCCAAAGTAATTTTCAAGGTTAACCACAGGAAAGGCAGGTGAATTATGTGGAAACCATCACTTGCAAAACCCTTTTTTCAGGTGGTCTCCCCCACCCTCAGCGTGTGCTGTGGCACTGGACACTCACAGCACACTCCTGACCAGAAAATCAGTCAAAGAATTCAGATTTATGCAGTGCAACAATAACCAGCTTCACAGCAAGCCTTGCACGGAGCAAATAAAGATGAAAACTCTCCTCTCTGCTCCTGCCAAAATCTCTGGCAAATGAAACAACCCCGTCACAGAATCCTGCTTGTAAAAATGCTTCAGGGTGCTCGTGCTTCAGAGCTGGGAGCATAATAAATGAAGGAGTGGATGCCTAGGACAAAACCCTGTGGGATACCTGAGCCAACCCAACAGGTGGAGAAATTGAAAACAAATTGATAGCCTTGGGAGAGGAAATATTAGAACCAAGCAATTATAGTGCCAGACTGTCTGGCATGAAAGGCAGGCAGAGCCAGCAATGATTTGCATCGATGCAGCACCAGGAGTGGAGCGTGTCAGGTGATATCCCAGAGCTTTCCACAGCAATGGAACAGCAGGGCACGCAACAGCTGAAGGGAAAGAGGGAAAAAAATCCAACCAGCATCAAAATCCACACCCAAACTGCACCAGCTGGAGTGTATTTGAAAGCAGGTGAGAGTGGGTTTGTTGTGTGGGGGCAAAGAGGAGCTGTTTTGGGTGTCAGCCTCCATGGTGCCTGTGCTCTGAGGAACTCAGTAAATCCAGGTGTTTCCACAGCACCCTGGAAATCCAGCCTTGCCGCTGGTTCTGTTCTCCAGCACGCACTGGTGAAGCAAAGGAAGGAGATCCCTGATTACACAGGCTGCCCCTTCTCCCTCTTCTCATTATTTTCCCTCTGCACTCTCCCAGCCTGCGTGGCTATCCCAGCTCTACTCCTGCCTCAGTGCAGCAGAAAGGGATTTCAACCATTCATTTTAATTTTTAGTCCATATTTCCTGGTGCAAGCAGGCACTTGAGCCACTCTGCCTCCCCGTGAAAGCTATGCCTGATGGACAGATTCTGCAGAATCAAGCAATGATAGCTTTAAATTGTGACCTTTGGTTTAACACACTTTTCCTGGGACTGATCTATAATTAACTGCAGCTCCAGCCCCACTGCCAGCTCCATGCTGTTCTCTCTCAGTGGTATGTGCATCAGTAAGGTTCAGAAAATGCCACACTCCATAACTGGCTGCTCAAAGGTCTATTATATCAGAGAAAAGTGAGCCCATGACAAATTTTCCACAAATTTTCCATTTTTCCCTGTGCCTGGGTGTGGAATACAGGAGGGTGCCACCTCAGCTCTGAGCTCCTGGCACAGCCCATCCCTCGAAGGGGAGGGTGGCCTTGTGGTAGGAATGGGAGGAAATGGGGTGAGAACGCTCCAGTTCAAGGCACAGAGAATCACTGAAGTTGGAAAAGAACTCCAAGATCATCAAATCCAACCCCCAACCATCCATCCCTCCTAAGAAGTTGGGAGCTTGGCACAGGAAACACGAACACAAAGTTTCCCCAGGAAACTCTTCCTCACAGATGCATTCTGAGGGCTTCATATTTTGCAAGCAGCTACCCGATGGAAAATGGCAGAGAAGCACTCTCTGTAATTACAATTTTACCACTTGAAAAGCTTGGCTGTGTCATAGCAGTGGCTCAATTAAGTTGAAATGCGGGACTGCTCCTGATGGCGCAACGATTGTGAATAATATCATAAACCATTTGCCAGGCTGCAGGAAACACGCTGATTATGGGCACAAAGTACACTCTGCTTTCCTTCTGAGCACTGAGGCTCGAAACATCCACCTAGGTGGGGAATCAGGACAGCTCCTGCCTTTTTTAATACAACCTGGTGTCATTTCTGCTGCACACCAAAACAGCTCCGCTCAGGCGGTCAGGAATAGGTGCTTGGGGATCCTGCACATTTCCCAGAAAAAAAAACACCTCAGGTGGAACTGCCACAGCTTCCCCTGACTGCTGAGGAAGCCAAGGCACCTTGTGGGACAGCAGAGAAACCAAATGAGGGAGCCAGGGAGCTCCTGGAGTGCTGCTGGTTAGGCTGCACTCATTTGGATTCCAACAGGAAACTTGGCTGCAGACAAGATCTGATGGAACAGGCAACTCCTGCAAGGATTTCAAGACACTCTCCTCTGCAGCTGCATGCAGGGGAGCAGGCAAGGGGCAGCTAAACATTTCTGGATGACAATCGAAATGCAAGAGCAGTCACCTCATCTGCTGAGACGGGTCAGTCAGGGCAAGGGAATGATTTAGGAATCACTGCTCAGAATCAGAGTGAGGGAATGATTTAGGCATCCCTTTTCAGAATCAGGGCAAGGGAATGATTTAGGAATCCCTCCTCACATTACAGAGCTCCTGTGGAAGGATCAGATTCACCCTTTGCCTCTCCAGAAGCAGAAGCCAAAGCCAGCAGAAAGAAGGAAGATTTCATCTACTTGCTTGCCCATGGAAGTAGAGGTTTCTTCCCTATCTCCTGGGCAAAAGAGAAAACGTCAGTCAGCTGCTTTTGTCAAACATCAGATCCAGTAAAAGCAACCTGAAATGTTTTTTAGTGGCTCTTTTTCCAGGATGGAGTAGTTACATACTCATAAAAAATTAGAGGCTTTGACTGAAGAATGCTTCCATCGTAAATAAGGATGATTCCCTTACTGCAAAGCCTGTAAAAATAAACAAATACAGAGACTTTGAGAGTGGGGCTTGAAGCAAATGTTGTCTCTGGCTGATTTCTGAAGCACACTCATTTTAGCTGCATTATTTGCCATGCTATGTAGCTGTGATTCTCAGCTATCACCTCTGGACTTACACTCACAATACTGTGAATTTATATTTAGTGTAAAATAACAGTTACATGTCCTGTACACCCAATGCCAACATTATTCTTCAGCTCAAACGCTCAGGGCTCTGAATCTGGGCTTCACACAAGGACACCTGAAGATTTTATATTAAATATTTCCTAACCTTGAATGAGAGCAGCGAGGGCTGCTCAGAAATGCCCCAAAGCCAAAGTTTGACAGAGATCTGCTCCACTTTGTACCCAAATGTTAACCCAGTGTCAGACAAACCTCTGCACAGCAAAGCCACCAGTTCTGACAGCTCAGGGCAGCCTCTGCAAGCAGAGCTCTGGCAGGCAGGACCCTGCTCAAGATTTGCTGGTGCAGCTCAGTTTGGCATTGGCGTTATCCTTGACAAGATAAATCAGATTAAAATGTGCAAGTAGCCACTGGGTCTGGAGTTTGCTGAGAGTAAGGGAGTTCTGAACATGTTCGTTTTGGCCACTCAGCTGGACAAGGGACCCTGGGGGAGCATAAGTCCACATTAAGCTGCTGTAAGGAGATATAAATCTCCTCTGACTGGATGGCCAGTGGCTATTAAGTGGCTCCACAATAAATGTTAATCATTCTGGACCTGATGGAGGATTAAAAGAGTCAGACTCACTTTTGTGTTCGAAGTTGGGGAAGGCTGAGGATGCCCTGACATTGATCTGTGCAGGAGCCAAGTGGGTGCTGGGGTTTGAGGCAGATTCACTCAGCCCAGAGCATCTTCACTGCTCCAAGGAACTGAGATTTCAATGATTCCTAAACCCTTCCTAAAACACATTCCTCAGTTTTCCACATTCCAGCATCATGGGTGATACTTTAGCTCCATTTACAGATTTATTTTTTGGGGCATTCAGCACTGGAAAGCTCCCTTTCAGGCATGTTTTGAGCTTTTCCAGTGACAATAGTGTGGGAGAAATATGAGGTGGGGGTGATTTAATGCCCTTTGAGCATTAGATTCCATTCCTTTAGAATCCATTCATACTGCTTCCTCTTCTTGCCATAATTATCCCAAAGTTTTATGAAGCAGCAAGTGGCTGAGCACAAAAAAAAAAAAAAAAAAAATCATCCACCTGGTTTGTTATAAAAATATGCAGTTAAGGTGATGTTCTCATTCACTTCACTCTTTGCCTTGTTTATGGAATGTAATCTCTCAGCCCCCTCTTTGGGTAGGACTTTATATTTCTGCAGTGACAATCACCCAAAGTCTGGTACTCCCTAAAATCTCCCTCCCACCTGTGATCAGCAATTCTGCTGTTCCTGGTCATTTGGTTTCTCCTTTCCAATTCTTTCCAAGCCTCCATGCAGAGTACTCAGAAGGAAGTGGGATGTTAATGTGAGCCATGTATTTATAACCACTTTGCTTCAGCTTGTAAGTGACAAATACTCCTTGTTTCTAACATTCCCTCGAGCCTTCTGTAGAGTGTGATTTCTTATTTTATATGTAAAAACCTCAATCTCTGCTCTTCTACAGCTCCCAATGAATCTCTCCAAGTTACACCCAGACACGAACACAAGTGAAATTGCCAGTCCAAAGCTGGAGGCAAAAAAATTAAATTTATTGATAAATGGTGCTAACTAGTTTTGACATTTAACCAAACTTGTTAAAGCAATCAGAGTATCTGATATCATTAAACCTAATAAAGATGAAATATCCAAGATTATAAATTATACCATGTACCCCAAGATTTATCTTCACCATAATGGTGCTGAACTAAGCTGCATTTATCAACTCCAAGCATGGTCTTGTGTCCAAACTAACAGCTACTGCAAACACATTTAGAGGCTAAAAATTAATTAAAATTGCATGAACTCATACTTTTACTAATTCTGGAATGTCACAGCACTGAAAAACAAAATAGATTGAAATGATTCAAGATTCAGAGTCTTATTTTTTTTCCTAAGATCCTGTGACTCAAGAAACAAGTTTCTGTTATGTAGGACCACATGGATATGAAGAGAATTCTCACTTCCTGCTAAAGTGGGGAGTTCGTTTGTTTTATTAGGGGAATAAGGTTTGTCCCAGCAGAACCAGGCAATACCTCTTGGAAAGGGAAAGCAACCCTTTAATTCTGGTTCAGCATTCCTGGAGGTGTCTGCAAGGAACCCAGGGAATAGTGAAAGGTCTTGGTAAAACTCCTGAGGCAGCAGGCAAAGATCCCTCAAAACTCACCCCATTGAAGACAAACTTCCCTGTGTGCCTCACAGAACTTTCCATACATCAGCTCCTCTGGAACAGAGATGAAAATCCACACCTGGAACCCCAGGAATGGGACTGGATCTCAAAATCTGCCCAGAGCTGGGTGAAAAGCAGAAGGGCTGAGCTGGACGTTGGAAAGGAGCTGCTGGAAGGGCACAGGGAGAGCTCACAGCTCTGGGGACAAACTTGCAGGGCAGGATGAGGCTGGAGTGGGGAATTCTGGAATTGAGGAATTCTGAATTGAGGCTGAATTGAGGAATTCTGGGTGGCAAGGACCCACCAAGTAGCAGAGAGGTTTCTGCAAGCCCTGCTCAGCTCTGTTCTCTCAGCTCTGGGTTCCTTTCTCTCAGCCACAGTGCAGAATTTCCTATTAGAGAATAAATTTGCAGGGAATCAAGGCCATTGTTTTTTCTGGAATCTCTCAGTGGCTGCTGTTTATCCCTTGCAGAAGTGATAATCCTCTCTTTGTCACCAGCACCATTTTGCCACAACCCAGTGCAATGTCACAAATGAAATTATGACAAACATCTGGATCCAATGAATCCCCACAGAACAAAGGCCCTGTTCTCATGCAGATCAGTTCAGTAATCAAAATTAAGGAAAACCCATAAATCCTCTGGAAATACACTGTAATGCATGAGCAGAATTCCCTCTGGATAAAGGGAATTGTCATTGTACATTCCCATGCCACATCAGCCAGGAGATTTCAAAAGAACATATCTATTTTCATTGAAAGGTGTCCATTTTAAATGAATTTAAACCTTTTATTTGTGACTGCTACCAAAAGCTTTGTGTCCTGTGACAGCCATTTCCACTGAGCTTGACCAATTTGCATATAAAACTAATTGAAAAGAAAACATTTGGGGGGTTTTGTTAAAAATAATAATCATAATCTTTAAAAATTACCATGGAATAGAAAAAAACTTTCTGATGAAAATCCAAAATGCGACTCTTAGGAATTTTTTTCTTGTGATTTATACTAAACAGATATCCCTAAAATAAACCATATTTTTTTTATAATTTTAAAAAAGATAGAGAAATGTTTCTTTGGTATTTCACGGGTGATTATTATGAAAAGGGAATGGAAAGAGTTCCAGGACCTCACCACCCTCAGACGGAGAATTTCTTCCTAATATCCCATCTAAATCTATCCCTCATATTCATCATTAAGGAATGTACATCTCCTTATATTGGATTTTAGTGTGTGCACAGTTTTCCAAATTTCCACCAGATCACAGACAAACACAGTACACAGGCCTGAGAAAATCCAAGTTTTTTGGGGAGAGGTTTGCACTGAACTCCTTGTGATCAAAGAAACCTGAATTTTCCACTCATTGGAATGCTCCCAACAATTTCTGTGCCATGGTTCGAGCTCAGGTGCCTTCCCAGGAGCAGTGGGGATGGAAAATGGTCTCAAAGAGAGATCTGTCCAGGTAAAAACCCCTCTAAGATGTTCCAGCTCCCAGCCTGAACTTGCACATGGAATCACAAACCATTTAGGGTGGAAAAGAACTTTAAGATCATTGAGCCCAACCACTGCCAAGCCCCCCGTTAAACCACCAAATGCAACATCCCCAAGTTAGGAAAATTAATCCCCAAACCCCAGAGGTTTATGTCCAAAAAGGAGACAGAGGAGCCCTGTAACTTTATTCCAATAAAGGCCGAGGCCATCCCCTGGGATCTCTCCAATTTTTTGGAGCCTCCTTTCTATCCCAATTTCCAGCCCCATTTCCCTCTCTCTTTCCCCACTGGCTGAGGGACTTGAGAGCTCCAGACTTCCCTGAGATTCCCCTCTCATGTACAACCCTCCCTTT
>JAWWMU010000029.1:2445322-2471899 GCA_035048155.1 Cinnycerthia olivascens | reverse complement strand
TGGAGCAGGGATGGAGCAGGGATGGAGCAGGGCATGGAGCAGGGATGGAGCAGGGATGGAGCAGGGATGGAGCAGGGGATGGAGCAGGGATGGAGCAGGGATGGAGCAGGGATGGAGCAGGGCATGGAGCAGGGATGGAGCAGGGATGGAGCAGGGATGGAGCAGGGATGGAGCAGGGCATGGAGCAGGGATGGAGCAGGGCATGGAGCAGGGATGGAGCAGGGATGGAGCAGGGCATGGAGCAGGGATGGAGCAGGGATGGAGCAGGGGATGGAACAGTCCCACGCTTTGCCCAGCCCTCCGTTCATGGCACTGCATGGGTGCCATCAACAATTAATTAATGATGGGGGCCCAGATATCTGCAGGGCAAACACTGGGGTCTCCACAGGACTATTCCTCATGTCCAGAAGCTGGGAAGAGCTGGCACAGGGTGCCCAGAGCAGCCGGGGCTGCCCCTGCATCCCTGGAAGTGCCCAATGCCAGGCTGGACACAGGGGCTTGGAGCAGCCTGGGACAGTGGGAGGTGGCAGAGGACGGAAATGGATGATCCTGCAGGTCCCTCCCAACCCAAATGTTCCATGAGGAGCCCTTCCTTCCACCAGAGAAGTGGCAATCAGCAGAGATGGGAGGAGGCCTGGGCCAGGCAAGGGCTGCTCCTGCAGCTCAGGAAGTTCCACAGCAGCAGGGATGAATTCCTAAATTCCACACAACTCCCTCGGTGTTCCCACCTTCCACCCTCAGTGGGAAGGAAGAGCTGGGCCAGGAGCTTGTTCCCTACTGCCCTGAAAGTCTAAAGATGCACTGCCACATCATTGTCCTCCTGTCACAAGGAGGTTCAGGTTTCTACCTCCATGTTCTTGACACCAAACACCAGGCAATGTGTGGCAGTTACCTTTAAATTAGAAAATAATTTAAAGCTGCAGTCCTGACACTCATGCTATGGAGAGGCCAGCACAGCCTCTTCATAGGTAAAAATCACAAATGAAGGTGTCTCCTCTCATTGACTGAAGAGTTTCCTTCAGAGATAATTCAGAGCAGAAATCTAATTTTTGTGCTCTGAGTTTTCTGTGAAGGAGCCCTGTCCCCCTTCCCGTGGCTGTCTGTTCTGGCAATAATGAGAAATTATCCATGTCATCCACACCAAGCATCTCAGGACATCAGACCTGCTTGTTCTCTTTGTTTCTGGATTAATTATTATTTGGATGGTCAGAATAGCAAATTTTGATGATCCAGTATTTCCACAGCATTTCAGTGTGACAGAAATGTCTTCATTTCTAATTTAGAAGCAATATAGAACTTTTTTAAAACAAGGATAAATGTGATTTTCCTAAAATTAAAATCCTTACGTTTACAGAGAAAATACCACATCACAGGTAAGATGACTTATGTAATTAAGAATACTCATGTACTATTAATAATCTTAATTTTATGAGTATTAGGTCATTTTCATGTAATTAGCTGGAGCAGAAGGTTTTTTGTCAATTAAACTAATTGTTTTTCACACTAGGTGTAGACTGAATATTGATCTTTTTTATTCAGCTCACTTACATAAGCAAATGAGATCAAATTGCATCCTTACCACATCATTACTCAGTTATTGTAAATTACAGAACATAGATTCTCTCACACAATAACACTTCCTTTGTGCTATTGCTGTTGAAGAGATGCTGCTTAATTTGGGAACTTCAAACTCTTGTTTTCCATCTGTCGATTTAGGACAAATCTGCAATGTAGAGTTTGTCTCCTTAGTAGTTATGATAATGTTCAAGCAGAGTTTTAGAAGGATAAAGGAGATGCCCAGAACAGCACCTGTGTCTTTTAAAACCCAAGCAGAAGATCAGTCAAGCAATGACAGCTCCCACATACAAATCATGAGAGGACTTTTAGATTTAATAATAAATCTCAACCTCGTAAAGAATTTGTGCTCTTGGCTTAATGAAGGTTCATAAACCAAGGATTTTCACAGATTTAATTGTGAGATTTTTGCTTTTGTTGATTTTTTTTGTTATTGGTTGAGTGTTTTATCGTTTTGTTTGTTTGTTTTTAATGCCTCTGCGGTGGGGCAGGGGAGCAAAAATTACTTGTCATGTTTTATCTGTAGCAAATTCCAGACTCTCCCCAGCCTTACTGGGTGTTCCACTTTCACACTGGCTGTTTTCATGATGATGACATAGAGAAATGACAATCTGTGCCTGATCCCCACCGTGTGCCCAGTCCAGAGCACAGAGTGCCACATCTAGGACTGGCCTGGATGGGCCAATCCAGGGATGAGCACTCCAAACCTCCCTGGGCTGCCCCTTCCAACGCTTTCCATGAAAAAATTCCTCTTGATACCCAACCTGAACCTTCCCTGGCACAGCCTGAGCCCCTGACCTGGACATTTTGCCTTTGAGCACCTCAGCTGCTGTGCTGATGCTGCAACTCCAGCCCCCACTGCTCACTCAACCACGGGGTTAATTTGTGCATTCCACCCAAAATGAAGAATTTGTTGTTCCAGCAGAACTCTGAATGTTTTGCAAAAAGAATCATAGCAGTGTTTCTGCTGCAAGTCAAGCTGGAAGAAATGCTCCTGAGGAGAAGTCACTGGGAACAACAATGTGTCTTGATGCTGTACAAATTGCTTCCCTTAAAAGATAAGAAATGAACAGTACTTAGGCTTGATGGATTGTTTGTTCTCCTCACTTGTTAAAATTCTCTGGTGCTGAAGCTGGGCCATATGGAGCAGAGCTGTTGGTGTCAGAGCTCAGATGCCAGCTGCCTACATTCTTCTAGCAACTGCATCTGGATTTCTCAGCGCTCCAGATTCGGAATTAAAAGCAAAAATGCTAATTTTCCAAAAAGAAAACACTTCTTCCCCCACCAAAAAGAAAAAAAAAAAAAAAAAATAGAAAGGA
Organism: Cinnycerthia olivascens; assembly: GCA_035048155.1. Taxonomy (NCBI): domain Eukaryota; kingdom Metazoa; phylum Chordata; class Aves; order Passeriformes; family Certhiidae; genus Cinnycerthia; species Cinnycerthia olivascens. The sequence goes on along the minus strand of JAWWMU010000029.1, from coordinate 2,469,005 downwards.
GGAGTCAAATCAGGATGCTCCAGTCCATGAAAGCGGTGGCAAAAGGATTCCACACAGATGTCTGCCCTGCCTGCTGAGCTGCCTTTACTCATCCCACAGCCAGCACTCATCCTCTACAACTGGGAGGTGAAATACATTCACTGTGGCATGGCCAGAGGGTTTAGGGGAGTGCATTTATTGCTCAGTGGAGTGGAGCTCCCAGCACTTGCAGAATCAGGGAGAGAAGCTCAGCTGGCGAGCAGGAACTTGTTAAACCACTATAAAACAGTCGTGTTCAATCTTGTACCACGAGCCTACACAACAAGGGGGGTGGAAAGGAAAAAATATCCCTCAGAACAAACAGTCTACCATCAGCTAAATTTAACCACTTCAGCAGGATCAGAGCTGGGGAAAAACACACTTCCCATGAGCACAGGGCAGCTGGTGCAGTGAGTGAAAAAGCTTTTTTAACATATTCCCTGAGAAATGGGAACATCTGAATTCAGGGGCTTGGTCTGGATCCGCTGAGTCTTAAAAGTGCAGAGAAAGCCTTCCACAACCCCAAATAAAACATCTGACTCTGTAAGGAATGGGACAAGAGTGAATGGTTTAAAATTGAGTCAGGGGAGGTTTAGATGGATATTAGGGAACATTTCTTCACTGAAGGGTGGTCAGGCATTGGAACTGCCCAGGGCAGTGGTGGAGTCACGTCCCTGGAAGTGTTCAAAGTGTGGATACAGGCCCTGGTTTAATGGTGATTTAATGGTTGAACTCAGTTTGAAAGGTTTTTTTCAGCCTTAATAATTCCATGATCTAAAAATCCATTCAGATATTTAGGCTTATCCTAAAGAAATGAAACACTTTAGAACAGTGAGAACCACCCTGAAACCCAGCTTGGACAAGCCTGATGAGACAGATTGTCAACAAGTAGCAAATATTTACATGGTTCTAAACCAACTCAAATTTACCAGCTGTGCAAATTTACTGCTGTTTAATCAGAAGCAGAAATTATGGTGATAACCTTATATATATAAATGGTATATATATGTGGTATATATATATATTTAGTCCCGCCTACACAGGGAATTTTTCAGCATTAGGGCCCTGCCTTCTTAAGGCACGAAAGCCACAGAGCAAAGGCCATGGAGGAGAGCATGAGGCCACGTATTAATTTAAAAATATCCATTTATCCAGCAGATCAGGGACACAATAACACATTCAGTTTGCACTGAGGACTGCCCTGCCTGGATTTTTGAATTGTTTGATACAATTCCCATCAACATAACCCCTGTTCTACCCCTCAGCAGAAGGAGGAAGAGCCCTTTGTTGGCAACTCAAAAGCACTGCAAGTCACACCCAGCCCCACAGGGCAAAGTTGGGAATCTCCTCTCAAATACTGCACCAGGATAGACTTGGAGACACAAAATATCTGCTTGGAGAGATCAGTGGATACTGGGGAAAATGGAATTAATTATCATCTGGTAGGACATAAGCAGGATTTACTTCTGGATCTACCTCTCAGATGTCCAACTTGTAACATTCTTAATTTACACTCTGCACTGGAGTTTTTGGCTACATCCCTGCTCTGAATTTTATTTTTTAAGACTCAACCAAATATTGTTATCCTATATGTATGGAACCCAACAGCAGCCATTTCACTATAGGCAGCTTAGCCAGCTACAAGATTTGAAGTTCCAGCACATTAATTTCTCTTTATTCATCATTATTTTGCTCCACAAGGTGGTGATTTTGCATATTTGAGAGCCCAGGATGAAAACACATCTCAAGCCCAGCCTGCCACTCAGAAGGGGTTGTGAGCAGACTGAAATCCTGTTCCTCCTTGCCTTGAGCTGTAGTTTCAAATACCTTTCTACATATTCCCAGATTGTTAAATTGAGAAGTTTCCTTTGAAATTTGTAGCCCTTTGCCTTTTTCTTTATGCAGAAAGAGCAAATTTTGGGTACTGTTTGCTGCTTTGGTTTCAGGCACACTGGAATAATGAACAGAGGGAGGAAGGAGGACTCTGAGTAGCAAAAGGAATATCAAAAAAATAGGTGTAACATACATTAGGGATCATCTCTGAGCAACTGATATTGGTTACAGAGACTCAATCTTCACTAATATCTCTAAAAAATCCTGTGATGTCTCTTTGTACCACTAATAAACATAAAGATAAAACCATTACCACTATTCAATTATTGGTGTAAATTAGAAATTAAGCAATAATGATTTAAACCAGAATTAAAACACTTTCATGTTTTTATTTCTCAAACATTTTAATGCTGAACATTAAGATCTGGAAGTTCCTAAAGCAAGTGAAAGCCTCAATCCATACTCCCCCAGCATCTTTATATTTACCTCCACTAGAGTCAGCACACTGAAAGGGCACCAGTTTTCCTCACTTAAAATATTTATTCCTAAAGTATTTTTACCCAGCTGTTGACAAAGTACTGCAACACAACTTACAGGCAAATATGCCGAGAATAACTTTCTCCTTGAACAAGTTCCTTTGCACACACAAAGTCTTCTCTGGCACCAAGAGGAATCCCAGTGCAGTCAATTAACACACGGCTGCTCATGGGTAGAAAACCCAGCCCTTTATGAATCAGCTTGCAATTTTCTTTTTGTTCTGTGAACAAAAGCAGGAATGTGCAGGAATGGAGAGTGTCAGAGTCTGGAAAACAGCAGGAGCACTCTTGTTTATGCAACAGGTTGAAGTTTCAGCAGGACAGTGTTTCCTGTAGCGTCTTATTTTAATGATCAGCAAGTAAAACATCAAAGGAATTTCCAATTATCCTTTGCTTTTATTAATATGAAAACAGCACCCTGTTTTCCAGAGGGTTTTGTTAATATCTGACAATACCCAGAGGTTTTTACTGGCTTAATACTCAAATTGATACTCCTCTTGAGGAGCCAACACAATCTTTCTCTTTTGGCTTTTGTGAGCAACCTGGTCTAGTGGGACGTGTCCCTTCCCAGGGTGGGGGACTGGAATTGAGATGTTCTTTAAGGTCCTGTCCAACCCAAACTATGCCAGGATTCCATGATGATACCACAAAAAAGAATATTCTGATGTTTGTCCTGTGCTGGATAATTTTCTAACATTTATTTGCAGTGAGTGAGGTATTTACACAAACTCATTACCATCACATCTCCCAGCACAAAGCTCCCTCACCACCCCCAAGTTTCCCTATTTCCAGCCACTCTGAGCAGAGCCAACTAAAAACACCCCAAATCCAAGGACTTTGGTTTGGGGTGACTTCAAGCCTTCCTGAATTTGAAAAGGCTCTGATTAATTGAATCCTCATCTACAAAACTCCTTCATATTCCAGCAGAATGCTTGGAAAAGAAGCAACTCCTGGCTGACTTCAGAGAATAAATTCACTCTGCAATATTCCTGTACTCATCACTCTGAGGATGTTGCTGGGCACAATTTCATTCCAAACCCCAAACCCTGCTCCTCCCACAGGTCCATGGATGGAACAGAAGGATGATGCACCACCAAGAGCAATCCATTTGCTACTTTTGGGGAGAACCAGTTGTGTTCTTTAGGGCTGGCATGTTCAAACCTGCCCACATCAGGAGGGTCACACATTAAAACCCAGCCCCACAAATGACCTTTTCAAGGGAAAGGCTCTTTGCAGCTCCCCTCGTGCTCTCAGCCTCATCCAAAGCCTGTTGAGAGCACACTGCTCATCTCCAAAAATGCTCAGCAGCTTTAGAAATCCTCACCAAGTGCCTCCAGCTGCCACTGGAATCAGCAGGAGCTGCAGGCACTCACACCTCAGTCCTGAGAGGAATGAGGGATTTGTCTTTACAAACCAGCTGTGGGGCTGCTGGTGGATAAAACTGAGAGAGAAAGGGAACAATGGGAAGGGTTCCACTGATTGATGAATGGAAAAAAGGTGTTTGCCTTTGCAAACAAACTGTAGGTTTGCTGAGAAATGAAATTGGATATTGAAAGATGAAAGAAACAATGGGGAGAAACCATAAATTCCATAAGAATTAAAAATTTAAAGGGAGGGTTGTACATTAGAGGGGAATCTCAGGGAAGTCTGCACCTCTCAAGTCCCTCAGCCAGTGGGGAAAGAGAGAGGGAAATGCAGCTGGAAATTGGGATAAAAAGGAAGCTGTGTCCTCCAAAAATTGGAGAGACCCCAGGGGAATGGCCCATGGGCTCTGCCTTTATTGGAATAAAGTTACAGGACTCCTCTGTCTCCTTTTTGGACATAAACCTCTGGGGTTTGGGGATGAATTTTCCTGACACCCTCCTCCTGTAAGAATGTTTGTCTCTCCTGCTGCCCCTCCAACCTTCCTGCTCCAAGAAATCCCTCCCAGGGAACCATCCTGAGTCTGGCAATCAACTGACTGCCTCTTTTTCCAGTAGTTGCTCAATTTAGGGTCATTTTTTGTTCCTGGAAGAGGAAAAATTCCTCTGCTCCTCTTGCTTTCTATAATATGTGTGTGTTATCACAACACCTTCCTTATATCATTTTATATATAACATTTTATAAATTTATAATATTTTATATAGATTTTTAAATCTGGCATCAAATTTAATCCAAAGGTTTAGAAGCTCCTTTGGCTTATGGATAAATTCTCACTCCAGATGAGGGGGAAAGAAATCCACCAAACTTTTTTTTTTTTTTCTTTTCCAAAGACATATCTTCCATGATTCCCCTCTTTTCCACTTGCTATTACACTTAGGCTTGAATATAGATTAAGAATTAAAAGTGAAATGAACCCAGTAAAAAATTTACCTGCAGATAACAAGCTCAGACAAAAAGAGAGCTTCATTGGCTTTTTTTTTTTTTGTTCCCCATGTCTTGCTCCTTTTTCAATTTTAAAAAGTGAAATCTCCTGGAATGGTTTTTACAGTCTTTATGACTTCTTTAATGAGTCTTCTGAGTGATAAAAAGCACAATTAAAAACTATAACTCCCTCAGTTAATTCAGAATTTTTTTTCTTGTGCCTTGAGCACGATCAGCTTTATACTGCAGTTGACACACCTTTTCTGGGACCCATAATTAAGTCCCTAAAAATTCCCTAAGACCTTAATTTCAGGTCCATCTTCTACAAAAGATTATTTGCAACAGAGCTGTTGGCTTTTCAAGGTGGAAATACTGACAGGAACAACAGTGTTGCCATGATTAAATTAGCAAAAGTGCTCCTGGTTTGAGGTAACACTCATGGATGGCTGCAGCTGTGCCAGGGGAGGTTTAGGTTGGATTTTAGGGAAAGATTCTTCCCCCAGAGGGTGCTGGGCACTGCCCAGGCTCCCCAGGGAATGGTGACATTCCCAAAGCTGGCAGAGCTCCAGGAGCTTTTGGAAAACCCTCCCAGGGATGCCCAGGGTGGGATTGGTGGGGGCTCTGTGCAGGGCCAGGGCTCTGATCCTCGTGGGCCCCTTCCAGCTCAGGATATTCTGGGATTCACACTTTTATCCCAGTCTGGAGGTCACCTGTGTTTCACACCTCACGTGGGGCTGGCAGTCAGACACCTCTGCACTGCTGACTGTGCAGGGAAAAGTTACTGAAATGTTATTGAGTTATTGAGATGCTAAGCCTCCCAAGATAATAAAGCTGTTCCAGGACATGATTTGAAGGAAGAATCCCTGGAGCAGAGCAGCACAGGTCACCTCAAAAACTATTGGGAAGGAATTCAGGGTGAAATCAGCTGCCCCCCTAATGGTGAGGCTCCCTCTGTTCAAGTAAGACAAGGGATGTGGAACTGCTCAGCTTTGTAAAGAGACGAACTCAGTGTCCAAGGGCAGGCTGGGTGGGATGTGGAGCACCCTGGGACAGTGCAAGGTGTCCCAGGATAGTGTTGAAGGTCCCTTCCATCCCAACCCCTCTGTGATTCCATGAAGAGACCAAGGGCAGTGTGAGGTAACTGAAGGGAGTGCCCAGCACCCCAGAGCAGAGCCCTGGTGAGGACAGAGCCGGGGCCAAGTTCAGATGCAGAGTTTGCCTTGGTCCCACTCAGACCATGGGGGACACGTTTGCACCTTCCCAGCTTTGCTCAAACCCGAGCAAATCATTGCCTTCCGTAGGGAGATGAGAAGGGATTGAAATCCTGGGGGTGGGCCCTGGAGGGCTCCAAGACCACTGCTTGCCATTAGATGCTGAGTTCCTTAGAATAACAAACACTTTGTTATTCCAGCTTTACAGAGACTTTCATCTCCTCTCAATGTACCTTCACCGTCTTTCTCATTAGAGCCCCTTTCTTCTGTCTTCACTCCTGACTTTCCTTACACTGTTTGCACTTCTTTATTCTTGTTCCCTATCCAGGTATCAAAACTCTTCTGTTGAAGAGCAAATGTCTGAGAGTGAAGGGTTTTTGAGCATCAAAAAGCACATTCGATACCCAGAAAGTGCAGCACAAAGGATTAAAAGAACTGAGTGACGCAGTGGAGATTAGAGAGAGCAGAGAATGCTAAAGACACACAAAGAGTGCAGAAAGCTAAAATCACTTCAAACATTAATATCCTTCTTTGTCCCGTATTCTACAAAAAGTGTTCTGTATCTCAAGCTTGAATCTTTTATTCTTTTTTTTATTTCAAGCGCTTCTCTGATAAGATGAACATCCAAACTTTTTAAAAAATTAATGTTTTTATATAGATATGGGTTGAAATATATATTTCAGAAACAGACTGTGAGGACTTCTGTTAAACCAGTAGTGCCTGAAAAACACAGTCATGGAAGTTTTAGTGTTCAAGACCATTAGAGAAGAAAAAAGGGAAGGGACAGATGTAGTCTTGGAAAAGTGATGAGAGTACACAGAAAAGTAATTTGCATTTTTCCTTCTCATTTCTTTGTCAAATAGAAAAGAGCTTTTACAGGCTACAGCCACCAGTGGATGCTGTGGCACAGAGAAGGATATCCATGAGATGTCTCCTTAAGGAAATGATGAAGGAAATGTTTAGGAAGGGGTTGTGGGGGGTTTGGTTGTTGTTAGTTTGGGTTTCCCTGTTGTGTTTTTATTTGCTCGTTTGTAATTTTTGTTTGGTTTTTATTTCCTCGATACAAATGAAGGGTTTTGTGACTTCCTGACAAGATTCACTTAGATATTGTCCAGCTGCTCCTGGTTGTGTCTATCCATCACATCTACTGTGACAAGGAAGAACCTGATGCAAAGTTCTTCAGCTTCAAAAAAAAAAAAAAAAAAAAAAAGTCCACAAAAAACCCAAAATACCAAACAAAACCAAGTAAAAGGATAAGAAGCAAACCTGACTGAGGTTATACAGAATTTTTAGGAACAACTCAAAATTTAAGAACTTCAAGAGAGTTCAGCTGCAATTTCTCCACTCCCTGGAGTTTAAAGCAAAGAACAAGAATGGAGGGGCTGGAGCAGGCAGGTCCTTCCCAGAGGAGAACACCCTGTGCTGTAGATCCAGCTCAGTGCACAACATTAATGTTTTCCTTGGAAACTTCCAAAGATATTTCACCTGCGATGAAGGATGAACAGCAGCTCCCAAGAATGGCATGTAAATACATAAAGAAATTTTTTTTCATTGTTTACCTCGAATTTATCTTCTCTGCTTCTAAAAACACAGTGAGGCCATTGCCATTATTTCCTGCCATGGAGCACGGCAAGGAAAATGTAATATTCCAAGCAGAACATGGGCTTGAATTGATTCATCGCATCCCTTTCGTAGGAATAAAAGGGACACATTTCTTCTCACCGGGGGAATGGGAAGGTGCTGGTTCCCCTGGCAACAATCGCTTAAAGACTTTCCCCTCCTTAATCATGCAAATTCCCGGCAATTCGGGACAACTGCAGCAGGAGGGTTCCACTCTGAGCTCCATCACTGGAAGAACAGAGTTTCCACGGTCGCACGAATTCAGTATTTGGTGTCCTTAACCCAGCAAGGGTTAACCAAGAACCCAGTCCTGCGTCTGGACTCCTTTTATTTTCCCAGACTCATTGAGGTTTGAAAAGATCTTCAAGATCTCCAAGTCCAACTTTGCATTAATGCCACCATTCCCACTAAACAGCATCGTTCTCCTCTCAAATAGCCTTGAAATAGCTTTTAAATAGACTTTAAACAGCTCTTAAACAACAAAAAACACATTCTGGTCAATGCCGAGTTTATAGGACAGTAAAGTTCTGAACTATTTTAAATTCCTAATGCATGCCAGCACTTGTCTAATTGTCCCTTATTTCTCCCCTAAATCTAAATCTGTTTTGGCAATGGAGTTGGGGATTGTTTAAACGGGGTAAAACCCTGCTGAGTTGCCTGTGTGTTTTACTAAATTATAAAACCCAGAGCTACAAAAATGTCACTCCTACACCCTGAATTCAGAAGTTTCAAGACAGATATGAGAGCCTGGAAATTGTAGCTTGTAATTGGAACTAGCAAAGACTCTTTCATGCCATTAAACATCACCTCCATCCTATTTTTCCAATATCATGTGATTATGTACTTCATTAAGGCAATTAGAGCATATTTATGAGCAGTCCCCTGTCTCTCCAAGCACGGCTGCTGACTGGGGGTAGAGGGGAAATCTTATTTCCAGCTCTTCCAAAAGCTTTTTCCCTCTTTCTGTATTTCAGAATATTTTAATTAAATCCCTGGGCACAAGTGGATGTGATTTAGAAGGCAATTCAGGTCTTTAGGCCTACACAGATGTCACTTAAAATCATCTTTGAAGGATGACTTCAGAAACAACTAAAGCGCCATTAGAGAGTAAATTGGAGGTGCACGAGTAACAACCTCGATTATTTTGACAGCGTTCAAGTCAAACAGCAGCTACAAGGAACGTCTGCCCATTAATGCTGATCAGCATTCAGCAGAACTCATTAGAATATCAGTCAAGCTTTTTGAACGTTTTTTCAATGAAAAAGCCGCGATACAATGAAGAATTTGGGAGATGCAGATAAAAACATGAATTTTCATAAAGCACTAAACACGTAGGAAATGAATCTGCTTCACAAGGTTAAATATGTCTGCGGAGATCTTTTCGCATGTGGCTCTGCTCTATTGAATTATTTGCAAGAGGTGTTTGATGGTTCTTTCAAAACTGAATGGTGCAGCAAGCAGAATCTTGGAGTTAAGATGAAATCAAATATAAAACAAGATAAAATTCAGCTGCTGTCAGGTCTCTTTGCAAATTGAAACTTGATTTAGTGGTATGAAGAGGGAGTTTTTTGGCTGAGTTTTTTTCACAAACGTGGATCCAGTTCAGAGCAGGTGACTGCGGGAGGCAGCGGGGCTCAGTCCCTCCTACAAACCCCGCACTTGGGGCAGCTCCTGAGAGCTCAGAGGTGATTTAGGATTTATCCCAGTGACCCATCACGACAGGAACCCTCTAACCCAGTGCTGTGGGTGAGCTGCTGCAGGCTCAGCTCCACTTCCACCCAGTAGAGGCTCCTCAAGGGGAGCTCAGCCTTTATTTCAGAGCAGCAGGGACCTGTCCCCTCGCATCATCACCTCCTCACAGGATCAGAGCCCCTGAGCTCTCCTGCACGCACGGGTGAGATAAAAATCCCTCCTGACCATCCCTGCTTCACAGGCACCACGGGGAAGGAAAAAATTCAACAGCAGAAAGCAACAAGTGCGAGAGTCCTGACGGTAAAATCAGCAGCCCTGAAGCACCGCAGCTGGGCTGAGCGCCGACAAATCCCCGAAATCTGCAGTGCTCTGAGAGAGCCACACACACAATTATTTTCAGGCTTTTGGGATTCAAAGCAAACTCTCTTTAGAAAGAAGATTTTTTTTTTTTTTTTTTTTTTTTTTTTTTTTGTAGATGCTTCCCAAAGTCTTTTATGTCCGTGCCGGCGGGGTCAAGTGATGTTATCTCTTATTTCTGTGCCTACTTAAACAACTTACTGCGTCCTCCTTAAACATGCAGAGGGTAAAGGTAGTGCAGAATCCGCATAATCGCGGCATTTTGTGGTTGTGAACATGCTGCTGACAAAACTTGGAGTAGCTAATGAAAATTTCAGAGGTTATATAGAAGGAGGCGGCACCAGGGAAGGCAGGAATTCAGAGGTAAAGGTAACCTAAGGCTTCATTGCTTCTAAAATTCTAATTCCTGCATTCCGTACCTTCCCAGATATTGTCACCAGGGTCATTAATGCCATAGGAAAATAACCAGGATACTGCTTCCTGTGGCTACATTTTCTCTCATTACCTTATAAAAGAGAATTGGCAGAGTTTTTAACCTCGAGGGAATTAGAATTGTTACCCAATCGCTTTGAGAGCAGCTGAGGAAAAGCACACGGGAGCACAAAGCATCGCACAGCCCCCAGGTCCACAACTGAAAATTCTTACAACAGGTCCCCAAAAGACAAACAAAACCCCAGTCAAGTTACTCACCCGTCAACGCCCCTGTTCCCAGTGTCGGGAAAAGTCATCCCCAAACACCAGAGGTTTATGTCCAAAAAGGAGCCAGAGGAGTCCTGTAACTTTATTCCAATAAAGGCAGAGGCCATGGGGCATTCCCCTGGGGTGTCTCCTGTGTTTGGAACATGCAGCCTCCTTTTTATCCGAATTTCCCAGCCTCATTTCCCTCTCTCTTTCCCCACTGGCTGAGACACCTGAGAGGTGCAGACTTCCCAAACACCTGATACCTGAGATTCCCCTCTAATGTATAACCCTCCCTTTGAATTTTTAATACTTATGGAATTTATGGTTTTTCCCCATTGTTTCTTTCATCTTTCAATATCCAATTTCATTTCTCAGCAAACCTGCAGTTTATTTGTAAGACAAACGCCTTTTTTTCCATTCATCCATCAGTGGAATCCTTCCCATTGTTCCCTTTCTCTCTCAATGCTGGTTTTATCCACCAGCAGCCCTCACAGCTTGTTTGTAAAGACAAATCCCTCATTGCTCTCACCTGCCGGGAGCCCTTCCTGGGGCACTCCAAGCTGCAAACTCGGACAGTGAAATCCTTGAGGAACCCCATCCCAGCACCCACCCTCTTCCCAACCCCTCGTGGGGCTGATCTTCCTCTCTGCCCTGCTCTGGCAGCAGCAGAGGGGCTGTGGGGTGGGGCAGGGCTCTGTGCCCAGGGAATTGGTTAATCCTGCTTTCCCCCACAGAGACCCCAACCTGCACATGGTCACAAAGCTCTGCTGGAGCCAAAGGGACAGCACAGGGTCAAGGAACCTCCCTGTTCCCACTTTCTGCTCTGCTTGAGGAAGTTTGGTCTGTAAGAGAGCAAGCTGTGAAAGATTTTGGACGTTGCTTTCCTGCTTGAAACTAAAATAAAGCCATTTTTCTTTTGTTAATGAAGCCTTGGGGCCATCTGAGGCAGATTCAGTGCAGGGTAGGGAGGTGCTAACGCAAAGGGTTGAGCTGCAGGGAATTGCTAGAAATGCTCAGAACTGGTTCCTTGGGCAGAGCTGGGAGAGTGGAGGGGCACAAGTTTCCCAGAGCAGCTGTGGCTGCCCCTGAATCCCGGGAAATGTCCAAGGCCAGGCTGGACAGGGCTGGAGCAGCCTGGGACAGTGGAAGGTGTCCCTGCCCGTGGTACAGAGTGACACTGGATGAGCTTTCAAGTCCCTTCCAACCCGAACCCTTCTGTGATTCTCTGATTCAATGATTTTAATAAACAATTCTACAGGTTTATGGAGGCGCTGATAGTTGTACTTTTACTCTTCTTTTGTTGAAACTGCTTTGTGGGAAAGATCAGAGGACCAGGCGAGGAAAATGCCCATTGCCACAGCCAGGATGCTTCACCTCACTGCCGATTATTTCCGAACTCGAGCCTGGCAGTCTGTGCTGAAAATGAGCAGTGTTCTGTAGAGTTTTCTCAGGAGACAAACTCTTCCCATCCTTTCCTTTCCTTCCTTCCTCAGGAGCAGAGCGTATTTCTGCTTTTGGGGCCGAGGTGACACCTTCGGGGGAGGTTGGCACCAGCCTTGCCCCTCCCTTGACAACTTGCATTTCTTTTCCTATTGAGCTCTTCACTTTCAGCATCCTCTCCTCCACCTGATCTGCCTTTTTAGGATTTTATACTCTAACTGTGGTGACAGAGGGAAAAAACTCTGGAAAGTCGGGAATTTGGGCTCATCTAAGCGCACATTTAAGTGTCAGCCTGTTTGCTGAGTGGTCTGTGCTGTTATTGAATCCCGGGATTGATTTTGGTCTGCAGCGGAGTTAAACTTCCAAATAGTCAGCTGAGACAGGCAAGAAAACTTCTTTGGAAGGGAAAAATAACAGAATTCCCAGAGGGAAGCCTCGGAGGTGGATTGTTGAGGCAGGGTCGGGCTCGCACGTCGCCCCGGGGCGCATCTCTGCAGATGGAGCTTCCTGACAAGGACAGGTCCGGTGATCACAGCCGGTCCCAAGGTCCCAACATCACCTCGGGTCGGGATGGAGGTGACATGCCTAGCTGAACCCGAAAAGAGAGGAAAAAAAAACCAAAAAAACAACCAAACAAAGATAAAACTACTTTTCCCCCTAGATCTTCGCAAAATCTATCAAGAAACAATAAGGACTTTCTCCGCTAGAAAATCTAGAGCAGCTTAACTCTCATTTAAGCAGTAAATTTCCTAAAAACCTTAAAACAGAGAATGGCACCAAGATTGCCTGCAAATCGGCTGGCACTTTGTAGGATATCTGTTTTTCCAAGAGCTCAGGCTATTAATCTGCTGGGTTGTTAGCAGCTTATCTCATTCTTATCTCCAAAACACTCTCCAAACCTGTCTGTAACATTTACCTTCCCTAATCACTGAGGGTTTTAAGGGTGAAATCCAGGCAGAGATAACAGCTGCCAAGTGCCACATCACACCACAATTCAAGGTGAAAACAGCTTCCTCTGGCGAAGTTGGGATGAAACAAGGAGAAAAAAGGGAAAGGGGTGGATGATGGGGAGGGGGTGAGGCCCTGGATCCCTGGAAGTGTCCAAGTCCCAGGCTTGGAGCACCCTGGGATTGTGGAAGATGTCTCTGCCCATGGCAGGAGGAGGAACAGGATGATTTTCTACTCAAACAATTCTATTGTTTTATGGCCAGGGTTAATAACTCACAACTCCTGTGGCTTAGGCCAGTCAAGACCTCAGTTAAGTTTTTAATTGCTACAAGTAGAAATCAGTCTTCATCCTTAATTTGCATTAAAATGAGGAGTTTTGGGAATGCAGGACTGAGGGAACACCTCGGCTGTGGCTTCCCAGCCCTGTCTGGCCCAAATTGCTTAGCAGTGCTGACAGTGACTGATCCACGCTAAACACAAGAACCACAGAGCATCTCCTAAGGACGCTGCTCCTGTGGGAATTTTCAGACTCAAAATAGCATTTTTCCCGGAGTTTCTCAAACCAGATGCTTCAAGGAAAGCAGGAGTTATTGGCTGAGGTCATAAAGTGTCGGTGGTTTTGAAGTGCACCCCTTTTTCCAACTAAATGAGAAGTCCTTTTGCACGTGTTCTTAAAATTCGGAGCAAAGATGGAGAAGGGGAATGGGGAGATTTATATCAGCAAGGCCCGTGGTTGAGTTGTTTGCTTTTTTCTCTCTCTCTGCATACCCAGAGGACTCTGAAAACCTCATGTTTTTCTTGCGTGAGATGGAGAATATTCAAGGTCAAATCTCTTGCACCACTAACAAAGCCTGAATTTGAACGTGGTTCCCCTGTAACCTTTTGTTCCTGAGGATTTGGGGAGGACTGTTTCTCTTTCACCAGAGGGTCTCCTACAGGAGGATAAATTCCCAGAAAAATAGATGCAGGAAGAGTCCTCTGCCTTCAGAAAGGGCGTTCACACAAGAGAATCTGTGTCTTTCTTTCAACTTCTTGCTGCTTCTAACGAGGTGAAGAAGGGATAACAAAAGTTTAAGGACCTGGAGAGCAGCCTGTGAGGTTCTCATTTTATTTTCACAAGATTCTTTGACTTAAAAACAAAAAAAAAAAAAAAAAAAAAAGAAGCAAAAAGGTGAATAAAAAGCTGGAAAACTTCAGTTCATTTTCTGTGTATTAATGGGAGCACCACAGAAGATTTTTCATTTTCAAAAAATACAAATTAATGTTCAAATCTTTCATTTCCTTTGTTGGGACAGATGAAATGACATTTTGTCAGTTACATATGCAAATAGGTGCAGTGCATTGTTTGAATTCTCGATCATCTGCAGAATAAATGCTCCTGACATTGAACTTTCAATACTGTGTTATTAAAATCCCACACTTTAGGATAGCAAAAAAAGATTTTATTTTTTTTCCACTTCGTGTACAAGCTGTGCTTTTGTTCCCAGCAGACAAGTTAATAATGTGTGGGGGGGAAAAGGGAAAAATAAAATCTTGAGATTTTTCTCTCAGACCAAGGCAGAAAGAACAGGACTGGCTTAGAAACTTGTATATCAAATTCTGAGGTCTAAAGGCAAACGTGCCTTTAACTTCACACTGAGCAGAACGTGCTCAGGCTGCTTTGGCATTTATCACACGTTTGACAGTGAAGGAGCTGCTGAATCCCAATTAGGGATGGGAAGATTTCCCAGGGTCCAGGCTTTTTAAAGATTTTTTGCAAACTCGCTGCTTATTCAAACTTTGCTAAGAATTTTAGGTAGGACTTTTCCTCTAAAACGAGTCACAGAATGTCTGAAGGTCTAAAATACCTCTTGGTACCAGAGCACCAAAGGTTAGAGCCAGCTCTTCTATTTCCCTGAACATTTCTCTTGTCCTCTAATCAAAAACCTGTAATTCGACACAGAGATAAGAGGAGCTGAAAAAACTGAAACGAAAGGTCAGATTGAGCAGATGAAATTCTGTCAGGAAGGTGGGATTGGATTCCTTCTGGTGGGTCTGGATGTAGGCAAGGAGTGAAGCCCTGAAATCAAGGGAGTGACAGCAGCAGTTACTGGGAGTGCCCATCCCTGGAGGTGTCCAAGGAATTCCTGGATGAGGCACCCAGAGCTCTGGGCTGGGGCACAGCTGGGACTGGGAGGGCTTTTCCAACACCAATCCTTTGTGACCCTTTGAAATTCCAAAGGGGATGGCCACAGTTTGAATTCAATGATCCCGGAGCTCTTTTCCAGCCCAAATGATCCTTTGAAATTCCAAAGGGAATGGCCACAGCTTGGAGTGGATGATCCTGGAGCTCTTTTCCAGCCTCAGCGATCCTTTGAAATTCCAAAGGGAATGGCCACAGCTTGGAGTGGATGATCCTGGAGCTCTTTTCCAGCCCCAGCGACCCTTTGAAATTCCAAAGGGGATGGCCACAGTTTGGATTCAGTGATTCTGGAGCTCTTTTCCAGACCCAGTGATCCTGTGATCCTTTGAAACTCCTCCAGTCTATTGCTGAATAAAAGACAAGAGTAGATTTTGGGCTAAAGATGATGGCTTGGATTCATTTCACCTGACTTCACTCAATTACGTGTTTGCAGCCTAAACTCCTCAAGTGTTTCCTGCACAGTGTGAAAGCCTTTTGTTCTGGGTGAAGATTTGAATAAACCCTCCCGAGTGATTTGTTCCACCCTGAGATGATCTGTTCTGTTCAGAGCTTCACTCTCTGCTGAACAGGGCAGGGCTTGGAGTGTAACTCCCCAGCTGGAGAATTCAGCATTTTACATCCTTCTGCAAAGATTCTCCTGCTTCTTCTTTCACCCTCATTGGCATAAATCTCAATTAAACCCATTTAAATCCTTGACATAAAACCAATATCTAAAACTGAATACATTTTTGTAGTGAAGAGAATTTTTTTTTTCCCAAAAGGAAAATATGTCAAAAGACACCAAATCCAACACAAGAAAGCTGAAAAATTTATATCTTGAATATTTAACCATTTTACCTGGGAAAGAAATCCCTCCACAACTCTTTCAGATAAATTTAAGAAGGATTTTGAAAACATGCAAATATTGATTAGAGCTGAAAATCAGAATTTCCATTCAGCAGGGAATTAGGAAATGCTATTTTTTTTTTAATATTCCAGTACAAACTGCCGAAGCATCAGCATATTTCTACACATGCCACATTTTTATTCAGAATTCAATTAACAGTTTTAATTAAAAATACCAGTGTTTGGCTGGTTAAATGTGAAATAAGTGGGATGATGATAAATGATACCAATAAGTAATAATTTTAAAACTAAGTAAACCCCTCTCCCAAGCTGCACTGAGGAAAGTTTCAATGATCCCTGTAATCAGGACATTCTTTTCCAATCCTTTATAAGGGTGATTTTGCTACAGAGTTTTATACAATGTTTTCCATAGAATCCCAGAATGGTTTGGGTTGGATGGGGCCTCAAATCCCAAACAGTTCCATCCCCTGTCAGGGACACCTTCCACTCCAAGCCCATCCAGCCTGGGATTGAACACTTCCAGCAAAATAAATAGCATAAAGGATTGACAAAATTCCAAGAAAACCTTTTAAAGTACAGATTATTTCACAGAGAAATAATAAACTGAATTTTAAAGGCATTTAGACAATGATAATAGGGAGAATCCATGAGTGAGTCTGCACCTAAGTCTATAAAACTGGACACAAAACGCCAGTGGTGACACACCCAGGACCAACCTGCAAATTTCCCTGTTCCATTCCATCATCTGGCTTATTTCTAGAAGTGCTTTTCCCAGGAAAATTCTTCCTTCACCGGTTTCTCCACGTTCAAAATTCCACATAATTTCCGCCAGTACATTCATTAGCCTTGCAGCAAACAGTGAGAGTGGTTGTTGCTGCTCTCAGCATCACACTTCCCTCTCACTCCCCAGCCTGCAGCCCCTGGCCCGACCTGACTGCTGATTTATTCTCACACTATTCAGAGCTGTGCTTTTCTCAATGAAACACCACCAACTCGCTTCCAACTGGGTGTCCCAACTCACCCTTGCAGGGCTGGCTGCGTGTCAGAGCTGTCAGTCACGCCAGGGGTGGGAGAGGGAATTTTGGAGCAAAGCCCCACCTTGCAGTGTTCAATGGTGGGGCTTAAAGTGGTTAGGGAGACACGAGAAGGGTTTGATCACAGCATTTCCTCCAGGCCCAAATCCACCCCCTGGATTCAGGGGTAATTCCTCTGCCAGGAGCTCCTGTCAGCTCAGTTTGGATCTTTTATTGTTGATATTATGAGGTCGGATGTAAGTGGATCTTTGGGGTAAAGTAGGAGGGTAAAAGACAGGAACTTTCCCTTGGCAGGTGCCTTTCAGGATGAGATGAAAAGTGTTGTTTGACCTTTACTTCATTGCTAGACCTGGATGGAGACCAGAGGAAGGAGGGATGAAGGAAGGTTAATGGATCTTCAATGTTGCCAACTCCTTGAATGCAGGATTCTCTGAAATTGCCTTAAAACTGAAAAGGAGTAGGTTTAGATGAGATATTAGGAAAAAAAAACCTTCCCTGTGAGGGTGGGCAGGGCTGGCACAGGGTGCCCAGAGCAGCTGGATCCCTGGCAGTGCCCAAGGTCAGGCTGGACAGAAGTTGGAGCACCCTGGGACAGTGGGAGATGTCCCTGCCCATGGCAGGGGTGGCACTGGACGGGATTTAAGGTCCCTCCCAACCCAAACGATTCTGGGATTCCATGAAACCATGAGATGCCTTTCAAAGCAGCGTGTGCTGATTGCAGCATTTCCATTCTGTGCAGTTAAAGTTTGCTTTACACGTTGAAGTTCTTGTTCTTTAGCTGAGACTGAAAACCTCTCTGGTTTTACACAGCCCCGAGTTGTTCTCTGTGTTATCCCCAGCACATGGAGCAGGAGCTGTCCAGCCACAGGGAAAGAGTGAGGAACAGGAACCAGCACTGTGAAACAGTGACTGGGAATTAATCCATCCCACAGGGTCATATTCTCCAGTTAATATATTTTATTTTTCCAGGAGAGCTATTCCATTGCTCTGTGCTCCCACTGAAGCCAGGCTGGGCTGCTTCCAAAGGAAAGGGAGCCCCTGGTTCCCTGCACAAGGAGCTGCACCCTGGCTCCATCCTTGGAAACCTGTGTTGGTCCTGAGACCACAAGAGAGAAGAATTCCAACCGCAGAGGGGCCAGAAGCTTTAACATCGTTTAGAGGAGCTTTAATAAAAACGTGTCCGGATAAAAGCGTTTGAGCTTTAATGAACAAAAAGATCTTTATCTCGCTCCAGTTTGCACTGATCTCCTCTCTCTGGTAGACAAAAAGTACCTTAAATGTCCTGTAAATGTCCTGTAAAAACCCTTCTCTCCACAACGACAAACAAAAACAATTAACTCTGCTTTGAATAGATCTTGAAGGCCCTTCGTGATAAAATGAAAGTCCTAGCTTTGAAAGTTTCAGAAACTTGAAAGTCTTCAGAATTAAATTTAGCAGCATTGCTTTGAGAAAATTTTGGAAAGTTACTCTTACTTCTCTTTCAAAAGCAGATTTGTTTTGCTCATGTAAATGAATCCCTGGTGCCCAGTTTCTTGGAAAACTACCTGCTTCCCAAAATAGTTGTTTGCTTTCTTTTCTACAGTAAATAAATAACATGCATCATCAAAGAAAATTGCCTTTTCAATTGAATTAGAAACAGCACAATGAGGCACGGTAATGATGAATTCCATTAAAACAAAGACTGCTGACATACAAGGTCAAGGAAAAATTTCCACAGTAAAAGTCAGCTCCTTTATGGGATATGAGAAGCTTTTTCTCTTTTTCTGTCACTCTCATGGTCACTTGTTCCTACCTAGAGGAATGGATTTGTCTCCAAAAATAATCCCTGTGGTTTAAAATTTAAAATTTAGAAATAAAACCTAATGTGTCGATTGATGGTTCAATTTCTTGGTAATATTTCAGAGAAACGCTGTTAAAAACTCCACTGTGGTAATAAAATAACGCAGGTTCTAGGAAGATTTGTTTCTTATTATCTGGACTAGCAATTAGCAAAATAAGCAATAATTTCCTGTTCTTTTCACTACTGCTCAATTTAATTGGAATTTATCAAAGCCAGGTGCAATATTCTCTGGCTTCTGCTTGTGTTTATCCACAAGAAAGACACAAGAGTGCAGCACAACAGGGGCAACAGAAACTCTCTCCAAAGGCAATCTGTAGCTTTGGAAGTTTGTGAAGTCTGAAAATGATGTTTGCCATAAATCTCCAGGATCTCTCAGGAGCCAGCAGCACACAAGGTATGTTATAGGAAGTCATTTTGGAAATGTATCTTCATTGATTAGGAGTTTTAAAGAACATGGGAATTCATTACACAAGTAACTCTGAACCTTGAGTAGATAAATCTTCTCAGGGCTGAAAATTTATATCGAGACATCCAGGAAACCTAAAGGTGATTAAAGACTGACTAGAAACAATGCAGGGAGCCTTTCTTGAAAATAATTTCGCTCGGCTACAAATCATTTGTAGCAGAATGGAGAAGGTGCATTACGAGAAATCCTGAAAAGTCTCCCTGCTCTGTATGGACAGAATACAGATCAAGCAGCACCAGCAGCTCTCTTGTGAGTGCCTGAACCCCTCTGGTTCAGCTGGTGGTGGAATCCTCCTTGGATTCCTGATGGATCAAGGCTTCCAGGCATGCCCAGGATGGTTCTGCATCAAACAGCTTCATGCTCTGGGTGCCAGAGAAGGCAAAAAGAGCCCAAAAAGCGTTCAAAAAGGGTCAGCACACGGGGCTGGGGGTGGTGTTTGTAAATTTGTAAAGCAACCACGAAGCAAGTTGCAGTTCTGAAGCTTCAATATAAAATTATTTATATTTACTGAGTCACTGGCAGGGATTTGTTTCAAAGCTCTGTTAGAGACGGAAGGTTGTACTTCACCAATTTCACATCAAGGTTTTTAAAACAGAGTAGACAACTGGAAAAAAAAAAAGAAAAAATCATGTCCATTGCCCCTCCAGGAGCCAAACTCTGCCTCCTCCATGAATCCATTTGCTGTCATTCAAGGTCTTCAGTGTTACAACCCACAAAAGCTCAGGACTCAAAGTTTAACCCCATTTTTGTATCATTTGTGAATGATACAGAAAATTAGAATTTTTCAGGATGATTGATACAGGTGGCCCAGCATCCCAACTCCCTTCAGAAAATCACAGAATCATTAAAGCTGGAAAAGACCCCCAAAATCATCAAGTCCGACCTTTGACCAAACACCTCCATGGCCACCAAACCATCCCATGAAGTACCAGATTTATTTGGGGCATTTTAACATTTCCAGGAATGGTGATTCCACCACTTCCCTGTTCCAGGGAATGTTTAACCACATTTCCAGGGACGATTATTTCCTGATATCCAACCTGAACCTCCCGTGGTGCACCCTGAGGCTGTTTCCCCTTGTCCTGTCTCTTGGTACCTGGCAGAAGAGCCCAGTCCCCACCTGTCCACACCTCTTTTCAGGGATAAAGTGCTCTCTGAGCCTCCTTTTCTCCAGAGTTTCCTGTGAAAATCTTTTGTTCAAACATCCTTGTGCTGATGAGGATTTAATTTGTTCCACTTCCATTATTATGTGGTTTTCAGACTGGAACTGTCAGGGTTTAACCAGCCCAGAATGAAGAGCTGAGGTTTGTCTGCATCCACCTGTGTATATACAAATATATCTGAATTTTTCCATCATCAGTCATTTTATAGATGTTATTTGGTTTAGTTTCCTTTTATTAGAAGAAAAATGACATAAACAAGTGGCTTGTATTGTCTTTATCTGCTCAGACAGCTCTCAGCAGCAAGCACCCAACTTTGCAAAAGTCATTTCATCTGTGGTGTTTATTTTTTCTGTTTGCATTCAATTAATGGGAGCTTAAGATTTCCTTTCTGTTTGGACAGAACTGAGTAAATCCTGGTCCTGAAAGTCCATTTCAGACAAGCGCCAACAAGACATAAATCAGGAGTAAATAGCTCCATGCTGCACTTTCTCAAACCCCTCTGAATTCTCAGTCAGAGCACTCAGATTTCTGTCTCAAGTGCAATATTTTTAACTCTCCCTCCTCTTACCTCACGTATCGACAGCATTCATTTCACCACTTACTAATTAAATCAAATTACATGAAAGCTTGATACTTGATCTACTTGAAGATTAGCAAGAAAATAAGGCTCCAGCTATGACAAGAAGTTGCAAGATAATTTTCAACCTCCAGGTAAGCCCACTTGAGTCAATCTTGTTACTCATATGCTTAAAATCAGGTACAGATCCCATTTCTGCAGAGTTATGACTTGGATTTGCTCACAGGTTCCATGACAATGCTCAGTAAATTAGGAGCAGAACATGCCAATATAAATATAGACATAAATATATTTATTTTTTCAGAAATATATATCATTTTGCCTCTTGTCCTTTGTTGTTATGATAAGTGAAAGGAATGCTTTAATAATTTACTGCTTGATTAGTGAACTTAGGTTTTTTTCTCACTTGAAATACTGCATCAATTTATAGTCGCTGTTATTCTCTCTCCTTTTACTGAGAAGTTTGCATTACATGCTGAGAAATAAATACTGTGTGTTGTTAATCCATCCAGCAGCAGATGCTTGATAGAGACTCGCTCCGTAAATCAAAACATGAACAAAAGCAACTTTGAGCACTGCCAAAGACACAATGAGGCAAATATTTCATTTTTCTTTTAGAAACTGAAGACTTTGGGCCAAATCTCAAACTTGCTCGAGTCTCCTGAGCCCGCAGGAAATTCCTGTCTGGTTCCTGTGTTTTTGTACTCTTTGTAAAATTCCTGTTCATCGTTTTCCAATTCAGAAAACCACAGAAAGATGGAATGGTTGGGTTGGAATTGGCCTGGAGGTTCCTTCAGTTCCACCCTGCCATGGGCAGGGACACCTTTTACTAAACCAGAGCTCCGTTTGACCTGATCTTCAAAATCACCAGTTCTTGAGAATTGTGATGTAAATCCCAGTGCCTTTATCATTTCCTTCCTGCTGAAGCATTAATGCTCAGTGTGAGATATCCAAGGATGTTTTCAACCTTTGCACATTCCGAGGTTCTTCCCCCAGAGGGTGCTGGGCACTGCCCAGGCTCCCCAGGGAATGGGAACATTCCCAAAGCTGTCAGAGCTCCAGGAGCCTTTGGACAGCGCTCCAGGGATGCCCAGGCTGGCATTTTTGCAGTAATAAGGGTTGGATTTGATGATTCTTGTGGGCCCTTCCCACTCAGGAGATTGTCTGACTCTATTTGAACAGGACAGAACACTCAGAACATCCCCTGGCAGCTCCCTGGGGCACTGTTAGCCCAGAACAGTCAGATTTTCCCATTTTTTACAGCTCCAGTTATATGGGAAACAATTACCCTTCACCACCATTTATTTCCTAATAAAATGAAACTTTATCTTTTTATCATCTCTTGCTCTGGTCAGCCTTTACTCCAGATTGTGTTGATTCCCATTTATTAGCAATACTTCCTTTTACTCACCTCCCCAAAGAGAGACAAGGATTTATGGCACATTCATCACCCCCAATAAAAGTGGTACCCAAGCTTATCACTGTTTACTCATTAAAAACACAGATTGGGAGCTGAGATTTGCTGTTATGGTACAAGAGTGGTAGCAAAAAGAAAAGAGACAAGAAAAGGATTTGCTGCACGTGCCAGAGATATCACCCATGTGAATCAGGGCTGGCTGCAACTGCACCTGAGGAAATTGTGTAGCACAGCCTTTGATCCTTTGATTTCAGAGCCTTCCTTTCCTTCAAGGACTCCCACAGAAAAGCAAAACAAAACTCTAAAACTCGCCAAAGGCCATTTTCTTTTATTATTCATAAGTGGTAGATATTACCAACGTGGCTCCATAAACTGGGGGAAGGAAAAAAAAAAACCAAAAACCCAAACTTTTCTCAGTCCCATCTGTGTAGTAACATTTTATGAGAGATATATTACACACATTTATCCGGGAGTGAGAAAACGGCAACATAACTTTAAAATCCGCTTATCAGGGGGGGAAAACAGGCGTAATATGCTGCACTTGGGAGGGAGGGAAAAGGGGAGGTTGGGAGGAAATGTGTGTAAACATCCCTGTCTGGGGGATACTCGTTCTGCACACGCTCCATCTTAATTCGAGTCATCTCGCACGGCTCCATCACAGCAGCCCACGAGGGCCAAAGAATGTGTATCCTGCTCTCCCTGCTTTATATCCAGAACAAATCTATTTCACGGAGCTAAATGTTGCTGCTGGTCTGGGAATATTTGTTAAATGACGATAATGTGATACAGTTAAGTTATTTACTACTGGTGGCTGGGGAGAAAATTGAGGTTTGTGGAATGCTGCATTGCGAGAGCAAGAAAAGTGCATTTATGAAAATAAATAGTTCAGGTCTCCTTTGACGTTCTCCGTTCTTTTACAGAGTGAAAACAATGCATTAATATGCTTTTAATGTCATCTAGGTGGGTAGGAATGGAAAGTTATTCATGTGGGAGGGGCTACACAAGCAGATAACTACACTTAGGAAAGCCCATCATTATTGCTCACTGATTTTTTCCAGAAGTATCAGAAAAATTGTGTTGGTGCAGCTTAAACCAAAATGCTGTGCTGATCTAATTTTTATCAAGTAAAAAAAACCAAAACCAACTCTCTTTAGCATCACTACTTGTTGGGCTCAGAATATAAACTTTTATTTATATTCCTATACTCTCACCAGAATATACGAATATAAAAAAAGCCAGAGTTGAAACCCCTCGAGCCATGAGGGTGCTGCACTGCCTGGTATTGATTCACAAGGTACCACAGAATGCCAAAATGGTTTGGGGTGGAAGAGACCTTAAATCCCACCCAGTGCCACCCCTGCCATGGCAGGGACACCTCCCACTGCCCCAAGCTTTTCCAATTCCTGTCCAGCCTGGCCTTGGGCACTGCCAGGGATCCAGGGGCAGCCACAGCTGCTCTGGGCACCCTGTGCCAGCCCT
>JAWWMU010000029.1:2432016-2445175 GCA_035048155.1 Cinnycerthia olivascens | reverse complement strand
CCAGCAGAGCTGCTCCATCCCTCTGATCCCTCTGGAGCCTCCCCTGGGCTCTCTCCAGCAGCTCCAGCTCCTCCCTGTGCTGGGGCAGGGCTGGGGCAGCTCTGCAGGTGAGGTCTCACCTGAGCACGGGGCAGAATCCCCCCTGTCCAGCTGGGACCAGCCCAGGGCTTTGGGGAATTCTGGGGTCCAGCAGTTTTTGCCTCTCTAATGAACATTTAGCATCATTTTACCACATCAACTTTCCAACTCAGCAGTATTTTTTAGGCCTGATCTACACTCGCTGCTTTAGTGCCATTATTATGCCAGCAGCAGCAGGGATCAATGCAGCAGCATCACCTTTGGCCTCCCCATACCTATTTATTCATTTTCTAATGACTCCTCATGATGTCTGTTTCAATTCACCAAATCAGAATGGGCTGGAGCAGGTTAAGCACTCATCTAACAAATGGTTTAATCTCCATAGTGATTATTGTTGTCTCCAGCAATACTGCCACAGTTACATGGCTTAACCCAGCCAACTGTTCAGTTGGTTTTATGCAAATGTCAAAAAAAAATCAAAAATCACTCTTAATCCTATGGCCGTCATGCCACATTGGAAAACAGTGATCTTTTTTCTTCTTTTTTAATGAAAGCATTAATAATACTGAATATTTTATCTGCTTTATTTACTAATTCATGCTTCGTCCAGTTATTTTAAGCTGCTGGGGTGGAAACAGGGATATGTCATCAAATGCAATGACATTTTCCTCATTTGTTTCATTTTGGACAGCATTTCTCCTGCCCCCAACAGCTACAATGCTCACAGGAGTGTTGCAAGACCTCAGCGAAATCTCAAAGGCCACTTTGATCTGGATTTTTGGGTGTCCCAGGGTGTGAAACCCAGAGTTATTTATTGTGTCTGGCTAAGCAAGCAGAAGAGTTTATTAAAATCTCAGCTGCCACCCAATGCTGTCACTCTGTGGGGTCAGACACGAGTGTGAGGGCCCACAAAGGCAGGTGGGCAAGGAGAAATCACAGCTTTCACATTTTGAGGCAAAAAAATCGATACAGAACAGCAGCAGGCTTGGACCATGATGTTGTTGAGGAGAAAAAGAGCCAAGCAAGCTTTTTAATAGATTTTTGATAAAGATCTCCCGGGCTGGCTTGCTCCTGTAAAGCCTCACGTGGTGGCCCCACACCAGCTCACCAAAGCAGGGGAGTGGAGGCAGCAGCCGAGAGAATAAAGCAGGTCAAAAGTGTTGTGCCTTCACTAAAACCAGCCCTTTAATGAGACACGACCTCTCCAAAGCTTGTTTTCTTCACCTGACACTGCAAACAGCAGCCTGGGAGGGTGGAGAGGCTTTGCAGAGCCATGGGGACAAAGCTGAAGGGTCATTTCCAGCCTTCTCCGTTGGAAGTGCCACAGGAATGTTTGAATTGAGTTACTGGCTGAGCTGGGATGAAAAACAGAGCTTTTGATGAGGAGCGTTTGCTGTTGGTTCCCTGAAAAAAAACCTGCACATCCCTCATTGTCCACTGAAAGTCACTGGCGGAAAAATCCGGTTTTAAGTCCCCAATATTTACAACCAAACCATTTTTTCCCCCCCACAGTTTGATGAGAATTTTAAGGAATATTGCAACATAAAGAGCAACTTGCTGGGTTTTCTTCCTCAACCTTGACAAGTCAGCACTACAAATGATCCATTTCTTATTTTTGGGAGTAATCTACAAGTGAGCTAATCTTGAAGGCTTCTTTCAGCAAGAATCTGTTTGCAAAAAGAATTATAGAGAAATTTTGCCTTCAGCTTCACCAGTTCATGACATCACCATGGTCCTGCACCTCTGACACCTGAGAGTTCACAGGGTGTAGAGGTAAAAGCACTTTTCCCCCACAGCTGTGGATATACAGCTGGTCTGGAGCACCCCAGAGAAGTTTAAATCAGTGCCAAAAGCAGGGAGTTGTGTTTGACCAAACCCAACCGTAGAAATGCACGCGCTTGGCTGTGAGGCCAAAGAACAAACATCCCAAAAGTGGGAGGGATTTTTGGAGGAGGAAGGTTGCCCCTGTGAGGGAGACAGCTGAAGGAGCTCAGATGAACTGCGTGATGACAAGTAAATCACTGCAACTAAGTTTTGAAAGATGCCCCCTGAGTGTGTACCTTGTATTTTACATATTCCCAGTTTCATGTCTGAGGTCGTATTTCAGTAGAACAGAGCAGCTAAAGCACACTAAAATTATTCCCACAGCCCTGGGAAATGCTAAATACTCTGAAAAATAATCACTCCACAGGCCTTCCACACTGGCAGTTGGAACTGGAGCATGTTTTTGGCATCGGTGCCAAAATCCTGCTCCTGAATCCGTCCCCACTGCACCTTTCCCCAGCAAGGTGGGGATTTGTGCTCCCCCAGACTGAAAGGTGATGAAAACCAAACAATTTCACACTTGGGCTTTGATTATAACCACTGGGGCCAGAGATTAGAGTAAGTAGCTGTTAATTTTATGGGCTCAGTCCCTCACGTTCGCTGAGGGGAGCGTGAAATACGGCACAGGCACTGGGTGCTGTGGATAAAGTGCTGACAGTAATGCTGACAGAAACGAGTCCTGCAACTCTGCAGCCTCCCAGGGCCTCTCTGAAGCATTAAATTATTTTAATTTCAGTAATATATAATGCACCACCCGAAGTTTATCATCGTGAGGACGCCGGTGACTGCGCGTTTTTGTTTCAGCCAGGATGGTGGTTGAAGTCAAACAGAACCAGTAATTTGCTCGGGCTTTTTTTTTTTTTCTGTGAGAGAACGTTGTTAAACCTTGCTTAATACTGACTAACTGAAGAGTATTAGCAGCTGACAGCTGAGGTGCAGGGCTATTAGAATTTGGGTATTTCTAGACTGCAACAGCTCAGGGGTTTATTATAAAACACTGAGAAAAGTTAAAAATTAAGTAGAGGATCGACAGGTTTGTTTTTTTCAGTTTGTTTTTTGTTGTTTTTTTTTTAAACTGGGCACTGTATTAAGAAAAGAATAAAAAAAAGAAAACCAAGGTTCTGGAAAGGTACAGTTTTCAAGTGATTTATTCACAAATTCACTGCAAGTTTTAGCCTGCTGAGGGTATTTTTGTAGGTTAATTTTTCAGCTGTCAAACTCTGCTCATTCCCAGGTGGCACTGGGCAGCTCTTGGAGGGTGGGCAGTGGCACAGACCTCCGTGTCCCCCACCCCGTGTCCCAGCAGCTGCTGGCACAGTGGCACATCCCTGAATCACAGGCTCTGTGTCACTAGAGGGTGTCACAGCCATGGGAAGCAGCACAAGGTTCTCACAGACGAGGCTCAAACCAATCTCAGCGAACAGCTGAAATTTTTTAGATTTTTCTTGCCACACACACCCCCTTCAGACCCAGCCGTGGGGACTTTTCCCAGTCCTGGGATCCTCTGCTGAGGCTGCAGTCAGATATTGCACCTTTCCCTGTTCCAGCAGGCAGCACCAGGCACTGAAAGCTGCTCTTGATAATCCTATTAAGGGCTCCCGTGTTTATTACCTGTAATTAAGCGTTGCCATTTACGGTGCAAAGTATACATGACAATAAAAGAGTTAGAAAGTGCTTAAATCCTCTCTTAAACCCCCAGCCTCTGACAAAAGGGAAAGCGTTTGGGTTTTCCTCCCTTATATATTTCAGTCTCATGAACATAAGGCTCTTAAATGGATTTAACAAAGCCCAGCACAAAACCAGGTAGCAAAACCCTGAGGTCCTGGCCAGACAGCGATTGAAGATGATTTTTTTTCTTGCTTCCTTTGACTTCACAGGGGACATCAAGATGGATCCAAACAACACAGGCAGACACCACATCTATCAGAGAGTTCTTAATATTCATGAGCATTTGCTTCCCCCGGTTCCAGTTTGTGGATTGCTTATTAGCTTTGCTGACATAAACACAGTGGTGGAGGGGGGGTGTTTTTGCTGTTTTGTTAAGTGAATAGCCTGGGTGGAAAAACAACACTATAATTAAAACAAAACAGGACATGTATGTAAACAAAAGGACTGGTGATCTTCTTCACACCAATCTTCACTGAGCTGCCATCTGTTCATTATAACGAGCTTATATTTCTTGAGTGCTCGCCGTCGTTTTAATTTCTGGTTAAGTCTGAACAAAAATGAAGGGAAATTAATTTCTGCTCACTCATGAAATTGTTTCCCCATGAAACAAATATTCTTCTAACCCCGTTCTGCCTGCCACAGGCACCCTGAGGTTCATAAAACCACAAAAAGTTTGGGTTGGAGGGATGCTAAAGCTCATCCAGTGCCACGCCTGCCATGGGCAGGGACACCTTCCACTGTCCCAGCCCCAATGTCCAGCCTGGCCTTGGACATTCCAGGGATCCAGGGGCAGCCACAGCTGCTCTGGGCACCCTGTGCCAGCCCTGCCCACCCTCCCAGAGGTCAATTTTCTCCTAATATCCCTAAACCTGCTCTTTTCAAGAGTCTTGTTCCCTTTAATTAGGAACAGTTACTGCCAAAGGTACCTTTAAAGTGATCTTCAAGGAATTCTCATTTAATTATGCTGTTATTAGTAAATTCCTGATTTGCAGCCAAGCCTACTGTGCTCTGCTGTGATGAGTGGCAGTGGCAGAGTGGGGAGGATGATGAGAAATGTCTTGGTCTCAGCTTTGGTGAAGGGAATGGAAAGCCCTGATTTCAAACCACCTGTAGGGTTGCACCCACTGAAAATCCTGGAGTGAAATGAAGGTGGCATTGCTGCTCCTGCTTGAACCTCACCAGAAGAGTGATAGCCATGAAGAAGGAAAAAGCAAAAGCATCAGCAGCAAAAATCATTCTGCAAGTGCTGTTTGTCTCGTCACACCGAATTTAATTACAGTAAGGATTTCATTAGAGTGTTTCTGTTATTCTACTATCTGTTTTTTCCACCTTTTTTTTCTTTTTCCACTTGACTGATCGTTTTGTTGTCGCGCTGATGTTCTCTTTATACTCTGAACCTCAAACAGCTCCGTGCCCTGGGGATGACAAATACTTTTAGGCTTGATTACTTGTAATGATGGATGGCTGCATTGCAGGCAGGGCTGGGAGCTCTGCTCCCTCCCCGTGCCCATCCTCCTGCTCTGCCAGCCAGGTCTCTCAGAGGGCCCTCACCTGCCTGATCCTGGAGCACTGAGATGTGATTAATTAATGGCTTGTTTTCTGATGGTGACTTACACCATATATTTTGCACACCACGGCGATCTGGCAGGAGAGGAATAACTATCATTTCAGGAGACACCCCAGTGCCATCTGTTTTTCCTGGCGCTGGTGTTCCTCGGGAAGTTACAAAGGTGGAGGACCAAGTATTTTCTCCTCCACTTTTCCCTAAATCATTGTCAAAGAAAAAATGATAAGTTTTGAAACACTCTGCCGCCTCCTCTCCCTCCGAGGTGACACACACAGAGGTTACACCTACTTTTCCACAACATGATCTTATGTATTTTTTTCCTGTTGTCTGACAAAATCCATATGTTCCCGGCTCAGACCATCTGTCACTCTCAATTCTTGTGCACAAAAGTTTTTGATGCATTTCTCCCCTGATGGATTCCTTTCTATATTTGCATGGAGGGGCATTTGACAGCAGGAATTTTCATCCCTCACCACCCCAAAGCAATGTACAGGCACACGTGTCCTCCGTGACCAAAGGCTCCAGGAATAAAGAGCTTTCAGCTCCCAAGCAGAGCAGAGTTGGGTTTTTCTAAGTTGGCTGGTTTTTGGTTTTTTTTTTTTTTCCTCCAAGAAATCAAAATATCCCTGGCAAACCATCACAGCAGGGAAAGAGTTGTTTGCTCTTCCAGGATTAGGAGTTCCCTACCAAAGCCAGGTCCCAGAGAACTCAGCCATAACCATCAGGGTTTGACAGGACCACATTCCTTAGTGAACTAATAACATTTATAATTTTAAATTGTTTTCTTATTACTGGCTGTAGAAAGGGAAGATCAGAGTGTGTTTCAAACAGAAATTAAACCAGACAGGTTTATTTTGCTTTTTACTATGGCTGTATGCAAATAACTTAACTTTTCCATATTCCCTATGTTTTCCAGCTCTCCTTTGAAGCAGCCACTTATGGAATTGAAAAGAACATATTTTTGTTTTAATTTTCCAAATACTATTCATTCAATACCAATAATCACATTATTGCTTTTTTAAAAACAAATTGTAATATATTTGTTCTTACTTTTGTTAGCTTCGGTCCCTGTGGAAGTAAGAGAAATCCTTGCCTTTGAAAGATGATCCCCACAAAAGAATTAATTCTGTCCCTAAATCTTTGAGTTTGACCTTCTAGCTGTGATTTATGGTAATAAAGGGTCTGTAACACAAACAGAGCAACCAAAAAAGAAACAACACGTGACTAATTAAGAACCACTAAAGATGATGTTAGCAACCTGTCAAAATTTACAGTCCATTAATTTCAGTTATACAGTAGAACTACGTATTGCCACACTAATAATAAATGAAATTCTCATAATTAACATTATTTCAGTACAGGGGAACTTTAATAGATCATACATGCATCTATGTCTGATTAGTTCTGTGTGACATTAACAGTCCAGGGGATAATTTATGATCTCCCCTACCAAAAGGAAAGCTGGGAATTGTTGAAAGTAAACTCGTGACCTGAATTTGAAACAATCTGAATTATTTATTGAGAATAATGAAAGCAGGAGTGAGGGAGTTGATTGGTTCTGAGCCATCAGGTGAATTTTCTGTAGTTTTTTGTCTCTATGTTCCCAAACTAAAGCTGGCTCAGTCTCTCTGAATCTGTTTTACTCCTCTTACTCCTAAATTACTCCAATTCCTGTTCATTTGAATGCAGGAGAATGGTGAATCCTCTCAATTTTTAAAGATAGTCTTGTACTGCTATCACTCACAAAATATCCAAATTCTTTGGTATTTTTAGGAGACGTCTCACCCCTGTGAGAGCTGTACTGTCTCTACTCCACACCCTCAGCTCTCTCCTTTCACCCCTTAACACTGATTTCTGTTTTGAACTGACCCTCTCTAAGTTTACAGCTCTGCTTCATTTTCTTTTATGTTCATGTCCATTCAAGGGAGGGGGAAAAGGAATGAACAATATCACCTTCACTTTAGATGGGCCCTTCATCCTTGCAGCTCTTGTTAGAGTCGATGGGATTTTGATTCCTCCACTGGAAGGTCAAACATCACCATCCACCCAGGCATTTAAACACAGCAACTAGCAGAGACAGAGGGATTTCTTTTGGAAAGAATTTTTTTTTCTTTACCATTTGCCATATCTCAACATCTGCAGGTGTCCCAGAGCAGTGTGGAGGGAAGGTGGGAGGAGGAGAATTCAGGGTGAATTGTTGGGGACCCACAATAGTGACTCTCCTAAAACAGGCAAACCCCATGTGTCCTTTACAAAGGGTAAAGCAGCTTTCAGCCAAGAAGTTTCTAAACTGCATCCATCAAAGATATCTGGAAAGCAGGGCTTGAGTTTCTGTCCCATTTGCATTCTCTTATCTGAACGGGGCCCAAGAGATGACATTGATTTTGTTGTAGACAAAATAAGGAGTTCTGACTTGTTAGTGAACAGCAAATTCTGCTGTTTTTGTTTCTGCCATGACACAGAGATAGAGACAATGCCTCCACTTGATGGTTGTCCCAAAGATGGGAGTGATATCCTTGTTGATGTATGAGAATAAAGATAATGAGATGAGGGAAAGCCAATTCGTGTTTCAAACACCCTCCAGGACTCACCAGAGGCTCCAGAAAGGTGACCTGCCCTGGGTCTGAGACGCAGAAAGGACTGGGGTTGATCTTTTCGGATTTGCCAGTTGGTAAGAAAATAGTTTGAAAGGGGAGAATTACCGTGGTGGGAGGCTGAAAGGAAAAGGATAGTGGCAGATTTTGCTGTCAGACAGTTCTGTAATTTCAGATTTTCAGATTCCTGGTGCAACTTGGCAATTACAGAATCACAGGATCATTCAGGTTGGAAAAGCCCCCAGGATCCTCAAGTCCTGCTGTTGTCCCAGCACTGCCAAGCCCAACAATGGCACAAGTCCTCACCCACTCTCAGAAAGACAATGAACCCTCGTGCCCTGGTGACTTTGATGCTGCCCAATGCTAAGATAATGAAATAATAATAATAAATAATGAAAATTAATAATAATAAATAATTACAGTGCCACCACTGTCATTTAATGGCACAGCTACTGGATAATCAGATCATGCCCTGCTTGGTTCAGTAGGATTTGGGGACAAGGATCTTCCTAAAACAGGAAAAGAAAACTAAGCTGAAGCACAAACAGATTTTAATGATTTTGAAAAAACACCAATTACCAGAGAGTCACGTTTTAAGTACATTGCCCAAATCAGAAGAAAATTCAGTCTCTCTGACAGCATTTTCTAACAGTAGGGTTTTCTAAAAGAGAAGGATGGCCTAGAGCATCCCACGGATCCTGTCTGGGCAGAGGTAATGCCCTGGAGTGAATTATCAGAGCCTGGACATTATGTGCTGTAAGAGACACACCAGCTCTTGCTAAATTCCTAAAGGAGGGTGAGAGACTTTCTCCTGCTTTCTCCTGCTGGGATTTGTCGGGCAGTTTTTTGACATGAACCCTTGCCACAGCCTCAGCTCTTTTTTTCTATCTCTAGGAGCCCCTATGCAATAAAATAATTAGTCAGAAGCATTTCCAGAACCTCTTAAACTCCCTAAAAAGTCCCGACTGCAAAATTGGCTTAAAAACCAGAAAAAAAACAAGACCACGACTTTTAAGACTCTGGATAAGAAGCAGCAAGAAAGTGAAGCACATCTGGAGGCTGCAAATGAGTACTGAGAGACACCTTAGAGACCTGGAATGAAAACATGGTCCCCAGTCTGAGCCCCCAAATCTCTCCAAGCGCAGAAACACAAACAAGCACAGGACAGCAGAGCATTAATTTGTTTTTCAGCGGTGAACAGAGAATTCTGTGGATTGCAGCTGCTGCCCACCTCACTCTCATTTGACTTTTCCATTAGGAAGAGTGGAAAGGGGATCTGTTTTTTCCCTTTTAAAGAACAA
This sequence comes from Cinnycerthia olivascens, assembly GCA_035048155.1. Taxonomy (NCBI): domain Eukaryota; kingdom Metazoa; phylum Chordata; class Aves; order Passeriformes; family Certhiidae; genus Cinnycerthia; species Cinnycerthia olivascens. The sequence continues at coordinate 2,436,143 of JAWWMU010000029.1, read as the reverse complement.
AATGGAAAACTGCTCTTTCAGTTCTCTAAAGTCATTCTCTTCTGTTCAACCATGTTTTTACAGTCTTTTAATGTTGGGAATAACAATTATTGCTAAACTAGACATTTAAAGAAACCCTTAAACTTCAGACAGACATCGTCATCAAAATTCAGAGTGAGTGGTCCTGTGACCCTCCAGTAAAAGTATTTTCAATTAAACCAAATTGTGCTGCTGGTCCCTTTGAGCTGCCATTTCTGTGTGCTCACCACATGCAGAGGCACTCAGGGCACACCAGGGGAAATGTTTGAAACTGCCCAAAGGTGGTGTCTGATTTTCCCATTAATTTTATTCACGAACATTTCGCACTTTGCTCCTGTGTGTTGCAGGCTGAGAGGTTTAAACACCTTGCAGAGGGTTTGATGGTGTTCTGTGAATGCAGCAGTTACACATTTCAGCTCTTTTAATTCCCCTTTCTATACCTGGGACTGTGCAAATGAAAGGAATTGCCCTTCAGTATCAAATCCCTGGCTATGCCTGGGATGCTCTTCCTTCCTTCCTTCCAGGCATTGATGCTCACATTTCCCTCTGCTCCCATCAAACTCTGATCAGACCATCAGTAGATATTAAATGAGATCATTCAGCTTTACAGCTTAGACCTAATTAGACTGTTGGATCCTCAGAACATCCACAACAAGTTCTTTTCCTCTCTCAGAATTCCACAGAGGCTGAAGACCTACAAGACTGAAGGCTTTATTCACTTCCTATAAAAATTGCATGGAGAAACTGTTCACTTGGTGGGTTTGTTCTCTGTTGTCCTAAAGAAAGTCACTCTTTATGAAGCAAATATATCAGAAATTGTTGTTAAGGACACCTAAAATGTCCTCCCAGAGGAAGGAGAAAGAAGGACAAAAAGAATTTTGCCACAAGATGACATTTTGGGAACTTGGAGAATGATGGAATATAGCAAAAGCTTAAAAAAAAAATCAATTTATATACAGAGAGTCTGTGCTTCAAGTAACATTCCAGGAATAATCATTACATAATGGTTCAACCAGACCAGCAAAACATCTACAAGGTTTGAAACTGCAAGCTCAGGAGAAAAAGATTTTAACCTCAAAGCGTTCGCATTTCTCCCTTTCCAAGTCAGCAGGAAGAACAAGAACTAATTTATGTTTACAATCACTCAGTTTGATTAGAAAGTCATACTTCAACAGCTCTGAGGATGCATTTTCTGAACATCCTCTTTTCCATTCAATTAATTCCAAATGATATTTGCCCAGAAAATGTAGAGCATGTTTAACAGCAATGGAGATAATGCTAAAGCAAGCAATCCCTGCTTAAAACTCGGGCTCCCCCCTGTCAGCATCCTTGCAAGAACATTACACCTTGATTCCCTCATTAATATTGTTCTGCATTAGCCTAATGGAAAGCTGAGGGATGTGTGAGGCAGCAGAACCCAGCACACAAACAGCATTTTCCATATGGCAGGTTTCCAGTGACCTTCCCCATTTCCCTCACCAGAAAATCCCTGTTTTCAGGGCTGCACCCAAGATTTTGCCGTAAAATCCCTGTTTTTCAGGGTTGCAATTCAGATTTTTACCATGTCCTTAAATGCTGAGCATCCCTGTCCCCGAGTCTGAATCTCATGGGATAGGGGCAGGGCTGGGATTTAGGACACTGATTTTATTTTTAGGTACACCAGTGGCTTTTTTTGTGGGTAAATCCCATCAAATGGGACGTGACTGACACAAATTGAGGAGCCACAGCTAATGCTGACAGAACAGGTATCTGTGTTTGCATCTGCTTCCCAGGCTGCTGAAATTGAGCAAATTAAACTTTATTAGCTTAAAAAAATACAGGGAGAAAAATTATGAAGTTCTATATGAATTCCTGAGGCTTTGGCAATCACAGCAAATACAGGAGTCAGCATTTGACTGTCAGGTGGGTCACACACTGAAAATATTTATTCTCTGTCTCTCTGACACAGAGTCAGAAATTAATGAGGCTGGGAGGGACCTCCAGGTGATTTTGGTCCTTTTTTCCATGTTTTCCCTGGATATTCAGTTGATCACGAGCCAAAATCTTAGGATTGTGCTCTTGAGAAGTGCTTGGGCTGGGCAGCAGCTCCCAGGGCGCATCCCAGCTCAGCTTTCCCAGCTGGGAGAAGCTGAAAAAACATTCCAAGAGGAGACCAGGGAGAGCAAGAGGAGCTGCTGAGGATGGTTGTGCCACCTCTCAGGAGTCAGAAGCCAAGCAGACAGCTCCGTTGGTGGAGTGGCTCTTAACACCTCTTCATTCCAGTGCTTCCCCTGGGAAAGGATTCCTCGACACCCTGCCGAGCATCGGTGCCTTGCCAGCATTCCCAGAGTTTAGCTAAAAACAGGGCACTGTAAAAAAAAACAACAACCTACAAAACCGTGACTTTAACCAGAATATTTCCTCCTTTTCCCTGTAAAAGGAATTTTACTGCCCACGTGTGCAGCTTCCAAGTGTCCTGCAAGGCTGGGGAAAAAATCCTGGGGATAATTACCCGGAGCGAGCGAGCGGCGAACGCCACACCTGCAAAGTTTGCAAGCCATGAAAATTTATGGTTTTATAATGGAACATGGGTTGGGTTTAATGGGTAAAATACAGCGCTGCAAGGGAAATGACTGTAAATTTTCATGGCTAACAAACCTTGGAGGTGTGGTGTTCCATGCTCGGCTGCCCCGGTTAATTATTTCTAGGTTCGTGGAGATCCCAGCAGAAGATCCCAAAACCAACCATCTTTGAAAATTAGGTTCTTTGCTTTGAAATTGCAAATATGGGCAGCTGAAGTGGCCCTGTTGCAGGTAGAGTTGTGCTTCAGGTGCATGGAAGAGAAATCCCAGCAAAAATTAAAATGTTTTGCTTTGAGATTTTGGTGTGAATAGAGAATATGAATTCGTGAGATTGAGAAAGAGGGGGAAAAGGACACTCAGATTTGATGTTCAGCTCATGTTATATGATTACAGAATATAAATCACTCTATCTACCTGCTTCATCTTGTTAAACATTGCTGCCTCTTTAATGTTGGTAAAATCTCTCCTTTTGATGTAGATCATGGGGTTTTAGCTCTGGATAAACCTCAAACACAAACCCAATGTGCCATAAAATGGGATATATGTGAAAAGAGTGATTGATTCAACGACCACCAGAATTAACAGAAACCTTTCCATTGGCTTGAACCTTTTTGTGGACCAGATCTTCTTATTTTCAGGAGCAGAACCTTTTATCCTCCCGCAGTGCAAACGTTTATCAGAGCAATTTTTCATCTCTGTGCTCCAGCAGGGACTGGTCTGGAGCCTGAACTTTGTCCCTGCTCTGCCAGCAGCACAAGCTGTGCCAGCACCTTCGGTTTACAGATCCCTGTCAAGCTGTCAAACCAATCAGGAATTCAAAGCACCCCAGACCTTTTAAATGCTGCCAGTGTTCTGTCAGGAAATAAATTCAAATACGAGGAAGCTTTCAGAGTCAATGTCGTTTCTTACAGTGAAGGGCCACGAGGAATTGTTAATTAGTGTATTTTATTATTTTTCATTTGCTGAAATTATAAACCCAGTATCTTTTAAACCAAATTATGGATTCAGGTTCCAGTTAGACAGGAACACTTTTATCATGGTGAGTTTCTAGACCTTCAGATAACACTTGATAATGGGGTTGTTTCTCGTAGATTAAAATGTTCTCAAGCATTCTCCAGTGTGTCTTTAATTAGACGAGGGAATATTGATATGTTACAAAAAAATATATCTGAGGGTAAATAGAGTTGAGAGGAAATCCATAAAGCTCAGGATCAAGGATCCTGCTAAAGCAACTTTCAAACTGGTGTAACCAGAGACTGCCTCAAGCTCTCCAAGGGACTCAGAAACTTCGAAAAGTGGCCAAAAACACCTATAGAGAGTAAAATTCCCTGTCCTCTTTCCTTCCTGGAGGGACTGACAGCTGTGTAGATGTGACTCTTAAGGTTGTGGCTTTGTGGTGGTCTCGGGAGTGCTGGGGGAAGTGATGCCTTAGGTTTCAGCTTTTATATTTTTTAGATTCTGGGCTGGTTTAGTGGGCAGTTTTAGGTTTCATATTCAGAGCTACTGAGCTCTCTGCACAGAGCAGGGACACAAAACAATTCCTGCTCC
>JAWWMU010000029.1:2409774-2423211 GCA_035048155.1 Cinnycerthia olivascens | reverse complement strand
TCACAGGAGCTGGGATTTTGGTACAAAGAATTCTGTCAGCAATTTTTCCAAAGTACAATTCCTATCACAGGAGCTGGGATTTTGGTACAAAGAATTCTGTCAGCAATTTTTCCAAGGGGTCAGAGTTTGCCCCTGCTGCGTTTGTACCTCTGTGTGCAAATCCTGTACTCATGGTGAGAAGACCCCAGGGTCCTCATGCAGGCTGATTAATTACCTGATTAATTACCCCACACTGGGAGAGGCCAGTGATGAACTTTTGGGGAGCTGACAGTTCATCCATTTCTTTGGTCCCAAGCACTCTTATCCACCCTGGGACGCCAAATTAATCTGCACAGAACTTCCCCTCTTGTGGGCACAATTTCATCCCCCAGCTGGAGAAAGAGAGCCCTGATAGAGAGCGGTTAATCCTACAGCCTCTCCCAGACAATTCCAGCCCTCTCCTTATTAATCCTGTATCCCTCTGCTGGGAAATGGCTCCATTTCCATATCAGCACTGCCACAGGGAGTGGTATAATGTCAGGATTTTCCTCCTTCCCTCCATGGGAGGAAGCTCTAAATAAGTGTGGCGAAGAATTCCCCTTGTTTCCTTCTTGTCCACCTCATGGCCTCCATGGGAATTGCTGCCTGCTCCATTGAAAAATGAAATATTTTACACAAAAAAAAAAAAAAGGCAGGATCCTCACTCTGTACCTTTGTAGTCACTCTTGGGAATGTGTTTCTCTGGAGAATCTGGCTGTAAAATCAGGTTTTGAGCTCAGAGTTATAGCAAGAGCATCTCTCTGTGGTGGACTGAGGAGCTGGATGCTGTTGTGACAAAAAGGATCAGGTAAAATGAGACATTTGGGGTTGGTTACCACCTCCCTTTTGGCCTCCAGAGCTGCAAATTAAAAATATTTTAATTTTGGAGTGGTGCAGTGCCCACACTCTGGGGATGTGGCTGAGCCTCTCCTGCCTCACAGTTACAGCATTAATTGAGTTCCCTAAGTTGTCCCAATGGGTTCATTGCAGAGCTGGGTTTTTTCTCTGCCTTCTGCTCCCCAGCACTGGCTTTATGTCACCCACACTGTCCCCAGGACAGATTTACAGGGACACACACCCATGGACAGGGGAGGTTGAATACACTTGTCCCTGCAACGTGATTTTAAATAAAACTCCTAAAAATACAGATTCATGAAAAAAAAGAGAAAGCAAACACCCCCAAAAAACCCACAAAAAAGCCCAGATTCATTCCTTAGACAGGAATACTTAATAGGAAGGAAACAATAAGTTAAACATGATTTTTTTATACAATTTTGAGGGAATTGGGGGAATGCAAAAGGGACAGAATAAATAAAATGGGTTGCGGACTCCTTGCAGAATATTCAGCAGCTCCCTTGCTGTCACTGAAGGGTTAAAATTAAATCCAGTATTTTTCTGGTCCCTGGGTATGGGGTAATTGATCAGAACAATTCCTCATGTGTGAACAGAATCCTCTGGATAAACTCACTTCAGACACTGAGGGCTCTGAATGTGCTACAGACCAAACGTTCATGTTTCACTTGGATTATTTAAACTCATATTCACCAGGGCCCAAAAACACTTGTCTGGAAGCAAGGAAAGTTGTTAAAAATTGAGTGCATTCCTGAGGGAGTCGTCTCTAGGTATGTTTTAGTGGCAGGAGAACATTCTAGTACACAATACATTAGAAATTCAGTAAAATAAGAGAGGAAGAAAGTGATAAAGCACAAAAAATGCCAGTGCACGTACATCTATGAGTGTGTTTGCATCCAAGGAATGTCTGGGCCATGCAAAAATCCAGATGTTGTTCTGTGTTAATCGTGTCCTCTTCCCCAAAAGATGGAATTTCACCCATGGGCCATTCTCCCTCTGTGCATTTCATGAGATCAGTCCAGGTCACTCCTGCCATCCCCAAATAATCATGTTACCAGTTGTACATAACTTTATATCTTCATTTAAAATGTATCCTCTGACCCTTCACTGTTTGCAATTCTCAGCAGCTCCAGGCAGGAGCAGGGACAATTCAGGATGGAGCTGAAACCTGCCCCAGGTAAGGAATTTTCTGTCTTTAATCTGAATTGGGATCTGGACTCTCTTGAAGTTGCTCAGCTCTTTATCCACATTGAAATTCACACTTACTTTATTTCATTATGATGATTTCCCTTTCTGAGGAGATTGGTCCAGACCAGGAGTGGAAAGAGTGGCAGGAAAGCTGTGTCAGCACAGGCAGACAGGAGGGCATCTCAATTCTAGGCTGCTTTTAGCCAGAGGTTTCCCATCTTCCTTTCCTTCCCCAAATCCCCAATTAGCATATTCATTAACCGTGAGGTGCTGACTGCCGTGCTCCCATGCTGGGCAGGAAATCGTGGAGCTGCAGCTCAGCTGAGCTTGGATTAGATTGTAAATTAAAACCTCAGGCCACTCTTTGAAAAATTCATGGAGGTTCAACTCTCTCTGTGTTAATTTGCTGTTATTTTGTGTTGTGGGCGTGCCAGAGATCCCATTGCCCCAGAGCTGAGGGGCACAATGATGGATCTCTCTTTTTCCAATAAACCTGCAGCCTAAATTCCAGGCAGGGACATCCTGCTGGTCTCCTCAGGGGCAGGTCAGGGAGTGGAAGGTGATTTTGGGAGGATCAGGTTGGAAAATGGGATTCCCAAGCCATGGAGAGCCACAGCTGCCAGCTCCAGGTAACTAAACCTGGTCTGAACAGGGTTCCTTCAGCTGGGCCTCCTGCTCTACCTGTCCATTCTTTGGATGCATGAAGAGATCCTGAAACGTTTGGTCCTTGTGGCAAACCCTGGAGAAGAAAGCAGAATTATGGAGTCTATGGAATAGGCACAGCCCCCCCAGTGTCACGGATGCCTTTGGTCTGGGATGGCAGGAGGGGAATGGGATAACGTGAGCGTGTTGGCCACTGGGATTGTGCATTTCCTCTAAACCATGGCAGAAGGGAGAGGTTGTGCTGTCTCAGAGCTGGGATAACTTTTCCCAGGGGTATAAAATGAGATGTAGCACAGCAGCAAACCCATCCCTGCTCTGGGCTGTTATTCCAACTGGAGACCACCCCATCCCCCTGGAAGAACTCCTGGCTCAGCCTTGCCCTTGAGATGAAGGGTTCAGCCTCCCTGCAGGACACGGCCTGGCAAAATTAATTGAAGTGTTTGATGAGATGATTCATTTGCTGGTTTGTGGACAAACGAGCTCGGCCAAACGCAGAGGCTTTGTGGAGAATCCTGACCTAATGAATCCCATTTGGAAATAGAGCAGAGCAATTTGAAATCACACTCATTGCCTCTGTAAACACTGACCACAATTAACAGGGCATTCTTCACAGTTATGGATTAATGGGGAGATATCCAGGCAGCCGTGGTGCTCAGTAACTTCCATCTTCCCAGTGATCCTGAATTAGTGCCCTTTGGAGAACCGCTGGAGAAATTCAAATTAGGAAATAATCAAGAGCCTGGGTAATGTGTACATATGGTAATATGGAATGTGTTACACAATTAAGTCAATGTTAGCTCAAGGAAAACCTTTGGAAATCATTCACTGCTCACACAGTGCCAGATTTTGGGACCTCACAGCCCCACATCCAACCCTGGACCTTCGTGGCACAAAATTCATTTGGATTTACACAACTTCCTGCTTCATATAATGGGGGAAACTTCATTTTTCTTCACCTCATTTTTTTTTTTTTTTTTTTTTACCCAAATCAAGTATAAATCCCCAGCTCTCAGCTGAATATTCACATAAAAGCTGGATATTTCCCTTTTATATATTCCCTGGTAGCACGTGGAGGGGAAGCCAGGACCCTGAGTGCTGGTCCTCAGTGTCCCCCCGGGGTGGAGAGAGGTGGCAGAGGGACACCAGGGATGGGCTCTGCATTTCTCAGGTCTTCATCAGCCTTTCTGACAGCCTGAGAGTGGAAAATACAGATTTTGGGGGCAGAAAAAGCCATTTTGCAGCAAGGATGAGAACAAACTCTGAGTGAGACTGTGCCGTAGTAGAGTGATCTTCCCCTGGGCCAGAGGCAAATGTTCTGTCTAATCTCCAAATTTTTCTGACTGATTTGAAAAATAAGTTTCATTCCAGAGCTGTGCTTTCTAATATTTTTTTTTTTTTTCCTCTCTTTCAGCTGCAGAGATTTTGTGATTTGTACTAACCTTGAAGATACAAAACAAAATATGTGCTAATGATATTCCTCTCTCCCAGCTGGTGTTGGCAACTCTTTTACTGCTCCACAGGACAAGTGCAAGTACAAATGCAAATACCAGAACCTTGTTGAGAGCAGAGTGTCCCACATTTCAGTGGAACCATTGGAACTACAAGACATGTAATAAAACAGTTTCTGCTCTGAATGAATAATTGAGCTGCTTCTGTGGGGAGGCCTCTAAAGAACCATGTGGCAGAATGTTTTTTAAGGCACTTATGAAAGCCATCCCACCTGGAAACCATCCCACACACAGAGCCCACGTTGCTCTTCCTCTCAGCTTGCTTTAATTGCTCCTTCCATGGCTGTACCTCGGCTGAATGGGGAGGAAATTCAGCAGGAGGCATGAAAAGCTGTAATTATTTTTAAGGTAGAGCAAGATTCCAAAATCAGAAAACTCCGTGGAAGTCATTGGGCAGGATAATTTTTTTGTTTGAGAATTCTGTCCATATAGTGAAATTCCTTCTGAGGATATCAAAAAGAATCTCAGAACACTTTTATGCTTGGATCTTGAATTAAGTGATGGAGATCTTTATAAGCTCACTGCCACACCCCTCACCTCACAGGTGACACCCATCCCAAAATATTCCTCCTTAGGCAGGAAATATCCCTCCACCATCTGCTCCAAGCCACAGAGACCACAGCAGAGAAGAGTTTCTTCATCCAGAAGACATTTTTAAATTTAAAAAAGTAAAATAAAATTAAAATCAGTCTTTCTCTTTGGGATGCAACAGAGAACAAACTCACCAGCAGCAAGCACAATTAGTATTACTAATGCTAACAATAATAATAATAATAATTGTGGGAATTTTGAGAGTATTTGTGGCATATCAATATTTCCTAGTGTGAGAGGTTTGTCAGGAGAATCCAACCAGCTGAAAGTTCAGCACCAGTCTCCTGCCAGGGGCTGAACACCCCTCAGAGGTGCAGGAGGCAGCCTGAGTAACACAGAGTGTAATTCCCATTCCAGGGTGTAAACTGGGAGTAAAGACCAGGCTCCCTAACTCTGAGTATTGTTTATGGCAAAGTTAGAGTTAGAGGGAAGATATAAAAGCCTCCAAAAGTTTTCCTTTCTGAAATGCAGACAGGTGGAGAGGGATGTTTCACTGCATCCTTGGAGGATCTGTTTGCTTCCAAGGCCTACCAGGGAAACTGGAGCAATCCAGTCAGGAGGACAAATTCATACAAAAACATTCCCAGCCAGTGAAACTGTAACTTAAATGAAATAACAATGAAACAACAAAATCCAAACACAAACTCAACCTCCTGTACTTTTAATCCTAACCCTAAAAAATGTTCCCCACACAATTCCACTGCTTTTCTGGATAGGATTCCCTAGGATAAGTCCTACCAACAGCATGCAGTGATATTTTTTAATTCCAGCAGTGCAGATATTTACTTTCCACAGGACAAAACAGGTTCCTGTTCTCAGGGAGCTCCAAATGAGTGTACACAACGTGCTTTGGATTCCCACATTTCCTTCAGTTCATCCATTGTTTTATCACTGAATACCTGATCAGCAATCCTCATCCTTAATTGCCCTCTAGTTTGTGTGATTTGTAAACTCTCTGGTTAACACCACATTTCCCTGCTCAAAGCAACACAATGACATGCTCTGACATCTGTGATTTACTTCATCTTTATCCCTTTTTTATTGGTGGAGAAAAGGCTGCAGAGACCAGACCTGAAATTTTCCTTTTTTCTGCTAAGGTAAGCAGTGCAGAACAGAGCATAAAGAAGAGCCAGGATATATAAAGAATCAGGATACAACACTGATGTGTTGTAGGGAATATTATTCTATTATAACACACACAAAGTTTTGAGATATTTCAGCTCTGGAAACTGAAAAAAAAATCAGTTTTAGGAAGTGAAGAGTTTCATTCTGGGTGGCAAAAGTTTTGCAGCAGCTATGTGAAACAAAAAGGGCTTCTATTAATGCACAGGAATTCAGCCCACCCATTAGAAGTTTTCCTAAAGTTTAGTGCTGATTTTTGGCATTTTCTTTTTGGTTTGCTCTTTTGGAATAAGCAAAGCTTGAGGTCATTTGCAGCCAAGTGCACCCGGATTTTTTCCATTCACCCAGACCTGTTTTACCCCTTTGGATTTTCTGCAGCCTGTGCTGTGATTCCATTTATTAGGGAGCACCAATTTAATTCCAGGCAGCAGCAGAGTTTGCAGGTAGATCCTTCAGTGAGGCCTCATGCTGAGTATGGTGCTTCTCAACGTGAGTAATGACACCAGGACTTGCACTGGTACAGAAATCAGCCATTCTGCTGACCCTGGAGCAGCTTAATAATTCAATTACACAGGAGAAAAGTAGATCTGTAGCTGCAGAAACATGTTCTGTAAAGTCTACATTAAAAATAAACAACAAACAACTCAATAAAAACCAAACAACGAAAAAAATCTAAACCCTTGCACGGCAGCACAAGAAAAGCCTCCCTTTTAACAAGCATTTTGTGCAGGATGGTTTCCTCCAGCACTGTCACAAAAACAAGAAAGATCTTATGGCTGGTTAATAGTTCTGCCTTTAGGGGAGTGGAAAGAAAATTACCCAGACAAGAAGGAGCCTTATGGCAAGTTCCTCTCTAGCTTTTGTGATCCTTTCTGGAGGCTGAGATGGAGCAGAGAGCAGAGAGCAAAAGGATAAATTGGGGATTTATTCAAAGGCCTCACTGGGCACACCTGGGCAGTGCCAGAGCCTGGCTGGGCACACCCAAGGTGAACCCAAAATGGGCACAGAATGGACACCTGATCATGAGGTCTCACACTTTGATAAGTTCTGCTCCATTTGCAGATTGGAGTTAATTGTGCAATTACAGCTCCAGGTTATGAAGCTCCATCCTCCTTGGTTTTCCTTCTCCCTTCACCCTTGGTTTTGTTCTTGGGCTGAAAGTTGTCCTTGGTCCCGAGCTGGAGAAGGAATTGTTTTGTGTCCCTGCTCTGTGAAGAAAGCTTAGCAACACCTAATACAAAACCCAGAACTATCCACTAAACCAGCCCAGAATCTAAAAAATAGAAAAGCTTAAACCTAAGGCATCACAGTTTGCAGTTTCCTTTGTAATCCCTCCGTGACTCACTGCTTTTCCTAATGCCACTAAACCTGCCACCCCTCCCTGGGGATCCCCCTGGCTTCAGGATCTCTCCAGAACACCTCAATTCTGATGAAAAGATGAAAACCATGAGTGCTGGGATCTTCCCTTCCAGTCCTGGGCCACGTTCAGCTCCTCTCTCAGAAATTCAGGTGGCTGCACCTCCTGCCAGGAGTTTCCCTGCTCCCAACACCCCACAATGGCCAGTGGCTCCTGGGGACATTGGGGGGTTTAGGATTTCTGGCCCTAAGAGGCAGAACAGAACCCCATTTCACAGAAAATTTGGGATATCATATCACTGATGAAGGTCTTCCACAAATACAGTTTTTTATTGACCAGTTTATATTTTTAAGAGCATTCTCAAAAATCAGTTTTTTGCGTTAACTTCTCTACTCTGAGCATCAAAGATCAGTGTAACCTTTCTTATGGGCCATTGCAGAAAATCTTAGAATCTGAAACTTTTATTGAACTACTCATTTTTGCCAGGTTTACTCAGTCAAAAGAAACTGTGGGGAAAAAAATCCCCCAAAGAGTAAACCCCAAACCCCAGGTATGTCCAATCTTCCTGCCATAAATCAACATAATTTTTAATTCAATGTTTACTTCCTAAATGTATTTTCATCTCGTTTGTAGATGTTTTAGCAAGCTTTCAAGTAGAAAAGGGTGTTTAATTTTGGATTTGAAAGGAACATTCTGTTCAGCTCCAAGAGAAAACTTAATTATTATTTTTAAGTCTGCCAAAAGCTCAGACAAATTTTCATGTCATGCTGGGGGAGTTTGGGGGTTTTTTTTAATAAATTGAAAATAAGCTAAAAAATCTTTTCTCAGGCTGTACCTCCAATACTTCTTTTTGGTTGGAAATGGGATGCGGTGTAAGAGGGGTTAATTCTCATCCCTTTTTCATCCTCGTGTGGGGTCACAGGCTGAAGAAGGGTCTGAGCAGAACCAGTTTGTTTTACTTGTTTGTAAAATCAAATATCAGGGAGAATTCCACTTTCCAGAGCTGCTCCTGTGAATTCACTGGGGAAAAGTTAACCCCCAATAGAAAACAAATGCACTGATGCAAGGAGAAATTTAAATTTTTTGAAACAACCCGAGAGCATAAAGGGATAATTTTTTCACATTTGCCCATTGAAGTTTTTTCAGATGATGTTCAGCAGCACTGAAAAGAAAGGTTTGCCTTGCCTTTGATGTAGCCAGGGAGTCTGACAGAGTTCCCAGGTGATTTGAAAAATGGATCTGATTTGAATTTGAAGGTGAGTCCAGCAGCATCCCCTGTGGATGGAGGTTTCACCCAGACTTGTGGAGGTGACCAAGGCACCATTCCCTGTCAGGTCCCTTCCAAAGCCACCAGGACAATTCAGGGCACATTATTAAACATAATTTTTAAAGATTATCATTTCTCCACAGAAATATCTCCCTCTTTTTAACTTTGATTTACTGTGACAAGCAAGAAAAGATAAAAATTACTGCTGTAACTTAAATACCCCAAAATTCTAATACTCAGCAGAGACTGTGCAAGCCAGAGGGAATTCCTGCAGTTTGGGAGAAGCTGTTTTCCAGGTGTTCCAGGTAAAACCAGAGGGATTTTTGTGGCAGAGCAGAGGCCTCTCCTCACCACTCTTTCCTTTCTCCACAGTGTGGAAAATCTCACGAGGGCTGGAGCAGCATCACCCAGCTGGTGCCTTCATTTGGGAAAACCCAGATCTCCTGTGTTCCTCTTTCCTAAAGTCATCATTGTAGATGATTTAGACAAATCCACATCAGAATCTGGGCCAGATCAAGGCTCTGAATGAGTAGAAATATTTAAAATTTTCAGGAAGAAGATGCAGAAGTGCTCTGGAGAGAGTCGGATGGAAAATGTCAGGTAAGAAAGCAAATCATCATAATTCATCTGAGCTACAGCCAGGTGAAAAATAAAAGGTTTAGAGATGAAGAATTTGAGAGAAATTTGTAGGTGAAAATATGGAAAACTTAGGCAAAAGCAATCCCTGCCCAGAGAAAGCAGTGAGTGTAGGAATAGGAAAAAACCATCCTAATATTCCAGATCATTTATTTATACCAAAATAGTTCAGACAGCACAAAAGATGTACAATTCTCTCCACAGTCTGGAGAAATATCTTCAAAAAGCTTTATTATACAATATCAAATCTCCTGAATAATGCTGGCCAGTGCTTTCACACCCTTCTTAGCCCACAAAGAGACCTTGGTAGCCCACAGAGACCCCTAAAATTTATTCTGGACAAGGAAGGTCTCCGGCCCAAACTCTATCAATAATTTGTGTCTACAATCACTAATTGTCCTTCAGGCATTGCTGGAACAAGTCCCTGCTCTCAGGATCTCATCCAGCTCTGACAAATCTTCCTGAGGGATCTCTGCAGAGGGCAGAGAAATCAGGGAATGTCAGAGAATGTTTTTGTGGCAACTCCACAGAAACACAAAAATAAGACCATGGGCAATTTTAGAACCTCAGTGATCAGCTCAGCTTCAGTATCAAATTAGCAAATGTAAATATCTTTATCTCTTTCTTTGTTAAGTTAACCCTGGGATAATAAATAATGCATGGAATTTACATTCCAGTCTCTCTTTTATGCATCAGCCCAGGTAGGGAGTAAAGCAATATTTGCTGCAACATTTTCCTGGAGCTTCCAGAAAGTTATCCTTGCAATAAATAAATAAATAAGACAATGAATAAATACATGTTAATTGGGAAGGCTGATTTTCAGCAGGGACACACTGGCTTGGCAAACAGACATTGTACTCAATCTCGGGGACCATTTAAATCCAGGTTTAGAATTCATCTCAATTCACTTCGTGGAAAAAAACCCAGAAAGAATGAAAACATAATTTTCCAAGATGCAACTTCCATTACCTTGCAAGAACTATGACCCAGTTAGAGTTCAGATGGATAACTCCTTACCTGAAACCACAGATACATTTTTAAATCTCCTAATACTTCCCCCTTAGGTTGGATTCTTAAGGAAAAATCTCATGGAAGAACATCTCAAGGGCCCAGAGAACATCTCCTCTCCAAAAATTTCAATTTAATTCCCACTCTTTCCATGAGTCAAAGTGCTTTATTCCCATTTATTTGACACTGCAAAGGCCTCTGGTGTTATCTCCTGATATTTCCCACTGGACCAAGGGAAGATATAAGAACATGTGCTCCCTTCTTTGTTGTCCTTCAGGATCAGGAGTTTTCCTGGCTGTAGTTTGGACTGCTGAGCAGGACAATGATTTATGCATCCGGAAAGCTGGAAATAGGATTTCAATTATTTGGAGGTTGTATATAGATTTATTTTTTTTTTATGAGTGATCCTTACAAGACCTGTTTAGCAGTGGACAGGCAGAAGTGTGGGTGTTTTCAGCAAGGAAATCAGCTGGGGGAAAGGAAAGGACTTGGACTCCTGGACACAGAAGGGATGAGACCAGGTACAAAATGCAGGTGCCAAATGGCAGATTCTGCTATTCCTCCCTTCTCTGCCTTGGAGGAGAGACTGCAGAGCCACTGCTCCCCTGGAATCATGGAATGTTTAAGGGTGGAAAAGTCCTGTGAGATCATCAATCATGGACCCAGCACTGCCAAGGGCACCCCAAGGGCCACAGTAGAGCAGCATCACGGAATTCTCACTGCACAGGAAGAAAAGAGCACCTGAAGGTCAAGGATTCAGTGCAGGAATAACACAAGTGCACATACTTGCAGCTCAGAGGATCCTGCACCTGACTGCTGAGCAGGAGAATTCCCAAAAACCCAGGCTCAGCAGAGAAATCTGAGTGCACAAGCAAAGTTTGAGCTCCAGGCTCTGAGGCAGCTCCTTCAGGGCTGCAGCAAAGAGATGCTTAAAGGTGGCCTTAAAAGTCTTCTCCAGTCCAAATGATGCTGTGGAAGCTCCTCTTTGGAAACAGGGCGTTTCTTTAAGCACCAGTTTAAGGTGGGAGGACAAATTTTTAGCAGGACCTGTTGTAGGCCAAGGGTTATTTGCTTTAAACTAAAAGAGGGTGGATTTAGATCAGCTATAAGGGATGTTTGGCCTTGAGGGTGAGGCAGGTCCTGGCAGGGGTTGCCCAGAGATGCTGTGGCTGCCCCTGGATCCTTGGGAGTGTCCAAGGCCAGGCTGGAGAGGTTTGGAGCACCCTGGGATGGGGGAAACCATTCCCAGGGCTCCCAGGGCTCCCAAAAGCTCAGGGGTGTCTGTAACAGACCCCAAACTCTTCCCACCATTCTAAATGTCCATAGGCTGCTGGGAAAGCATTTCCTTGCTGAAAACACTTTCCAAAACTGATATCTAGGGCTGGAGTGAGGAAAGCACCTCCCTGGAGGATTTGGGGCAGCAGCTTTTGGGGCTGGTGCTGACCCACCCCAGCATCAGGTAGAACAAGACTAAGGAACATCTCCGAGGAGTGAGGGCAGAGATTTTTGTATTTTCAAGATGTGTTTTTGCTCCTCATATCCACCCACGCAGAAGCAAAATGCCAGCAGGGATGGGTTGTATTTCTCTTTTATGTAAGATAGATGCTCCTGTGGTCCTGTTACCTAAAAGTCTCAGCACCTCCTAAATCTGTCATTTCCTTCACAGTACCATATTAAATAGATATTATGGACTCTGCATGTACCCAGGGACCAAGCAGCACAAACAAATCTGCACAGGAGGTCTGGAGCCCACGGAGCAGGGAATTGGTCTCTCACTTTCTTCAATTCCTGACCATCTAAAACCATTTTCCTCTGTGTTTTCATCCTTTGCCTAAGATCAGACCAGCCTCTGCAAAAGCACAAATACTTCCATTTCTTTTTGCTGTTTTTTCTGAAAATTTCAAATTTTATCCATGAGCTTCACAAATTTGAAGTTTATTTGCTCTAGAGGGGCAAGATCAAAGGCTTCTTTTTTTATGTACCTCATGACATGAAAACAAAGCATTTTGCTTTGCCACTAATTTTTCACATTGTTACCCAGAAATACATCAGTGAAAGGGAAACCTGGGAACAGGTAAATTCCCAAATGCCTTTGGAGACCCCAAGTGACAACGTACCCAGGGAATAAATCAACTTTGCACCATGACTGGGTGCTGCAGGGGATGTGGTGTGGAAATACACCTTTCTCCTCAGAAAACAGGATCTTTATGATATTCTTTTTGTGAGGAAATAGTGGGGGCAGTTTTTCCCTGCTGCCCTGGGAAGGTGTCACAAGGCTTTGGAAAAATCTCTCCAGCCAGCCCTGGTGACAGATTTGTTTCACCAGTGAGTTCATTAGTTAAAAAAAGGAATAATTTCCACAGGAGTCATAAATATCCAGCATTGCTCAAAGTTCTCCCTCTGCTCCTGCCTTGGTGTTGTGGCTTTTTGCCAGTCAACCCAAAGCCTTCAGTGATCCCATGATTTTAAGGCCTTCATTCTCTCCAAAATGCAATCTAAGATTTCACATATTGGTTCTTTAATTAAGCCATTGGTTGTGAAGATAAAAAGAGAGTGGATTTGGCTCTTAAACTCCAAGAAAATCCATGTTGGTAACCCTGAAATGGGAGATCTCAAAATCCAGCTCGCAGAACAAATTTGGGAGCATCATCAGGTGGGAGCTTAGGAAAGGAAATAAAAGCTCAAGAAAGACACAAAAGTTGGGTTTTCTCCAGCCACCTTGGGAGATATTTACTCACCTAATATATTATTTTAATAATATATTTAATAATATATTTATTTATTTAATTTAAGAATATATTTATTCTCCTCCTTTCACCCAGCTTCAGACAGGGAGAGGAGCAGTGGCAATGAACAGATGTGTCACAGTGGTGCCACTCAAAGTGCTGGGGAGGTGGGTGAATAAAAAGAAGGGTGCAGGAGATGGATGCAGGAGCAGAGGGGCCCTGAGCCCCTGGGCACAGCTTCATTGCTGGGGGCAGTATTTGGTAGAGTCTGCCTCAAAAAAAAAAAGGGTATGGATTTGATCTGACAGGCCTTTATGGAAATACTTTAGAAAACATTTCAGGGCAAAAGCCACTTCCATCTGTGGAGTCCATCTGATGCCTTAGGTGTTGCCTTTTATATTTTTTAGACCCTGTGCTGGTTTACTGGGTAGTTCTGGGTTTCATATTCAGTGCTACTGAGCTCTCTGCACAGAGCAGGGACACAAAACAATTCCTGCTCCA
>JAWWMU010000029.1:2381450-2404157 GCA_035048155.1 Cinnycerthia olivascens | reverse complement strand
ATTATTCCTTACCTCAGTTACACCTCACTGACCATGGGCACTTCTCCATGCTGAGTTACCAGAGCAGAAATGGAGCCCAGAGTTCTGTCTTCAAGGTCTTTTTAAGCTTAAACTACCCAATCATGAAATGCCAACTAATTTATCTTTACTTTTAACCCAATAACTAGCCACCTGTGTTCTTCACTTTCTGAAGAAGAAGAAGAAAAGATGAAGAAGATAATGAAGAGAAGAAGAAGGAGGAGGAGGAGGAGGAGAAGGAGAAGGAGGACAAGAATCCATCTTGTTACATATATATTACTGTATCCCAAAACTCCAAACTCTGAATCTCTCACCCTGTGAGATCACACACTTCTGTTCAACTCCACACTCACAATCCCAGTGCTGTCACCCAGTTTTGGAAGCCTTTCCCACGGCCTCAGGTCAAACGCAGTGTGTCTTTGAGGACCAGTCCTTGTCAGCACAGAAATCCCCTGTGTCCAGAGTTCTGACATTTCCCAAAGGCACTGGCCTTGGAGTAAGAGCTTCCCAAGCACATTTTCCCCAGATCTGTTCCCTAAATGCCTGGCAGTGCTCTCTCCCTGCAGCGGGACCATCCCAGACCCAGCCGGGTCCTGCTGCAGACCCACCTGCACCTCGGGGATTCCCCAGATGTTCAGGATCCATCTGGATACAGGGAGAAAGGAGGAAGCTGGGAATTCTCCCAGCTCCTCAGATGAGCTGTGTCTGTGTGGTTTTTAAAGGCACCTCCCCAGGGACCAGCAGCTGCTCTGTGTGTGTCCCTCTCCCTGCCCTCGCCGCCAGTGGAGGAGCCAGCCTCTCACTGAGGAGAATAATTAAGTGAAATAATCTTTCTTTACTGTGTCTTTCAATTCCCCACTCCCTGCTCTGGCTTTACTCTTCCCCAGAGAGCTGCTTTTTACTGCTAACACTGCTTTGGCCAGAAGGCTCCATAAATCACCTGCTGAAGAGACCAGGTCTCACCTGTAGCTCTTCCCAGTCATACCCAGTCATTCCCTAACTCATCATTCCACAGGGATGGCTCAGGTACGAATTAGAGAGCAGAATTCAAACAATTAAAGCAGTTTATAAGCTCATCCCATGGCCATGTTCTAAAGCCAGGGTTTCAAATTAACCAGGGTTCAAGTAGAAGGGAAATATCCTGTTCCTGATGCTGCTGCTCTCAAGGAATATAAAGAACGTAAGGACAGCACAGCTGGCCAGGCTAAGGATGTATTTAGCAAGATCCTGCACTGTGCCAGTGATGATTATGGAAGGATTTAATAACCTGACAGGTAAAGAATAATCCTTCCCCCTCTTGGAAATCATCCAATTTAGTCCATTTGGAGCTGTCACAGGGAAAGAATCCAGACTCTGACCCAGGAGAGTGGAGTTGATCTGTGCTGCTCCCACCTTTCCCTCTCTTCTCCCTGCACTCATTTGTGTGGCTCTGCCTGGAGAAAGGTGATAACAACACTTCTTATATTCCATGTGTTTGTTGTTTTTTTTTATTCCCAAATCCTATTCTCAGGATACAGAAGGTGCACATAAATGGAGAGCACCTCACTCAGCTGCTTGAGAATCATGGCAGGATGCTGCTCTTGTAACAGCACAGTAAAATAATAGCAATAATAATAACAAAAAATGTAATAAGGATGCCTCTTTAAAAAGAAAAAATAATTTAGCACCTACCAATAAAATACAGTACAGTAAAGTACAGTTTTGAAAAACCTGCTTTTCCTCCCTTCTCATCACGTTTCCCTTTCCCTGTTCCCTCATTCTTCTCCTCCCTGCCAGCCTTGCAGAACGTGAAATGGATTTCCCCCCCCCCAGCTGGGAGCCCCTGCCACTGGATATTGCTGCTGTGGAATGCTCTTATTTCAAGGTGCTGGCAGGGATTGTTAAGACAGAGTTGAGCAAGCGAGTGAATTCCAAACTCACAAAATTACATGCCTACAGCACATCATATGGTTAAAAAAATGGAAAAATCGAAGCTGTGGTCCCACAAGTTCTCTCTTTTAAAGCTCAGATACCTTTAGTTTATGAATTAGTAAGCCTTTTTCATTTCATAGTCCAGAGGGAATTGCTGTTTGCTGCCCTGCTCCTCCCGGTCCTGCTGTGCTGTGCTCTCTTACAACTTTTATTTTAACCTTCTACTACTTTTAATTGCATTTGAGAAAGAATTCTGCCTGGGAAAAAGCTCCCTTTCTGCCTGCCTGGCAGTAGTTGGCTTTAGAATAGTCAGAAACATCCTTAAAAATTGGAATTATTTTCAGTTCTCCCGTTGATCATTTATAATGTTCCAACCTTACTTTGTGTAAATAGGGTGAAGGCAAATGCAGTGCTTCTCCTGCATTTCCATGGAGAAATTCAGGAAGGATTTCTTCATGGAGAGGGTGGTCAGGCCTTGGCAGGGGCTGCCCAGTGAAGTTTGAAATCCCCATCCCTGGAGGTGTCACTCAGAGCTCTGGGCTGGGGACAAGGTGGGGACAACTTGGACTTGATGGTCTTGGAGATCTTCTCCAACCTCAGTGATCCTGATATTCCTGCATGTCCCAAAAGGAACAGCCATACCTGGGGTTGCTCTGCACGCATTAAACACATTGGGAATATATTAAATCATATATTAAATCATATATTAAATCATATATTAAATCATATATTAAATCCAAAGCTGCTTGCAGACAAATTTTATGGAACAGTAAAGGCTTTCCAGAGCAGAGCAGCATGAATCCTGCTCCACCCCTCAATCCCATGGAGAAGTAATGCCTGGATAAGGAATATCTCTGATCATTCTGATGAGAGGCTCTATCAATACTTTCAGAATGACTAATGGCATTTAACTCCCAGATTCTGTTTGTAAATGGACTCCACTTAACTCCTGGGATAGCTGATTTAATAAGTGCTTGTGGAAAGCTCGTGGAGCACAAACACCCGGCTGAGGCTGGGACGAAATGGTTCTCCAAGGAATACTTAGGAATACTTGCAACAACGAGTGGTTTGGCTAATGACAGCAAACATCCTTCTGTGAAGGCTTTATTTACACAGCCTCTGATTTATCCTGGAGCTGGGAAAAGGCTTCTTCCCAAACAGGCAAACCCTGGGGAGATGGGGATTGAACCTGCATTTTTTTGGGGGCCATTATTGAAGGGCATTCCTGCCTGGGAGTGTTTTACAAACAAATCATATCCACAGTTCTTGGCTAAGCAAATGAGGCTTAATCTCAGTGCTCTGATCTGGCTGAGCTGGGGCAGGTAAAGGTGTTTAACATGTTCTGAGTGCCAGAGCTGCATCCACCTCCCTGCCTGACATTTGCTGCTTATCTCTGACAATTAGCTGTGCCCAAATCACCTTGTTTGTTCCATTATCAGGGAAGGAAGACAGCTCTGCACTCCCAGCTCTGCCTGCAATCTTGTTTTTTCACTCTACAGTGCAGTGGAATTAATTAACCCTTCACTCCTGCAGCTCTTTTACTTTCAGAAATTTCTGTTTTAAGGCTTTTTAATGGAAAGGCAGGGATTTATTTTTTTTCTAGGATGTGATTGGTGCTACTCCAGGGATATGTAATTTGTATAGCATTCATTTTTATGTGCCTTGTATAGTTGATGAATCTCTTGAGAATCTTTACAGAGACTACATAGATGGAAGATATATAATGTCTGTTATTACTACAGACTGGGGTATCTTGAAAATTGAGATTGCTTAAGAGAGAATAAGAAGAACCCACCTTAAAATGTGCATAAAAATGTAATATTTTGATTAAATTAGTGATAACAATTTTCCTAACAAACCCTGGTCATTTTTCATTTTGATTATAGTTTTTTTTTTCCCTTTCACACCTGCTTTTCATGATGAATTGTGGCTGTTGCTCTGCCTGCTCAAGCTCTACTGGAACCACGTGTACTTGGGATTTGCAGTGGTTCATTTTTAAAAGAGTTGTGTGAAAATGATCTTTATGCATTTGGAGTCAAGATTAACCTTGAAAGAAAAATCAAAACAACACAATCTACATAGCTCTGATAAGTCAAAAATCATGGGATCATGGAATGAGCTGGAAGGACCCCAAAGTTTATCCCATCCCACCCCTGCCATGACAGGGACACCTCCCACTGTCCCAGGCTGCTCCAGCCTGGCCTTGGCTGGATCCAGGGGCAGCCCCAGCTGCTCTGGGAATTCCATTCCAGGGCCTCCCCACCCTCCCAGGGAACAATTCCTGCCCCAAATCCCATCCCAGCCCTCTGGCAGTGGGAGCCATTCCCCCTTGTCCTGTCACCCCGGGCTCTCCCCATCTTCCCTCAAATCATTCTCTCCTTCAGATCCTGTTCGGAGTTTCCCTCACAAAAAGTGAATCCCTCAATTCATGAAAAAATTCAGCAGAATTGTGACATCCAGCACTCCGGATCCCTCCTGGTTTCTGCATTGTTTAGATCTGTTCAGCTTTCTGTGCCGGGTTTATTCTCCCCCACACGGGCTGCGGTTCCACATACAGCCAAAACTGAAGGTTTTTCACTCTGTTTAGATTATTTCTGAAGCAGTTCTTGAGAGAACAGGTCAGGCTTTAGCTGTTGCTCATTAACACCTGCCCATTAAAGTGTAAATTTCAGACTGTAACACACAGGCACCGCAGAGCTCACTCTTAATTTTTTTCTAAGAATGTTTTTTGGGGGTGAATTTGCTTACAGTTTTATGCTTTCAGCTCCATTCTGCTGTCCTGTAATAAATGCAGCCCTGGAGGACTCCTCTGAAGAGAAACTTCATTCCTTCCCTCTTGACAGGAATGTGATGAGTCCAGCATTGAGCCATAGTGATTTTTAGCCATAATGTTATTTAAAAATATGTATTCATTTACATTATTCAGAGCTGCTAAACTTGATGGTCCTCATCCCGATGACCTTTACTTGTAATTTAGTAAAACTTGGCTGAAGGAGAGATGAAAATTCACCTGATGCACTCAGTGTATCACAGGCAGCAGTGATGGAAATCCTGCTCTTCCTTCCACCCTTTCAGCTCCACAGATTTCAGCCCCATTGATTTGAAAGGAGAATATTATTAAAATTATTAGTACAAAGGCCACAATATCTTTCTTTTTTGCTAATTAAACCTCTCCCAATTAACATATCTCTCTTTATAAGCCCCCTCTAGTGGGTAGGAGGGTTTCATAGGAAGAAGAAAACTCAGCAAGGGAGGAAGGAAAACTCACTAAGGGTCAGCCTGGCAGGAGGATGGGACAGGAAACAATCCCCAACATTTCCAGGGATGACTGTGACCTCTTTCCCTTCACATGGAGAGACGCTCCTCTGACATCAACAGAAATTTTTCTACCTGACACAATTTTTTTCATGTGCCTGACACAAGCTTTGGATCAGTCCTGGAGTGAAAAGGAGAAATCCAAAGGTAAATAATGTGTGCAAACAAATTCACTGTGAAGTGACGTTAGATGAGAAGAGCCCAGAGACAGCACCTCTGATCTGAGCCTTCCCAGAGCTCTTCAAACACCAGCTCCTGCATTTGCATGAAAGTTGCATCTCAGGGAAGCTTCTGAGACAACACCACAGCAACAAAGTGATTGCCACAGCCCCGACATCACTTTGAAAACACTCAGCCTAATTCTCTCAAAATCTGACAATTAATTGAAATTTGGTTGCTTGCAATCACTGGAATGAAAGCAAAAAGGGGAAAGTGTAACAAGGCAAAGCTGGTGATAAATTGCAAATCCTCTGCTTTAATTGCTTCAGAGTTGATGAGCACTTTGGTGGCACCTAGGAGGCAAATGTCCATGGAAATACAGAAATCCCCAACTGAGCCAAATGTCCAGGAGTGGGGATTCCAGCTGGCTGAGGCAGGAAGGGGCCATCCCCAGAAGCTGGATAAAGCTGGATAAATCCCTCCCAACACCACGTGCTGAATTTCCACACACTGAGCTCTGCTCAGCCCCTGCAAAGGGAGAAAAATGAGATTTCCATAAAGGAGAGCCTGGATGGATCAATCCCAGGATCACAGAGAGGGATGGGGCTTTGCTGAGCAAATTCCACACCTGGGGGTACAGAAGAGAGCTGAAGTTTTTGAAATGTAGAGAAGAAATAAATTTCTAGGAGGTGAAAGAGTTTTAAATGACTTCTAAGGCTGAAGTTTTGCCCTCAAGGTCAAAAGGCCTCTGCTCTTGCCTTTCAGAAGGAAGGCAGAAATTTTAATTGCTGGCTAGAAAAATAAAAAATGCCATGGTGGGAAAATAATTCCTTGTCTCCTTTAGATAAATCAGGGCAAATTCTGGAGAGCTGTGTGTGAATACAGCCAGGAGAATTTAAATTAGAAACGAAAAGGGAGGTTAAAGCCCCAAAACAAATCTCCAAGTGGGAGGGAATGGTGCTGTCACTAACTCTTGAGGCAAACTGCAGCGCCTGGGACAGCAAAGAATTTGGGGTTTGTTTCTCTAGACTCAGCTCATTCCCAGCTTAGGAGCAGCTTACAGACAGACCCAATGTGAAATCCTCAGGGACAATGGAATATCAGGTTAAAAACCTGCTGGGCTGTGCCTCAGTGCCAGGGGAGCTGGAGCAGCCCAGTTCAGGCTTCCCATCAGGCTCTAATGAGAGAAATGGCATTTGCAAAATTCCTGGCTTTTCCTTAATAAATTGGGCCATTAGCTGCTGAAATACAACACAACACGTGAAAAAGAAAACATTACTCCCTGAGCAAAGCAAACACACTCTGATTAATTTACTTTCTTTCTGAGTTGACAGCAGAGGTCAGCAAGGAAGACAACAGAAAATCCCATTTTCTCAGCTTGGTTTCAGGTTGTTTAGGGAGGTCACTGCGAGCAATCACCCACCTGGGCACTGAAACATTACCTCAAATTACCTGCAAGTCCTGGCCACTTTTTATCCAGCTGGTTTGTTGTCACATCATGGAAACCATTGGCACGTTGTCACCTTTGGAAATCTTTTTCCTCAGGCTCTGGATTTTTTCTGTTCCTTTTTCCTCCATAAGCTTTTGTTTCTATTATAATTATAATAAATTCTGCTGTGAAGCTGTGGTTTCCCCATTTCTGGCAGTGCCCAAGGCCAGCTTGGAAGGTGTCTCTGCCCATGGAAGAAGTTTGGAACTGGATGAACTTTAAGGTCCCTTCCAACCCAAACTTTTCATTCTATGAAGTGGGAAGAAAAGCCACAAAAATAAAATGCCATTTGTTTTAAACAGTTTCCCTAATAATTTATTCTTCTTCACACTCATTATTACATTTTTCTTTAGATATTGTATCTTTTGAGGAACTCATCCCTACAATAATTAAAGTGAAGCACTGGTTGGCTCAGCATTAAGTTTGCTCTTCAACTCTTATCTCCCACCTCTGCCTTCAAAATTTCCTGTTCTCCACACTCCATAAACCCTGAACACTAGAAATAAAATTCAGACCACAATTAGCTTTTTCCAGAAAAAATAACTTTAAATATAATATAGGGATGGGATCTTATCATCGTGGTTTTAATGAATTAAAACAAAAATTTAATGAATTAAAACAAAAATTGAAAAAACACAAGATATTGCCATTAATTTTATAATACCATTTGTGTTTTCATGGAAAGACTTACAGGAATATAGAAATTGCTGGTTAGATTTTTATCCAGCGAAGAATTGCTCAATTTAGACATATTTAACATGCTCTTTTTTCTGACTTTGTTTTTTTTTTTTTGGCAAGTCAATAAAGAAATATCAGGGAAAAAATATTTATTTCATCATTATAAACTATGGAACTGTGTGGATTATTTTTGTCACTTCTGCAGTGCAGCAGAGAGGTCTATTTGTAGAGAACCAAGGCCCTCCTTTGATGTGGGTGCTCTTAAACAGCTTAATTGCCAGGCAGATGGTAAGAAACAACACAGGGAAAAAAAAAAAAATCAACCTGATGGAACAAAACCCTGCATAAAGGTGGAAAATTGCTTGAGGAATGCTCTGGTCTCACAGGGAGAAATCTTTCTGTTTGTAGCTGGTAACTGCAAACTCCAAGGCTGTGATTAGGCTTTAATGCAGAAGAGGTAACACGATGTAGCTGATGAAAACACGCCAGCACAGCATGAGGGGGAGGACAAGGAGGCGACTTTGGCCTCAAAAGAAAAGTTTCAGATCTTCAAACACGCCCTGACTTCAGTAGCAACAAGTGGGGGGAAGAAAAAGCTCCAGAGCAAAACACCCAAAGAATTTTATCAAACTTCTCCAGGCTTGTTAATGTTATGGGCTGCAGAAAATCCAGGATTCTTCCTTGGGCTCCCAGGTTTAGGTGCAAGATGACATCGTGGGGGAATTTGGCACAGGACCAAGCACAGCCTGAAGTCCAAGGGGGACTGGAGGAGCTCCCCTATGGAGAAAGGCTGAGAAAGCTGGGAATGGCCAGCCTGGGGAAGGGAAGGTTCTGTGGAGATCTCATGGAAACCCTGCAGTGTCTGGATGTACCCCAAGGAAGCCAAAGAGGGACTCTGCACCAGGAACTGGAGTGGCAGGGCAGGGGGGAAAGGGTTCAAACAAAAAGAGGTTTGATAAATGCAAGAAATTCTCCTCTGTGAGGGTGGTGAGGGGCTGGAATGGAATTCCCAGAGCAGCTGTGGCTGCCCCATCCCTGGAAATGTCCAAAGCCAGATTGGACACTGGGACTTGGAACAACCTGGGACAGGGGAAGGTGTCCCTGCCATGGCAGGGGGTTGGATTAGATGATCTTTAATGTCCTTTCCAAACCAAACCAAACCATTCTGGGATTTTGGGATATTGGTGATGTTGGTGGAACCCCCAAGGTAGAGCATGGCCCCAGAGGTGGAATATTTATGGACAACACTGAAAGTTGCCAAAAAGGGCCTCAACGCCAGCTGTATTCCCTGTTTTAACCATACTAATGATAATTATATCACAAGTATGGATACAGAGAGGCTTCAAGCCAAACAATGCAATAGAGAACACAGAAAAACGTGAGGAAAGCGGCATCATCCATTCCTAATTCCAAAGCTAGGGCTGAAATTCCAGCTGAATTAACAACTCCCTACAGACAACACGAATGTTTAAAGGGAGAAAAATATAAATTATGCTCCATTGCAGTTGAGAGCCACAACCTTGATAGTCCCCAAGGGATTTCACCTCATCCCAGGCAGGGCATTAGGAGTGAATTACCCATGGATTGAATTGATAATCAATGGAAAAGACAAGGGGTTTAGAGAATAGCCCATAATAATCATGCTAAGAAAAGTAGTGGAGTTTTCTTGTTTCTGCGGAATGATTGTAAGAGAAAAATGTAAAAAATTCTGGCCTGAAAGTGAGAATTTAAATACAGGCTCATAAATCCTTCAGGTGACTTCAAAGTTTTTAAAGTTTCTAAACTGTAGGGAAAGCAGATATTCTGTTCCTGAGGCATCACGATTTTAATTTTAAGGACTTTTTTCTACCATTGCTATTTCATAGACTCATATGAAGGCTTGGAAGGAAGTTAAAGCCCATCTTATCCCAACTCCCTGCCATGGACCTTCCACTACACCACCAGATCATGGCTAAATATAAGGAAATGGTAAAAAAAATACAAAAAAAAAAATAAAAAAAAAATAAAAAGAACGCAATTATAACTCCAGATAGGGGCTCTGTGATTAAAATGTTGCTGTTTCAGGAAAGGGATATAATTTCACATTTTAGGAGGTAGGAATAAAGGTAAAACCTGGACTTAAATGCGAAAATTCTTGAAGATCCTCAAATAAACATATTTACAGCATTATTGAGATTATTACATGGCAGATTTTGACCACTGGCAGTGGAATTAAGAGCTCTTTGAAGAGTTCTCCATCTAAATTTCACGACTGCCAGATCCTAATCTCAGGTCCATGTCACGCCTTGTTTGTTCCACAGAAAACGCCGCTGCGATGCTCCCTGCATATCCATTAGCCACACTTTCCCCCCCCCTCTTTCTCCTGAGATTCTCCCAGATATATTTCCCTCCTGAGATTAAAATCTAGACCTAAATCATCAAAGCAATTACAGAGACAAAAAGCAGCAATCTCCTCCTGCTCGGGGAGCAGAAATCGCGGGATCGGAAAGCGATGGGAGATTCTCGACGCGGGGAAAAGGCACCACATCCTGCAGGAGGGATCAATACCTGGACAAATATTCCTACCTTGGTCTCGCTGCTCTATAAAGCTGTAGGAGTTTGTTGCAGATTTTAATGGAAAGACAATTGGACAATATGGATTTTTCTTTCCCCTTGGGAAAGGGTGCGTTTAAAGAGCCAAAGCAAAACAAACGAGGGGTGGAAACAGCAGCCTGGGTTTGTTTTCTGCCTTTGTTTGAAATAAAATGCTACTGATTTTTTTTTTTTTTTTTTTTTTTTTGTGTCTTTGAATGTTTTCTTTGGTGTCTTTGAATACCTTTTTTGGTCTCCCTGAATACTTTTTTGGCAGGTTTTCTGAATAAAAATGAGTAAACAGAGGGAAAGAAGCTGCTTTGGAGGTTCTCAAGAATTGGATTTTTGAATTTTATTATGCCTGTTTATGTTCTAATGACTGGGAATGACATAAAAATGAATTTATCATAGGTTTTTACAAATAAAGTTTTATAGTGAATCAATCCTAAATCACTTTATACTGGATTTGTTCCCACGTATACTTAAACAAGTATCACTACATTGGTATTTATTACTTATTTTAAAAGGCAGGAGGCAAGATTTTGAAAACATTTCATGTCACTATGATCCCACAACCATTAAAAAGTGAGGAGGGCTTTTTCCCACCACAAAGAGACAATTTCAACTTAAATATGCACAGCGAGAGGCTTTGCCTGCAGTGTCACCAGAGCTGGGATTTCACTGAGGGCACTCAATGAACTCCTCATTTTCCAAGGTGGATGATCAGTTGTGAGGGCAGAAATCAGCTTCCTTCAGGCCTAATTCATGCCTAGAGTTGTCCAATGAATTTGGGTTTTTTTAAATCATAACTACACATGGGAAGTGATGGGAAAACTCTGGTCTATGTAAAGCCTTGCCTGTAATCCAACACAAACCAGGCTGGATCTTCAAACATTCCAATATTTCCAACATGAGCAGAATCAGAAACAGGAGCACCTGGGAGATTATGGATAAAAATCACTGCAATTTTCAGATTTTACTGCATTACAGAAGAAGGAACAGAGAAACTTTTTCTTTTGGGTGCAGTTACCAAAGATTACAGAAGATAAGAAGGTCAGAAAAGGATTAAAATAGAAGAATTTAAATCTTATCATTAGCCACACTTCTTTTATGCTATTAAAAGCAAATCCACTGAGGTTAACATTAAAAAATGTTGTCTATGAAGTTTGTTTGATTTTAAATAGAAATTATTAAGTACTGCTGTGGTTGTCTCAAGAAACAAATCCTTCTCAAGATCAAATATCTCCTTTAAGGTATAGAGGGGATTAAATGCTATTGCAAAAATGTTCATGTAATTCTATTTAGAGCCATGAATTATGCAGGTAGAAAAAGACCTATAGAAAAAACAAAATAATAGTAAAAAAACCCCAAATATAGGTGGCATTTATAATGTCAAATACAGAATAATTCAGCCCCTGGTGCATCCCACAGCTCTCAGCTGCAAGTGACAAAGTTATATGAACCTGCAACACTAAAAAGGGAAATTTTGATTTGCAATAAAAGAATTGAAATGGGTTTTTGCCTACCAGGGCCCTCCAAATCAGCACTGTGCACCATTTGCACTAACAAATGGTTATTCCACGAGGCAACAGACATTTTGATGTGCTGATACATTATTTGACATTATTGAGAGGGAAGTGATGCTTTGCTAGACTGAAAACTGGATTTACCCAAATCAAATAATAGGATTTTATTTACTGGTAGCCTCCTTTGACTTTCACTCTGAGTTCTGGTCAATATTTTGAGGTACTCCTGGTGTTTAGAGGAGGAAATAATCAATGGGCTCAGAGCAGACATGTAAATTCACATTGTTACTGTGGTTCTGCCAAACCACCATGGGAAAACATTCCATGGGTGGCGGAATGTTGGTGTTTCATTGCTTGGTTACACTTTGCCCTTTTTACTTTGGGAAAAAAATCCTCCTAAAGATCCATATCCCAAGTGTTTCACCTGGAAGGGGCAGGTTTTCTCTGTAAAACTGGAAGATTCCTATTTCATGGGTATATTGTGGAGGTAAATAACACTTACAAGGTGTTTTGATGTGCTCATGGATAAAGTCTGTGGGTTGCTCTCAGTAATTTCATTGGGATTCAAACTGGAGCTTGATTTCCTTTTCTAAAATTTATATCTCTTGCAGCTCTTTTTAAGGTTTCCAGAGGGAGAAAAAAAGAATTGAAGATTGTAAACCAAGAGGAAAGAGTCTCAAATCCTTTGATTCTACTTTTGTTCTAATGGTGAGAACTATCCCCTGAAAGGAAGGTTTTATGGCTAAAATATCATTAGCTGCTATGAATGAGGTGCTTAGAACGTGCTATAAATTTCTCCTAATTGCTGCTGATCCTTAAATATAATCCACATCTAAACCTCACATCTAATCAGCCAGCTAATCAACTTTTTAATCAACATTTCACAAGTAGTCTTGACCTCCCTAAGACCACAGCTTTATCAATGATCCCGAAAGGCGCTGCTTGGGAAATCCTGCGCAGCGTATGAGGCTCAGAGTTGGGATTTTTATTCAGTATTTTGACCTCGAAACCTCTGAATTCATCAGATTTGTCAGTGACAAAAATAAGATCAAGTCCTGGGCACTGGGGGATCCTGTGGCAGTCTTGTTTCGTTGTCATAAAAGTCACCAAGGACAGAGCTGGCAGCTCTCCAGCAGTGGGATGATCCCAAGGGATGATCCCAACAGGGCTCCTTTGGCTGCCTCCACATCCTGTTCTTTTCTTCTCAGCTGCTTCAGAAAGGATGAGGATCATGGCCAATGTCCCTTTTTCATCTTTAATAGTTCTATTTGCAGAGAAAGAAGATCCATGGGCTCAGATATTCCTCTATGCATTTAATGGTTGGATTTGATGTCGGAGGCCTTTTCCAACCTTAGTGATTCCATGATCCCTGAGGGCCAAGGGGTTTTCCAGGGCTGACACCACCACCCAACACCCCGGCACTGTTGCCCATGAATCTGGCCCCACATCTGGATTACTGCAGAGCCCATAGCTGCAGAGGGGGATGTTCTACCCTGGGGATGATCCCAGTGAGAACCGGGGATCCGGAGCCCAGGAAAAGGGAAAAGTCACCCCTGTGAGCCCCTTGGTAGCCATCCCTCAGCTGCTTGGAGCTCCAGCCAGACCAAGTGCATGTCAAACAGCAGCTTTTCTGCAGACACATTTGGGTTTTCTCTGCCCTGTGGGATTGGAAGTGATAAAACCCATTCATGGCGAGCACTCGAGGAACAATGTGGCTCCATCTGGGAACGGCCTCTTTGTGCAGCTGCAGCTGCAGGGCTGTCACACACAGCACTCACAAAAGGCTCCAGCTCCCGTCCTCAGAGGGATATTTCCCAGGATTTAGTCCTGCCTGGTGCTGATGGCTGACCTGGGCACAGGTCTGATATTTAGATTTATTCTTCAGAAACCTATGGTGGATAATGAATTTAATTCCATGAACACAGCAATAACACAGCCATACATTTCCTCCCTCCTGTCCCTTCTTGTTCCAGGTTGGACCCAAAATCTTCCATATCAGTATCACCAACCCTAATTGCTCCCCAGCCCACCATTACTGCCAGTCAAACTGGGGTTTTAACTTTGTCTTTATTATCACCAACGCAAAACAGCTGAAACACCATTTTTTCCCCCTTAGCAGCACTGAGAACAAAGAATTTAATTCCACTTTAAATATTTAATTCTAATTTTCTACCAGTGCAAGAGGAAGTCTGAGCATCCAAGAGATCTCCTTCCAGTAAATGAAAGGATGAGGTGTTTTGGTCAAAACCTGTGGAAAATTTCTCGAATTTATCAAGAAGATAGAGAACCTAGTGATCAATATCAGCTAAAGGCTCAGGGCCAGGACAGTCCCACTTTGTGGTGACAATTACGACCTCCATAACATTGACCTTTTTCTGAATGAGGCTTCAACCACAGGTCCAAATTACAGCCATTTATTACTGGAGATAAAGGAGTAAATCCATTACTGGGGGTAATAATGGACAGATTATCTTTTATGCACACGAGTCTCTGTAAGGGAACCCAGAAAATCCTTCAGCAGTGACTCCCAGGAGTGCTGCTGGATGAGGGAGTCACTGCTGGGATCTGTGACCTCCAAGGGCTTTTCCCACCAAAATATTGGGATTTCTTTGATTCTCCTTCAGCTGCTGACTTTTCTTTGCCCTTCCCACACCATTCCCCAAGCCACACCATTGGGCTCTGTGTTTAAAGAGTGTTTGGCTGCTGAAAGGTCACAATAAAAACTCTCTTTCCTGAGATAGGAAATTACTTACATTACTTAATTTCACTCTAAGACATCACAAAGCGCAAATAAATGGTTTAAGTAGGGGATGTACCCAACGAGTGATCATTTCCCCTGAGCTAATTACAGACATCTGGGGTGTTCTTAATGAGGGATTTTGAGGGATTTTGGCACAAGGGATGTAAAGTGACTCCTCTTGTTCTACCTCCACTTGGTACCCCCATCCCTGGAACTGTCCAAGGCCAGGCTGGACAGGGCTTGGAGCACCCTGGGATAGTGGAAGGTGTGGAACAAGATGGACTTTAAGGTCTTTTCCAACCCAAACCATTCCTGTAGTTTCCACAAGGGTGATATGAATAAATTAATAATTAGATGAATACACAGATCCTAAGGATTGAGTGCCAGCTATTACCAGAGATACACAGAGGATAAAATATGCTGTTTACCAGCTGAAATAACAATCAGGCTGATTTAGGTTATCAGCTCTCTCATAGCACAAGACAAAATTAAAATGAGCTACTGTGAAGTTAATTTGAGATGTTTGTTTTTTCACCACACTTTGTGCACCAAGAGGAGAAAAATTGGTAGAACAATTTTCATAAGCAAGTCAAAATAACTGGTGTTCAGGAGATAACAGGATAACTGGGTGGAAAAGGATCTGGTAAATAATTCCTGTCTTCTCTTGCACAAGTAGGCTGAGGAGATTTCATCCGGGGTTAATGCAGTGATAGAAGTTAAATTAATATTTTTGGGATTTAAGTGTGGGTGATAACTCCTTGTGCCATTTCACAGAGATGGAATGGTTTGGGTTGGAAGGGACCTTAAAGACCCCCCCCAGTTCCAACTCTCCACATGGGCAGGGACATCTTCCACTATCCCAGGGTGCTCCAAATCCCATCAAGAAGCTCTTCAACATTTCAGGTTGAAGTTGCAATCTTTTTTTTTTTGCTAGACCAGATGCAGATCTGACTTCCCCAAAATGTAAAATTTCATTAAATCAGGCAGAAATGTGGGGAACAACTTTTCAGAAAAGCGGTGGCATAGGCTGATGGCAGATTATTCGAGGACATGGATTCCTTTGGATTTCAGTGCTCAGTGCTGGAATCAAAAGGAAAGGTCTAGACTTAGTCTCAGGAATAAAAAACATCCTATGAAATATCCCTCATTTAATACGACCATTAAGGTCTGAAAAGACCAAGATTATCAAGTCCAGCCTCTCCTCACACATTCTGCCCAAGAGCTGAAACTGCAAATTTATGGCAGAAGCACCACAATTTCCAAGGGAATGTTTCACATAATTGTTTTATCCAGTACATTTCTGAAGAGGAAAATGCACAGCAGCCAAGCTTTTCTTTTATGCAGGAAACACAACCAAGCTCTGACCTGGCTGACATTTAGGGGGTTTGATCACTGGCACTAAATGCTTAACAAGCAGAGATTTGATTGTGTGGCACAAAGCCTGCATAATTTATTTTTAATAGTCTGATAAATTCGCTTGCATGGGTGAAAGATACACAAAGATTTGGATAGTGGAGAGGACTCTCCCTAGAAAGATTTATAGGATGATTGTGTTATGAGAAGAGAGATGGGGTGTTAAACTGCTGGGAAGTGTTTGAGTAAGAGCTAAATAGAATTTGCTAAATACTCTCATTTTAAGGAGAACATGAAAACCAGATTCTGAAATATTCACTCTAAAAGTGGGTTCTAAAGCTGTGTAATAAAAATACTCCTGGTGTTATGGTTTAGTGGGGATGGTGGTGTTTGGGTAAAGGTTGGACTTTGTGATCCCAGAGGTCTTTTCCAGCCTTAATGGTCCTGTGAAAAATATGAAAGCACCTGACTCCAGTAAAGCTGTTCTTTGTCAGGTTTGCTCTCTATTGATATCAGCCCCTTAAACATCTCCTAACAGGAAAAGGAGCACCCAGAGCAAACCTCCTTCAGCTTTCCCCAACATTTTGGGAAGATTCTGAGCAAATAAAACCCTTCCTGAGCCAAGCTTTGCCTCTCACTGAGCTCCTTTGCAAGGTTCATCCCTGTAGGCTTTTATGCACCCCTGAAATATATTGGGTATTAAAACACAAAGCCAGGCTGATCCTCGGGTACAGCCCCTGTTATTAAATTTCTACAAGGCAACAGCAATACAAAATCATCGTGTGAGATACAAAAACTGACCTGCATTAGTTAATTTTCATTAGTTTTCATTCAGCTTCATTATAATCATAAGCAATGCTCTGTTTTAAGAGAGTGGAGTTTTAATTAAGCTGATCTTTGAGGAGGAAGTTGATGGGATTACATAAAGAAAGCTCTTTTTCAGCGTAATGAAAGTTGGTATAACTTTACCAAATTCAATTATTTCTTCCCAATGCAGCATGAAAAATATTTGGGAAACAACTGAAACAATTCTTAGAGCAAATTATAACCCTGTCAGAGAACAAGAAATCAGTGTGTCAAAACACGAGGATATTTCTGTACAAAGCATCCAGCAAGTGACTTCATACAGATGATCCTTGTCTGAATATTATATTCCTCATTAAATCTATCTACAGCTGGAAAGAGGAATATTTTCTGTTTGCCACTGGAAATTAAAAAAAAAAAAAACAACCCAAATGAAAAATGTCCTCAAACATAATCTAAAGAAGCATGCAGGAAAATGTTATGTTTTAATTCATCTAAGCTCTCTCGGTGCTGTAAAAACCTAGGTGCAGCTTTACAACTTTTGTGAGCTCCAAATAACTGCATTTTCTGCAGTAAAACCAGATCTATAAAATCCCACTCACTCTTCTCATGTATACATTTATAATAAGTGGATTTTATATACTGGTTCCCTAAAAGAAGGGCAGATATTACAGCCACTGTTAGACCATGGACACTGTTCCTGTTTTCAATCAGACCAAATTGTGATGGAGGCAGAGATGCTCCAAGATCATCCTGGTGAGCCCAGGGGAGACTGGCTGGAGAAAGAGCTGGGGAAATTCCTTCTCCCATGGATCTGATCCCACTGACATTAACACCTGGAAATTAAGGAATCAGAGGAACCAGGAGGGAGCAGCAGCACTTGGAGGGGTTTTGCATCATTTTCTAAAACCATTATCACAAAATCTCAGACTGGTGTGGGTTGGGAGAGACCTTAAATCCCACCCAGTGCCACCCCTGCCATGGCAGGGACACCTCCCACTGTCCCAGGGTTCTCCAAACCCCATCCAACCTGGCCTTGGACATTGCCAGGGATCCAGGGGCAGACACAGCTGCTCTGGGAAATCCATTTCAGGGCCTCATCACCCCCATGGGGAGCAATTTCCTCCCAATATCCCATCTAAACCTACTCTCTCTCAGTTTGAAGCCATTCTCCTTATCCTGTCCCTACAATTCCTGATGAAATCCCCATATTTTTTCTTTCCTGCTTTCAGATCAAGACAGATTTTTCTATTGTTTACATCCAGCGTTTTCTTGCAGGGCTGAAATGTACTGAGCAGTGAGACACAAGTCTTTAAAGGATGTAAAAATCACAGAGAAAACTGAACATATTTGCTGGGTTTTATCCACTTTTTATCCATCTCTGTGAGAACCGTGCCTATTATGCCACATTTATGGATTTTAATTCCTAATGCCTTACCATTAACTATAACACTTAGATATTTTGCCTGGTCAAGTGCAGCTACAGAATGCCAGGATCACTGAGCTTGGAAAAGCCCACCAGGATCACAGAGTTCCAGCTGTGCCCCATCCCCACCCTGTCCCCAGCCCAGAGGTCTGAGTGCCACCTCCAGGGATGGGCACTCCCACCCTCCCTGGGCAGTTCCTGACCTATATTTAGTTGTATGTTAAGGGTTTTTCAAAAATCTGTGTCAAATGTATTAGCATTTCAGAGAGAACGGGCAGATGTGGGGAGTGAATCAGATGGGATGGGTGGTGACCTGGCCCAGGCTCTGTATCTGGACAGTATCAACAGGAGGCCATGGGAAATGGGATACTGAGAGAAGGTGACCCAGGGGTGGGTCAGGTCTCAAGTTCTCCCTCTCTGTTAGTTCAAGATGGTCTGGTCCCTGTCCTGAGTGCAGGATTGGACACCTGCCCTCAGGTAACCCAGTGTTTTGTTGAGTTCTCCACACCCCTGGGTCTTTGCAAGGAAGTCCGTGATCCACAGGGTCACTGAAGGTTGTTCCCAGGCCTTGTGGCCCTGGATGCTGCCTTCTGACCACGTGGCAGGAGAGATCCATTAAAATCTGCTTTTTGCTCTTGCATGGGACTCAGGCCATCTTTTAGCCACAGTTCCCAGCCAAAGCAGGTTGGATGTAGCAGGGGAAATCCCCCTCTGGACTGCAGCATCCTGTCCCCAGCCCAGAGCTCTGAGTGCCACCTCCAGGTGACACCTCCAGGGATGGGCGCTCCAAACCCCCTGAGCAGTTCCAATGCTTGACCTCCTTTTCCATGGGGTGGAATTCCACCTTTTCCTGCAGCTGCCCACCCTGAGCCTCCCCAGCCCAGCCTGAGGTCATTCCCTCTTCCCCGTCCCCTCTGTCAAGTGTCAGATCAAAGAAAGCCACTCTTGAAAGGAGTAACTTTGTTTGTGGCTACACCAGTTTCTCTAAACAGAGATGGGTTTTTTGTGCATTTTTCTGTTCCAGTCTGGGTTTCTGAGCCCTCCCTCTCACAGCTGGGTGGCTCCTGGCAGTTGACACCCATGTGGTGACATCTGGTGCCCTGCACTTGCAGGCAGTGATGCCTTTGTGGTGTCCCCCTCCACAGGGCACAGGTGGTGGACATTGATCCACTGACCATTTAGCACAACTGGGAGGGGAAGTAATGAAAGGACACTGCAGTTCCCAGAGTCTCTGCTCCAAGTTTTCTCTCCCCTGAGGAGAATCAATGCAAAATGTGAGCCTCTTATGAGATATTTCACATTCAGGAAGGTACAAGCACGAACACAACCCTGGAAATCTGGAAACACAGCTGGTGTTTTCTCAGATGGCTTTTTTCTTTAAAAAGTAAATATAAAAAATAGCAAAAGAAACACAGGCGTAAAAATAAAAGCAAAAAACCACATCTCACGCAAAACCCCTGAAGAAACAAAGAGATAAGCAAGCTGCCCACATTTTATGAGTAGAAGATCATGGCAGGATTAACCACAAAGCCATTAGAAAGTCTCACTAAGGTCACTGTGATTGTTTGGAGAGCAAAGGTTGTTCAACAGTGATTGCGCTTCAAAACACAAACCACATCCAATAACACCACCAGCTGCAGCAAAAATAACTCCAGTAAAAGCCTTCATACTTCTTCTTGCCTTTACTTTTAAAATTTCCTTGTCCAGTCATTTCCAGTTGGGGCTGTCCTGGTGTTAAAGAGCTTTCAGTTCCATTACAGATAAACCTCCAGCTGTAGATCAGAGCACTTCCCACCCCAAGCACCCAGATTTGAAACCAGCCTGTCTGTGGCAGCTGGAAGCAGAGGAACTGCTCAGGTTCCTCTCAGAGCATCATTCCTGGCTCCAGAGGTCACCTTTGCTGGGGGGATCATTAATAAGCTGCACATTTTGCAAGGATTAACACCCACTAAACCTTGGCATTTATTCCAGAGACGGAGATCAATGGGGCACTTTAGCACAGGACTAACAACATCCCTGAGCTGCTTCTTTCCCTCTTTAATCATCTTTGGAGGGGGGGACAGAGGCAGCAGTTCAGAGGGTTTGTTTTCTGGTTTATTTGTGGTGCTGGGAACTAATTAATCCCCTTGTTATCAAAGCAGAGCCTCTGATTGGGGTTGTCTGTAACTCTAAACTGGAGCCCTGAACAAACCACATGGAGACAAAGCCTGAGGTTCAGGCAGAGGAAGGAGATTTGTGGAATACAAACAAGGGATAAAGTAGCCTAATTCTGGTTCTTTCTAGGATCTAGTGTGAAAAAGAAGACCGATAAGCTTTATACTTTGAATTGTGGCTTTTTACACTCAGCTGAAAGTCTGTTTGAACATTTATCTGTCAAACCTGCTGATCTCCTTTCTTCAGTGTCTTGTCTCCATCACGTGTGTGTCCCAAGTAAAATAAAATCTACAAAACTACAGAAGAAACAGCTATTCTATATAAAAGTATTTCCTATAATTGACATTATTTCTTCTGTATTAATATTCTTTGCTATAACTCACAGAGAAGGCACTTAGTACTTTCTCCAGCTGCAGGGCAAGAACATTGTAAGGATAAAATCTAAACATTTAAAAAATAATATTTTAAAAAATATTTACGTGAAAATAAAAGTTGTGAACATTGCTTCCAGAGCCAATTCCTTTCCTTTTTCTGGAAGGCTGCAGAAATCAGGAGCTGGAGTGGTTGTACCACTTCCCTTCCTCGTGGTGGTCTCTTGCCCAAAGTTATCAATAATTCAGATGGGTTCAGTTTGGTTGGGTTTTCTTGGTTTCTCTGCTCCAGCAGCAAACTTTTTGGGGAATTCAGAGTGCAAGAATCCATTTTTGTGGGTTTTTAAGGGTTCCTTTATGCAAGAGCAGATCATTCCCCAATGTCTGTGCTGTTCAACTATCCAGCCTGTCCAGCAGCTCAATTTACTTCACAGTACATTTTAATTTTTACAATGCAAGTGAATTATGATGGATTTTTGCTCTTGGGTTTCCAATATCTGTCTCTGACAAGACTTCAAGGAATATTCACAAGACTAAGGTGGTGTAACTCCATGAATCTGAAATTACATCACTTCTGTATTGAAAAACAATTGCAAGGTTACATTCATGAAAAATTATGTTGAAATTTACTTTAGAATGTGTCTAACAGGACTGAGGGGAAACTAAGCTGATAATTTGGGAAATATTTAGTGATTAGCACCGAAAATTAATTGATTCAATCTTACTTGAGCAATGCCCTGAATTCATAAAGAGGAGTAGCCTGGGATAAGGGAAGGTGTCCCTGCCCTTGGCAGGAGGTTGGAATGAGATAATATTTTAGGTCCCTTCCAAGACAAACCATTCTGCAATTCTGTGATTTAGAATTTTAGAGCAACCAACAGCCTCTGCATGGAGTCAACACCAAACATCAGTTGAGGTGAGTGAATGGATGAATAATGTCAGAGCAGAAGGTGGCACCCCATGGGATGAGACAATATCCCTTTGTTTAAAAAAAATTCATCTCAGGCCTTAAATTTTGCCTTTGTGGTCACAAGGGTTTGCCCTTCAGCAAGTTGACTCCACTCAATTGGAGAGTTCAGATCATGTTAGTCCTTGATCTAATGCAGTTAAAAAGTTGATAAAGACACCCTGGGTTTATCTGCTCTGTCTAAAGGAGAGATAGAAAAGCTGGCAGAGCCACAAGGAGCTGGAAAGCTGCAGCTCCTGAAGGCAGAGTGACAAAATCACCCCAAGGCATCTCCAAACAGAGGAGAAAGTGTCTCCCAGCCTGAGTTCTTGCAAGAGACACCTTGGCTCAACTCCTGATTGCCTCCTGTCTCCCACAACGTGCTCCTGATGCTCTCCTGTCTGCTTTACAGGCCAGATCCTATCTCCCAGGTATTTTTAGCCTATGACAGTGTCCTGAAAGCCACACAAGGACATCGTGCACTGAATCCTGAGACAGGGAAGCTTCTGTCACTCCAGAGCCAACTTTTGAGCTGACTGGACCATCCCAGGCTGCCCCAGTTTGCAGGAGTTTGTCTGTGCTCTGACATTGTCAGAACTCCAAGAGGAGCAGCCCTTCCTTAATGGTGGAAAGGTTTTGTTTAAAGGGTTTCTGTCAGCTGGAAACACAACAGATGTTCGCTTGTTTGGTTTGGTTTTTTTTTTTGTTGTTGTTGTTTTTTATAACGTTGTTTGCTTTCGTTTTGTTCCTAAGTTTTTTTAAAATGTGGGGTTTTTTTGGTTTTTTTTTTCGATAGAATATCACAGCTCTTCAAAAGCAAAATATTTTACAAAGAAATGTTGATCTCAATGAATTTTTGTTTTGACAGGGTACCAGGCAAAGCCACAACATTTGGGTAACATGTAAATGTTTTATCCTGACCTCTAGAAAAGATTTGTTTAATATTCAAATTTATCATTACTTTGTGTCACTTCCCAAAGATATGGGCGGAATATTTAATAGGATATAAGACAGCCCAGGAAAATCTAAATCAGAACTTTCCAAGTTCTAATAAAGGGAAAATTCAAATGCTCAGAAGTTCAAAATTCAGACTTTGAAGCATTACAGTCTTTGTTGAATGAAAAAAATATCAGACCACAGAAAGGTTTGGGTTGGAAGGGACCTTAAAGATCCAGTGCCACCCCTGCCATGGCAGGGACCCCTCCCACTGTCCCAGGCTGCTCCAGCCCCAATGTCCAGCCTGGCC
>JAWWMU010000029.1:2363868-2380395 GCA_035048155.1 Cinnycerthia olivascens | reverse complement strand
GTCCCTCCATCCCCAGTCCCTCCCCAGCTCTCCTGGAGCCCCTTCAGGCCCTGGAAGGTCTCTGAGCTCTCCCTGGAACTTCTCCTCTTCAGGTGAGCACCCCCAGCTCTCCCAGCCTGGCTCCACAGAAATCTTGAAGTGAACAATTAACCTTTTGAAGAGACATTTCCATTTTTTTTTCTTTTTTTACATTCTCAGTTTGAAATGGAGAAGTTTCAACAGCATTAATTTCCTCAGCAAAGAAAAAATTCTGTTTCCAGTCTTGTTCAATAAGAAATGCATAAGGAAATTCTTTTATTTTGACATAGAAAAGGCTAAATTTTTAATAAACTTTTAAAATTGGCTGCAAGAAGCTTGGGTTAATCTGTTGCAAGCAACTTGTAGTCTATTTACGCTTGATACCACTTAGAAAATTTAAAAGAAAATTTTAATGAGGAAATACCTAAAATTCCATTTTAAATTTTATTCCTAATTAAAAATGGAGCTGCTAATTATAATGCCTATCTCTTTTAGAAGGTGCTGCGAGGCTTAATTAATTGTCAGTAAAGCTCATTTGAGAAGCTCACAGGATGGAAGTGTAAAATTGTTTGTGTTAATCGGGAGGAGGCTCTGGATGGGGCTGGCAGGGGCTGCTGGGCACCTGTGGGCACATTCCAGGAGCTGTCACATCCTGGTGTCCCCATTCCCCAGTCCAAGAGCAGCCCAGGGCAGCTGAGCTGTGTCCAACATCATCAGAGAAGTGTCCAGGAAAAATGGAGAGGGACAGGGGATGGAGGGACAGGACACAGGGAATGGTTTCACACTGGCAGAGGACAGGGCTGGATGGGATTTTGGGAAGGAATGAGGGTGGGGATGGTCTGGAATGGAATTCCCAGAGCAGCTGTGGCTGTCCCTGGATCCCTGGCAGTGTCCCAGGCCTGGTTGGACATTGGGGCTGGAGCAGCCTGGGACAGTGGGAGGTGTCCCTGCCACGGCAGGGGTGGCACTGGGTGGGATTTAAGGTCATTCCAACCCAAACCACTCTGGGATTCAGTGATGAATCCAAGTAATTTTCTCCCTAAGAGAAGGACACTCCCCTGCCTCACTGCTGAAGCAGCCTCAAGGGGGCAAATGGAAATCCAAGAAGGTTTGAAGTTCAATCAGAATTTATGTCTGTGCTACTTAATACAAGCAAGTCTCCCTTTTTTAAAAATTCTGTTTAACATGTGACAAAAAGGGGCAGTTGAGTGCTGGAAGAGGTCACTCAGTGCTGGGATGTGGTTCCAGTGACGGCTCCCACCCCACGAGCTGCACCTTACAGAGCTCAGGGCACGATTGTGGGGGGACCAGGACTAAACAAAACTATTCCCACTCCTGTTCTAAAGCTAAGCCCGTGCAGTGACCCAGTTTTTGAGGAGAGAGGTTTGTGATTACCTGACAGGAGCTCATATTTGTACGAGAGGAGCAGCAAGAGCACATTTAATCTTTCATGCTCCGCTCTGACAGCTGCGCTTTCGCTCGCTCAGCTTTCTTGAAGGATGAGCCAGGCAGAGCCGGTTTTTATACATCCCAAATTTCCAGACAGGGATATGCACAAACTGTAGGAGCTGTTTATCTGATTGAGGCACTAATTGTGTGGGTCCTAGCTGGAGCAGCGCGGGGAAGGCAGCGCATTTCACGCTTAACACCAGGGAAGAGACACGCAACGCTCAGCGGATAAAAGGCTCGTGGTCCCAGCTGGGAAAACAGTTCCATTATCTCCCAGCTGCATAGCCCTTCCATACGGCTCCGTTCTGCCTCGCTGAACACCCTGCCTCGCTGAGAGCTCCAAAGAGTCCTGCAGGAAATTGTGGGGATCCTGAGACATCTCCCTGCTGTAAGTACAGAACCGTGCTGGCTGCTGCGGCGCCGATGGTGCCGGGCTTTGCCGGGCTGCGTTTTTATCCTTCCACGCTCGTTTTCATTTGCATAAAGGGGGAGACAAGGGGGAAAATTCGCTCTGCTTTATTTCTCCTGCCTGCCTGGAAATGGCTGGTGCTCCGAACGTGTGCAGGGTGAATTTGTATGCGTGTGAGGGCTGAGGCAAGCAGAGCCCAGGCTGTGCTGGCCACAGGCATCACAGGTTCATCACTGAGGCTACCACAGCTCCGTGCTGCAGTGAGACAGGCAACACACAGCATGACTGTGCTAATTCTGGCACTTTCAGGTGACTTTCTCCAGCAAATTAAAAGCTGAAGTGGGTAACAAGAGCCTAACCTCATTTTTGACAGCTGAAGGTGGGAAAGCAATAAATGTAAATCTGTGGGAAAATGTAGGTAAGTCCTAAAAAGAAAGTTTTTCCCTCTTGCTCATTTGGATCATCAGAGGATAACATAAAGCAAGTTCACAGCCTGTATTGAACTTTGGGTCTGCATCCAAAGACCTTGCAGGAGTGTTAGTTTAGATATTGTTATTTATTTACACTGCACAACACAGCTTTAAAGGATATTTTACTTTATCAGAAGTTTGGGAAGTCTGTGCTTCCAGAAGCAAGTGCCTGACTCGTACTTTCTGTAAAATCAGATATTCCTATGGTGCTTTTGGGGTGAATCCTGGGATTCAGACAGTTGTTGCTTGTGGAAAGGGGCTTCTCCAGCAGATTTTGCACCAGCAGGATTCCCCAAGCTGACAATTTCCTGCAGCACTTATGGAGCTGAATGATCAAACAAGATGCAAACACACTGTAAATAACAGTTACTTGTGCTTTTATCAGCACTGCAACCCTTTGCAGATAAATATTGCGAGTTAAAATCCAAATATTTACTCCCTTGAAGCAGCGTTTCCGCCACCCCTTTTATTTTTCTCCCCCAAAGAGAGGAGACTTGTGAGTACCACACAAAGTTCTGAAAGTTCAGGGAATTTTCCTGTGTGTGCCACTAAACCCTGCAGTGTTTGTAATTCCAGGCACCACATCCCCACAAATAACCCGTCTCCATCAGCCAGCT
Organism: Cinnycerthia olivascens; assembly: GCA_035048155.1. Taxonomy (NCBI): domain Eukaryota; kingdom Metazoa; phylum Chordata; class Aves; order Passeriformes; family Certhiidae; genus Cinnycerthia; species Cinnycerthia olivascens. Next base: position 2,377,432 of record JAWWMU010000029.1, on the reverse strand, counting down.
TTGCCTGTGGTGCTCCAGAGGCACTGTGTCAGTGTTTCACATTCCAGAAGTCTCTGCTTCACAGGTTTTATGACACTAAAAAGTCCCAAATCAGTACCTCCATGAAGTTAGCAACAACCGTAGATCACATTTTATCGTGTAAAAACAGAAAAATAAAACCCCCCAATGTTGGCAGCTGTGGGTTTCAGACGCTGGTGAGGTACTGCTGGCCATGGATTACAAGTTTTACCTTCCGTGCTGAGGATAAAATTATAAATAATCCATAACAACTTAAGTGCTTTAAATCAAGCAGGAGCCACATCTCTTTTCCTTTGCTTCCAGCTTTATGACCACTATTAAACAGGTTTGTGGTGCATAATAAGCTACCCTAAAATTAATTTCTTGCCATTGAAGCAAGTATTTCCCTCACAGAACAAGGTGCCAGTGTGCCCAAGGGGCCTTAGAACACAAACTTGGGTGGCTCAAAGCACTATTTGTGTTTGAACTGAGAATTTTCATTAGAAAATATTTTGTGAATATGTGGGAATAGATCAGCTCTAGGAAATAGCAACAAATTTGTATTTCACCGCCCAAAACTGTGTTAGCTGCATGTTAGTACAATATTCCTTCTGTTAAAAACTGAGTTTATTGCAGAAGATTGCCACAGATTGGCCTCTGCTTGCCTTCCTCAGGGACAAAAAGATACAAAAACCATCTTAATGTTCCTCGGCTTGTCCCCAGCCTCTCATCCTGTCTCTGGAGCAAGGGAGGCTCTTGAAGAGGAGGAAAACCAGCAGGTCTGGCTCAAAAAATATAATTTACTCCTTTTTCCCAAAGGCTGCACTCAGAGCTGGTCATAACTCTGTGCTTGGGCAAGTTTGTAGCCTCATCTGTGCAGCAGGGAATCTCCCCAGAAGTGGAGACACAAGGAAATTCAGGCCCAGATTTACAGCTACAACTCCCTGAGTGGTAAAAACCATCCCTGGGACAAAAAAAAAAAAATACCAAAAAAAACCACAACCCCAGACACAGCAGAATTTAGGTGATTAGATGACCTTATTTGTATCCAAAAACGATCAGGCTTCACAAATCTCTTATTTACACAAAAGCTTTCCAAAAGAAAAATGTGGAAAAATACAAGGAGAAAAAGACACACCTTAAAAAGAGAACAAAGCATCTTCAAGTGCCCTAATCACAGCAAACAAGATCAACCCCAATCAAAACAGAACAGGGCACTGTACTTAAGAATTCTCCACCTTTTAGAGGAAAAATCTGCACACAAGTGTGAGGCAGATTGTCAGAGGTATGGAAACCCTACCTGGAGTTAGGAAAGTGCTAAACACACCAGGACAGTACAGAGTAAAGAGCCAGCAAGGTATTTTTGTACAAAAATCCCTCATGGGGACTTGAACTCATCAGTTTCAGAGGTTGGAGGAGAAGCAGTGAGGAAAAGCTGGAATTTTTCCATACCTCTCTGCTCTCAGCTCTGTCTCCTCTCCTCCAAGAAATTCCTGGTGCAGAAACTCCAGCCGTGGCTTTCCCTGGTGGATGAGGAGCAGCTGGGCAGCATTTCCTGCTGCTTTTATCCTTAAGGGCACAGGGACTTCCCAAATTTTTTGGGACCACAGAAATGATTGATCTGTCTTATTCCAACCTTGCAGTGCCTGAAGAGGCTCCAGGAGAGCTGGAGAGGGGCTTGGGACAAGAGATGGAGGGACAGGACACAGGGAACGGCTTCCCACTGTCCCAGGGCAGGGATGGGTAGAATATTAGGAAGGAAATGTTCCCTGGGAGGGTGGGGAGGGGCAGGGATGGAATTCCCAGGGAAGCTGTAGCCACTTCCCTGGAAGTGCCCAAGGCCAGGCTGGATGGGGCTGGAGCAGCCTGGGACAGTGGAAAGTGTCCCTGACCAGGGCATGAAATGAGATTTAAGGTCCTTTCCAAGCCAAGAAATTTCATTATTCTATGATCTCATGGCTTCATTAATTTTGGAAGTCTTTGTGGTTTGGGTTTCTCCAAGAGTTAAAACTCCAGTGCTCAGGGGAACTGAGAGAGAAAGGGATGGGGAGGAAGGAGCTGGGGAGAAGAGTGATTTCCCTCACTCAGACCCTCAGATGTATTTTTAGCCTATAAAGACCAGAAGGAACGGACTAAGTGAGTCAGAAAGGCAGTTTGTTTTATTAAAATTCCTGACAGCATCTGCTGTAATGTTCTTGTTAAAAGAGATGGAAAACATCAGAAAGATGAGAGAAGCCGTGTCCTGTCCTTGCTCTTTACACAACACAATAATAGGGAGTGTAATTGGTTTCCCTGTAACTGCTTTTCTTGGCTGTATCCAAACACAAGTGACCCAGGTGGACAAAAATCCTCTCCAGGGTTCTGATCCCAGCTCCCACCAGAGGCAGCTCAAACAAATAAAAACATTTTGCTTACTTTTCCTAAAATAAATCTTTACTTCTCTCCAAGACACTCTGATGTAATCACCAACAAGATCTATTTTTTTTGTAAGATTCATCAGAATAAAATATAATTGCTTTATATTTGGTAATGATTTCAGCTCTCCCATGGTTGCAGCCAAAGCGTGAGTATCCCAAATCCCTCTTTGTGGTGATGCCTGCAAGGAATCTTTTATTAAAATTTTCTTATTAAACTTATCTCTTATTAAGTGGGGGATGACTGGCTGGAAAACAAGGATCCTCTGCTGTAAAAGTAGTGTAAATATCAAGTGTGTACCTTTGAGTAGCACCTGATTTTAATTCCCATCCCTGCCATTCACACTGGGAATGTAGAACCTGGTTGGAATGAAGTCCTGCACTAAGTTTCTCACTGAGTTGAATTTTTCTAGACATTTAGTGATTATTTCTGCTTCAAACACAACTTTTCCTTGTGTGTATTTGAGTTTTCACCACATCCCGCTGCCTGGTCCATTGTAGGCTGAGGACATCAAGAATGGGCCTGCCTGGATCACAAAATGCTTGGCACTGTTTCTGAAACCCTGGTGCGCTCCAGCGATTTAAATCCATTTCCCCCAGACATCCCCTCACCGAGTTTGGTGTGTGCAGAGCACGAGTGGTGCCTTTGGTGAGAGAAATGGGGATTAAAAGCACAGAAGTTTCTGCAACTTCATCTCTTCGAGCAGTTTCTGATAATCCTACCATGAAATTACAAAACCAGCGGGACCAGAGCAAACCTCCCTGGAAATTGTGCTCCCTCCATTTGTAAAGGAAGCTAGATAAGGTGTAGATTTTTATCAGCTAAATGAGAGAGCTGTGTCACATGGACTACCCAGAGTCCCATCCCTCAGCAGCAAACCCTGTCAGGTCAGAACTGGGGCTGGTGTGCAGCAGATCCATGGATCCCTGCCTTTCCCAGGGTGCTGCAGCTTCCAAGAAGTTTGTCCTTGAGCCAAGGAAAGAAAGACAAACCCAAAATTCTGCACAGAACCAGCACAGAGCCACGCTGGGCACCCACACCATGACCTCCAGCAGAGCTGCTGGTTCTCCCTCGTGCCTCAGTTTCCCTTCTCTGGCCTGTCAGCCAGCAGCTGTTATTCCAGCTGTTCCTGATGCTTCAGAGTGGGATAACCCTGGTTGGTGACAGCTGGGAGCTGCTTTACCCTTGGCACTGTCACTTGTCCCTGGTTCTGCAGCATCCAGACTCTGCTCACACTGATGCCATTCTGCTAATTTCCTTAATTTGCCCACTTAGCCCCAGATGGGTTTGTTTTCCTCTGGTTGATAATAGCAGGGGAGCTGTGCAGCCCCCAGTGAGGGAATTTCTCTCCCAGAAATTGTTTTGTCTGCTGGTTTAGCGGGAGCACAGCGGGTTAGAGGTTTTACCCCTGTTAAAGTCACTTAAACTGCCACCTTTCCCTCAGCACTGATATCATTAGTGGTGACACATTGCTGCAGCCTCTCCACAGAGGTCACCCAGCCCTTTCTGCAGCTATCACGCAAAGCTAAAAGCCATAAATATCATATTTAACCCTCTCCTTTCCTATGTGACTCCAAAACCATGGGAGGTGCAGGTCTGATTTCTTCCCTGAACTCACTCTGGCCCCTCTATTCCATCAAATCCATGAGATAGGTTTGTATTTTCAGTCCTGGCTTGATTTTCCCACCCCAAAATCCAAATGAATAGCAATATTTGGTATAAACTCTAAAGCCTGGGCAGCTGCATTCCCATCTGTCTGTGAGGGCTGAGCCACAGGGGAAAGACTTGTCAGAGGGATCTTCTACTTACAAGGAAAATCTTTATTTCCTACATCATTGAAAAAGGAACAGTTCTTGATGAATGTCTTTGCAAAAGCCAGGGCTAGTAAAAGGTGTCCCTGACCATGGCAGGGGGTGGGACAAGATCATCTCGATGGTCTTTTCCAATCCAGAGCTTTCTGTGATTCTCTGAAAAACTTTTACACAAAAATAAACAGACTCCTTTTATAAGGAGAGAGTTCTTGTGGAGCTGAATGTACTCTCAATATTTGTTGTTGCCATTTGAGTATTCAGCAGTCTTTGAGCAGGATAAATTCAGGCTGTACCTGTGCTAACATTCCCAGGGGAAACACCTGTCCCAGGCCAGAGGTGTCAGCTGTGATGAGGAAGGGTGAGGAAATGGAGCCCCAGCTCTGGAGGTGTCCAAGGAAGGGCTGGGGGTGGCACTCAGGGTGATGCCTTGGAGGCTGAGCTGGAGCAGAGCCCAGCCAGGGAAAAAGGATAAATTGGGGATTTATTCAAAGACCTCTCTGGGCACACCTGGGCAGTGCCAGAGCCCGGCTGGACACACCCAAGGTGAACCCAAAATGGGCACAGAATGGACAAATGATCACGAGGGCTCACACTTTGATAAGTTCTGCTCCATTTGCACATTGGAGTTAATTGTGCAATTACAGCTCCAGGTTATGCAGCTCCATCCTCCTTGGTTTTCCTTCTGCCTTCACCCTTGGTTTTGTTCTTGGGCTGAAAGTTGTCCTTGGTGCTGAGCTGGAGCAGGAATTGTTTTGTGTCCCTGCTCTGTGCAGAGAGCTCAGTAGCACTGAATATGCAATCTAAAACTACCCACTAAAACAGCCCAGAATCTAAAAAATATAAAAGCTAAAACCTAAGGCATTTAGTGCTCTGGGCTGGGGAAAAGGTGGGGATTGGACACAGTTCAGACTTGATGACCTCAGAGGGCTTTTCCAACTTCAGTGATCCTGGGATTCTGGGAAATGCTCCTTGCTCAGGTGGGGCTCTTGGAACTGAGTCCAGGACATGTCCTCAGCTCAGTCCTGCTCAGGTCTCACAGCCCTTCCTGCTCCCTGTGTGCTGAACACAGAGCTGGAGGTTTCATGCACCGTTTGGCCACTTTTCCATATTTTTCCCTGCCTGTTAATAGGATTATCCACCCCCTGTGCCGCTGCCATGCCCCAAACACGGCTCAGTGCTGCAGGTCTGTCCTTGCCGTGGTGCCAGTGCTGCTCCATCCCCCTCTGCTGCCCCTCTCCAGGTCTGATTCCAGCTGAGACATCACCTCAGCCTTTACTCAACTGCCTGAAGCAAAGGAGAATCCTGGTTTATGAACCTGCTCACAATTGCTGCAGTTCCAGCCAGGAATAAACTGTTCTTAACCTAAATACTCCTCTGAGGATGCTGAGCTTGGGGGAAGAAGTAAAACTGTGCTGGATCCAGTGCAAGCAGGGATAAGTGAGCCTGGGCACGCTGGATAACTTGGGAAAGCAGCTGGAAAGGGAGGGGAGGGAAAGGAGAACAGTGGTGAACACAGCTGAACAATAATGAGCACTTTTAGCTTGTAGCAAATGCAATGTTTCCAAATAAAACACAGGCTGTTGAAGCTGCAAAGAATGAAAAGGCTGCCAAAGTGAGAGATTTGTCCAAAGGCAGCCCAAAAAATTCCTCAAGGAGAAGGGAAACTCCAGCCCTTCCACAGTGAGAGTGAGGTGAGGCTGTGGTTGGTGCTGGGCACCACAGGGAGCCCAGGAATAATTGATATGGCAAATTAAAAGAGATAAAAATCATAGAGCAAAGTGGGCAAAGCTCAGTGGATGTGGAGTTAAATTTGCAGGAAAGAGATCTTTTTGCTTTAATGCAAAATGCCCACTCAGATGAGCCAGGATCTACCACTCAATCTTAAAGAAATCTTGATTACAAGAGACTTGAGAAGTATTTTGGGATGCTCTGAGGTATTTTGGGATGCTCTGAGGAAAGCTGTGGGGTGTGCTATTTGGAATCATTCTGTACTTGAGGTATTTCAGCATTAATTGCACAGCTCTACTCAGAGATTACTCATTTTCAAGTTAGTCTAACCAAAGGTGTTGAATAATGGATTATATTAAACTTTGGGTTAGGGATTCGGGGGATTGATTTGGAAGACAAAGGTGAGACAATCCCAAAATCAAACTACTGTCAAAAATTAGCAGAATAAAAGTTATGTTTGAAGTGCAGGAACTGAGAAAAAAAAAACACCTTTCTCACTGATTCAGGCAAAATAAAAATGACTAAGCCTGTCACGATTTTACCTCTTTGTCTGGCTGACTTTCTCAGCAAGATTGATTCCAAATCCAGCTAAGCCTTGAAAGGAATTAGCAGGAAACTGCTTTGTTGGAGGATGCTGAGGGGGTGGCTTGAGCAGTCAGGGAAGCAGCAGCAATACCCAAAAATGGAGCCCCAGCCCTGACTAACCAGGGGGCCCTGTTGGGCTCACTGAAGCAAGAGCAAGACATAAAACCCCTCACTTGAATCCACAGAGGCAAAAGCAATACCTTGAGAGAATAAAAGCAGTTGAGAAAGTGTTTGTGAGATCATAAAATCAGAGACCAGCGAGTGGGAGGGACCTTAGGGAACATCCAGTGCCACCCCTGCCATGGCAGGGACACCTTCCCCTGTGTCCAGCCTGGCCTTGGGCACTTCCAGGGATCCAGGGGCAGCCACAGCTGCTCTGGGCACCCTGTGCCAGCCTCCCAGGGAGGAATTTCTCCCCAATATCCCATCTAACCCTGGCCTCCCTCAGCTTAAGCCATTTCCCCTTGTCCTGACTTTCCATGCCCTTGCACAAAGTCCCACTGACCCTTCTTGCAGCCAGGAGCAGGAAAGCTTCATCCCCAGAAAGGCCCTGGTGGATTCATGGGTGGATTCAGAGTTTTGCATTTGACTGAATTTATACAAATGTATGTGTATAAATATTGGAAGCAGAGGAACTTTATAAAGTAGAAGTTCTGCAGTCGTGCTTATTCTGTACAGAGACCTGCAATAAAAACTCCTGACCCTTAGAGCAAGGAGGTGAGGCACAAACAATCTGTTATTACTGCTGTTAATTACCATTATTCCATCCAGAAGTGCCCAAAGCCAGGTTGGACAGGGCTTGGAGCACCCTGGGATTGTGGAAGGTGTCCCAGCCCATGGCAGGGGTGGAGTGGGAGGAACTGGAAGGTCTCTTCCCACTGAAGCCATTCCAGGATCCTGTGACTGCTGGGCAGTTTGGGGCAGCATCCTTTGCACACCTGTTGGTGCTGGCAGGTGAGGCTGAGACAGCAATTTTTTAACCCTCTGTGCTCTGGTGATGGATGGAGCACAGCAGAACGTGACCTGGGAGTAGCAAAACTTCCCAGCAGTCCCAAACCTTGTGTTTGAGCCCAGCCCAGCCCAGGCCTTGCCCAAGGTTGATCCCCAGGCCACAGCCTGTGCAATTACCCACTCCAATAATCAGTGGCTGGCTCTGATGAATTACAGCCCAGGCTGGGGGTGGTTCAGAATAAATGAGCTGGGATGAAGGCTGTGACAGGTAGCAAAGCATTTGTAATGGGTTATCCAGCTATTAAATGCAAAATGAAAAGGGGCACTTAAATATGTGTAAAAATAATCAGAAATAAAGCTAAAATCTATTCAGGTCGTGGCTGTTGACCTGGCTTGAGAGACTGAAAATTAACCTTTCTCTGCATAAATGCAGGAGGGTGTCAGGGGGGTTCTCAAGTCACTTGTAGTGCTGCCACACTCAAGTTTTGGGCCGTTTTTGGGGGTTGTTTCTCCTGTCACGGTGCAAATTTGGGCTTCTCTCCAGCTGTTGTACCCCAGCCTGCCTGGGCTGACCATGGACAGTCAACAAAAGGTGCGAGAGATGCCTCCAGGAAGGTCTCAGAAGATGCTGCTCCACCAATCAGCCCCACAGGTTTGGGTTAAACTCTTGCTTTCCTCTGAAGCTCAGCCTAACTCTGCACTTACACCCGGGCTGGACAGGGCTGGGGATGATGCCTTAAGTTTCAGCTTTCATATTTTAGATTCTATGCTGCCCTAATGTGTGACTCTGAACTCCAGCAAGTTCTTCTCACAGCTCAGTCACACAGAACAATCCTTTGCCAGCCCAAAAAGTGCAAACAGGAATTGAGGAGAGCAGCCTGGGAGGGTGGGACTGCAGAACCTGGAGCTGGGATTGGGCAATGAACCCCAATCTGGAAATGAACTAAAACTTGTAAAAGTGTGAGGATTTATGACTCAGGGTCCATGCTGGGTGTAGCCCTGGCACTGCCCAAGGTGCATCCTTGGAAGGCCTTTTAATAAATCCCTGCTTTATTCCTTGAACTCTGCCCAGCCTCTGTTCCAGGGAGCCTCTCCAGGCATCAGGGAGAGTGGAAGGAAGAGCTGATCTCTTCTGAGTCACACACAGGGGACAAGGGGATCTCCAGGCTATTCCCAGCAATTTACATTCTTCAGAGCTGTTCCTTGTGGCTACGCTGTTAAAAAACCTTGTAATGGATGTTTCTGTTTTGTTTTTATTTCAGTGTTTTGGAGGAGCAGTAATGCTTTGGGTAAAATTCAAATCAATGCAAACCTCATAAGCCAATAAAATTTTATAGATGGTTATCCAATATGTAATTTGTTACACAATTTCTCTGTGGCTTCTGTTTATTGAGACATAAAGACTTTGCTTTTTTTAAGGGAGATTTTATGTGAGGAGGGCATAAGAAGGAATAACCTTTCATACCTATTGTGCCATAAACTAAATTACTCTTAACCCAAGCCATTTATCTTGTGGTGGCAGCCTAATGAGACCAAAGGAAGCAGAAACAAACTGCCTGGAATTTTCTTGAAGGGACAACTTTTATTTCCATCAAGCCTGTAGCTCCCCAGATTGGCCACATGGATGTCACAGTTGATAATATCGGAGAATATAATAAAAAATAATCCAAGAAAATGATGAGGCTGTAAAGCTTGGGACAGGGAATGAGTGCAGAAGACATTCTCAGGCATAGTCACACACTCTGTTTATTCCCTGGCAGGAATTTCCTGCTGGATGTGAGTAATGGAGGGAAGGGAAGGGAGCCTGAGCAGCAGCCTGGGGGCTGCTCACGTAGAGATCAGCAAGGCTTTGGTGATTTGGCTCAGGAGGGTTGGAAAAGCTCTCAGGAAGAAGGATCCCCTCCCTAGTGAGGAAATTCACTGCAATGCCTGGTGCTTCTGACTAAGATGTTCTTTCTCTAATACAGCTTCTCTCTTTGCAATATCCTTTGGCCTGTACACAACATTATTTTTCCTGGTGTAATTTCAAAGCAAAATAGCAAAACTTCGCAGCAAATGCGACTTTTCTTTTTTATGTTTTATTTTTTTGGAGCCAGACACACAAACATAAAAGGAGCTTTTACTCAGTAAGTCCTGCTTGAAGTATGAGTGCACTGACCTGGAGGTACACCCAGAGTAAAAGCCTATTTGAGGCTGCCTCATAAGTTAAGGGAAGCTCCAATCTTTAGAAAGCTGATCTAAATCTTGCTGAGATCAGTGGGGTGTGTTTCCTTTTCCCAGGACTGGATCAGCCCTTGCATGCTGCTTATTAGCTCCATTAATTCCTGGGTGATTTCCCCTCCACACAATGCAGCTGTGGCTGAGGGATTTGCCTGGGTACAGGGATTGAAATGCCTGGTGATGAACTCACACTCTGATGAGGGTTGATTTGCCTTTTAAAGAAAGAAAAGCTGAAGGCAGTGATTCCCTTCAGACCCCAAACTTGCTATTTCCCTTAAAGGACGACAGATTTTTGTGAGAGGAGCAGACCAAGAGAGGAATAGAAACAATCTGTGTGTTGCTCTTAGCATGGAACTGGTGAAAAAGAAATGGATTTGTGTCACTATGAAGTAACAACATTGTTTTATGTGTCAAGGGAAAAAGAAATAGTCCATTATTCAGATCAGCAGCAGTAAATGGATGTTTTGAAGACTGAGAAGTGGGGCCATCTCCTTCTTATCATCTCCATTCAATCTCCTAAACTCTTGCTGAACCTGTAACAGAGCCTGGGCTGCGAGGGGGAGCGAGCCAAGGCTCCGAGTGACACAGAGAGACACCAGCAGGAGTTATTAGAGGAATTTATGAGCACAATCACACACGGGGATGACAAGAAGTTGGGGAAGAGCTGCAGTATCCCAGGAAACAATCTGCATTATTGAGAGCAGAACTCCAGGGAAGGTGTGATGAGCTTGACAAAGTGCAGACACTTCACTTCGGGATCTGGCTCAAAGCCTCTTCCTCAAAACCAGGGGCACTTTTAAGCCCATTAAAGACCAATCTCTATTTTGGGGTTTTACCACTGCAGTTCCAAGGAAATGTGTAGAAACTCGTTGATGGAGCAGCTTTGCAGGGATGTGAGGCTGAAAATGAGGCTCTTGCAATGTTTTTTTTTTGTAGTAGTTGGGATGGGTTTGGCAGTCCTGGGCAAGCACCAGGCTGGGGCTGGCCAAGGTTCCAGGGGTGGCTCTGAACTGGTGACAGTGTTGGTGTGACACTGGTCTGAACCTCCCTGAAATGGGCACAACCAGCACAACACAGCTTCCTGAGTGTTTCAGGGAAGACTCGAAAAGGAAACTTCGTTATTAAATATTTTAGATCCTTGTCCCATGGAAACACTCAGCAGAGGGGAAGGAAAGATATAACCACAAGGGTTTCACTGCTCAGGTTTGCCAATCAAATTATTTCAAAGGATTCGTTTTTGCCTTTTAAGATGTACCTCAAATTCAGCAAAATATCTAAATCCATCTTTTGCAGTTGATATGAGAGTGATCCTAGAGCAAAGAATGCACCTGAAAATATGGAAATGAGAAATTTCTGCTGTGGAGCAGCCATTCCACAAACCTGGCATTAGACAGACCCTGAAACAGGGAGCCTAAATTCCAAAGACCCCTTAAATTCAATGTTTTCCTTGAATAAATCCTTATTTTTCTCTGGAATATTAGCAGTGTTAGGTCACCAGCCTCCAGTTTTGAAAAAAAATTATCTTGGGCACCATTAAAAATGAAGGGGAAATTTGGGATGTTGACTTGTTTTGGTTTTATTGACGTGGAGAATTAAAGTGTGATTCCTTGATAATGAATGCACTCATGGATTTCTTGGGACAGAACCTTTTTTTTTCATGTTCTAAATGGTTTTTAAGCCAAAAAGTAGTTTTGGCTTAAAACAAAGTACAACCTTTGTAAGAGTTTTGGTGAAATCATGTGTTTTTTAGAGACTCCAAAAGGCAAAAGTTGTTTTTGATAAGGGATAAAGAAATGATAAGAGGATGAAGAAAGATCTTTGCTATGGAAAGACAGATTTTGATATTCTGAAATTCTGCTGAACCAACAACTGTAAAAGCTTACAACAGTTTGATGTAGGAATGAAACCAGAGAAATTTCACTTTTTTGTGCCACCACAAAAACACAGCCAGGGTTGGATTAAGGATGCAGGAACTCCTTGGGAAGTGCAGAGAAACAGGATATAAACATGGGATGGAAAATACAGAGCAGGGGATGGAAGGGGAGGAGAAGCAGCTAAACATGGAGGTGAATTTTCACCAGTTCCCTTTCACAGGCTCAATATTCAAACCCTCAGGGTTTTTCACTCTGGAGATTTCTCTGGCTAACTGTGAGTTTTCCCTTCACTTTTCCTGGGTGCTCAGCACTGTGGTGGTGAGGGATGGGAATAATTCCCCAGCACCCCGTTGGAATTTGGGCATTTAATCAGCAAAATCATTTGCATCAGGACTTTGCCAAGTGCCTGCTCTTCAGAACCTCGGGTGAGATAGCCGTGGTTAATTCACTTTTCCTTTTCTCTGTTGTAACAGATTATTTGGCATTGTCCCCTCTCAATTATTCTCTGAGATTCCAACAACACATTTTGGTGCATAAAGAGTGGAAATGAAAGCACTGAATAGAAGGGGATAAAAAGGCTACAGGTGAAAGTCCTGTTAGATTTCAACGTCCAGTGTAATGGATGAGGAAACAAAGCAGAAATGAAAAGGAAGTTCTGCCTCTGGAAAAAAAAAAAAAAGCCAGGAAAAATCTCTTGCTAAATATTTATATCCAGTCCTGGCCTTTCACGGCCCTTCACGTTTTTGAATTTTAGAATTACTTTATTTTAAATGACTGCATACATAAATAAGTGCATCTTAAATATATCTCTCTGTGTATTAGGAGATTCTAAGTGAAATTATTATTCTTATCATAAAACAGATAAATTTAAGGACTTCTTCTTCCAAATATATTTGGTCCTGATTCCCAGCTGGTGCAAATTTGCATTTTTCCATGAAGGTCAAAATTTTCCTACTCTCACCCTGGAGTAGCCAACTCTGTTTACCTGTTAAAAACCCAGAACACCTCCAGAATAGCAAGTTCAAGTTCTTTAGTGTACCCAGGAAGGGAAAATATTCCTAAATCTTGCTTACTATTCCAGCTAACATTTTGCTTTCTTAACCTGTTCTGAGTTTGTAGGAATTGTCTGCTGCATATCCAGCAGATGCAAATGCATCAATCCCTGCATGTGTGACTTGTTTGGAGTGCAGGGCAATTATCCAGGAATAAAATCAATTTCTAACAAATCATCTGCCATGTGCAAAGCAGGACTCTAATAGTAATTAAACTCATAAAATGGATTAATGTTTCTCTCTATTTCTTTCTTTTACCCACTGGTAAAAACAGCTCACACATGAGTTTTGGGAAAGAGCATGAACTGCAGAAGAAATGAATTAATAGACAGCAAATAATCACAATTCAATTCATTTTAGGCCTAGGATGACATCATGATTTTTGATACAATTGATCTATGTCATGTGAACTGACTTTGAAGCGACTTTGAGGGAATTTAGATGCTCACATGGAACTTGCAGCAAAAATAAAAACATATTTAATATGTAAAAAGGGAAAGATAGGTAAGTCTTGTTTTACATGCACCAAAACACCCTCTGCAATAAAATGATTCTCTAAAGCTGTACTTGTATTTAGCTTACATTGACATGTGCTTCTCCAATATACTCAAATACACAGCTCATAATCAAGGTTTCTTCTCAAATTCCCAATTTAAATACAAACAAAACAAATCCATAAAGTTATTCCCTGACTTGAAACACAACCAAAATCCAAACAATGGTTAGTTACTGCTGATAAAGAAAGGCATGGCTGTTTATATTTGTTAAACCCTAATAACTCAATAATTTTAATGGAGAGCAGTAGAACTTCTGTTGGCTCTGGGCAGGAAAGCTTTCCCAATTCCCAATTCCCAATTCCCTATTCCCAATTCCCAATTTCCAGTTCCCAGTTCCCAATTCCCAGTTCCCAGTTCCCAATTCCCAATTCCCA
>JAWWMU010000029.1:2350035-2363768 GCA_035048155.1 Cinnycerthia olivascens | reverse complement strand
CCAATTCCCAGTTCCAATTCCCAGTTCCCAATCCCCAGTTCCCAGTTCCCAATTCCTAATTCCTAATTCCCAATTCCCAATTCCCAATTCCCAGTTCCCAGTTCCCAATTCCTAATTCCCAATTCCCAATTCCCAATTTCCAATTCCTAATTCCCAATTCCCAATTCTCAGTTCCCCGTTCCAATTCCCAGTTTTCTCCTCCCTGGATGGGCTGGTGTGGAACAGCCCCCATTGATCCCCAGTCCCGTGCTGGGGATCCCTCTGCTCCTCCCTCTTGTATCGTTTGGGATCCAGACCAGGTCTGATGTGGCAATTAAAGGATGATTTATTGCAAAATCAGTCTCAGGGGAGGGTGAGACCTTTAGGTTGTTACTTTCAGAGCCATGACATCAGAAAAATCATCTGAATTCCAGTGACAATGGCTTTTATAAATTTCTTATCCAATCAACTCTTTCCACAAAGTTCTCTAGCATCTTCATTAGCCAATCATTAATTGCTACATTTTCTACATTTCTACCCCAATGTATCTCTTTTATCCAATCATATAATTCTACAAAAACTTGCTGCTCTGCCTTCTACTTTTAACAACTCCATAACAGGTTCTATTACCAAACTTTAATATTTTCTATGATCTCATTTAACATATTTATTTACTTACATGAGGCATATTTCTACTTGCTTAAAACATATTTGTAATTAAACTGCAAATTCCAGTTTTGCTGTTCTAAACCCCCAAGCCTTCCCCAAGGCCCCAGGTCAGACACTGTGTCCATCTCTGAGCTGGAATGCTCCAGGCCTTTGGAGATCTCTGGGTTGCATTTCCCACATTTTATCACCCAGACCCTCCTGGATTTTCCACAGGGGAGCCTCTAGAGACTCCAGCTTTTCTCCTCGGCTGCTGTTGAAAGGATTTCCTCCTCTTCCTCTCCTTCTGCATTCCACCAGCAGAAGAGGAAAATCATTTGCATTCCCTTTCCCATCTCCAGACCATCTTGAAACCTGTCTAGACATTAAAGTGATCTGTTTGCTGCACTGATTATCCCACTTGGCTGTATCCCCTATCTTAAAATGCACAGATTATGCTGAATTAAGTTCAATTTCATCCAGAAACCAACTGATTATTTTCTTCCTTTTCCTCTTTATGCAAGAGGTTCTAACTGATGGCAATAAACAGCAACAGCATCACCAAGGAGGAAGGGGCTGGGAAGGATCCTCATTTCACACTGAATCATTTACTGTTAAACAATAAGCCTTGAAATTAACTTTCCCTCCTGACACCCCTGCACGCACAAATGCAAATAAAATGATTACAGGCTTCATCTTGGGCAAAAATAATGGTCATGGATGGTTCAGCTAATCTTAAAGTCACCCTGGAATTGCAGCCTGGCTTGCTCCTATTTATTTGGTTAGAATTCCACCCAATCATGGTTTAAATCCGTGGCCACCCAGGTCAGCCCAGAACTGGTCCTGGCCACTTTATTTATTTCTGCACTGCAGTGGATGGCTGTTAAAAAATCCAAATATTTCCTGGCAGTTCTCAGGGGAAATCTACAGTTCATAATTTCCTTTCATGGTCCTATTAATTCTTCCTGACAGGCTGAAAGCCAGTTGTTAATAATCTGGCAGATTTCCAGGCTCTTGTCTAAAAATAGCTTCAGTTTCATTACTTTTTTTTTTTTTTTTTGGCAAATCTTAACCCCTCATCCAGAAATTTCGGAGGCAGATGGATGCTCTGGTCCCCTTCTGCAGGAGTTTATCCAAGCCTTGAACCTCCTTGTTCAAAACAGCATTTGCTCCAACTCCAAAACTCTAGGGATGTTTTCCTCAACTCCACATTCCTTTTGGGAAGAAATTTTGTTGGATTTGTGGGTTCTCTGTGTCCAGTGGCCAAAGAAATTGCCTCTTTTTTTATTTTTTTAAGGTCCTTTGAAGGCCACCAGTTGGAGGACTAGATGTGTAAGAAATGCAGCAGCAAAAATAATAAACACTAAAGATATTGTTTTATTTGAAAGGAGAGCCCCATAAAGATATCACAATGCCTTTAATATGGACTTTAATAAAAAATATCTGCGATATTGAATGTGAAGAAGCAGAAGATTAAACTGCAAACACCCAATAAGAGACTTTAGGGTGGCACAAATGAAAGCATTGCTGGGATATCAGGCTCATAGAGAAACAACTGCTGCATGAGATCTCGAAAGAGATGAAGTCTTCAAGATATCATTGTAAAAGTTTATCAACAATTTCTTTATTAACCTCCATATCTTTGAAGAAGTCCGCACACTGCCTTATGATGATATTCTAATTTTGATCCTCTTTTTACTGAAGAAATGGGAATTTTGCTGCTGACTTCAGTTGAAACAAAATCTTCTTTTTTAACCATTATTACACTGATAATATTTGGAAGGAGGTTTCCTTAATCTTTTACTCATAGATATGAAGTAGATATTAAACTTTTTACCTGGGAAGGACAATGTGTGCTCTTCATTCCCTGTGTTTGGGTGCCATCAAGATCTGCAGCTTTATTTTTTGTGAACATGTTAAAAGAGATGTGATAATTGGTTTAAAATTATATTGTTAGATTTGGTAAATTTAACACTTTCAGATCTCTCCAAAAACGGTATTTCATAATGTATTGAATTGAAAATTGATCCACACTTACATTTCAGCCAAGCTTTGGAAGTCTTTTTATCAGATTTTTTCCATCTCAATATTTGCTCAGTAATTGCTGCTGACTGCATTAAATGATTAGGAGAGAATCTTGTTGTTGGAAATTATGATGGAAACTTCTAAATTCTAATTCACATGGAAAACATTCTCTTCTGCAGCCCCCACAAACCTCTGAGAACTGAACTGATGTTTTCATCCCACCAACACTTCCAGGACACATTTCACACAGGTGTTGGAGGCCCATTCCCATATTTAGGGATTAAAATGAGAGCAGCAGTGTTTTACCCAAAGAATGAGCAATCAGCCCTTTCAGGCTGATTACTGGCATTGCACAGTGTATAAATTATAAAAAAGAGTCTCAAAATACAGCTCCAAATGTGGTTGTAGGAGATAACTGCACCTGGGCTCAGCACAGGGCTGGGGTTGGGTTATACTCTGTTAAATTCATTATCACTTAAGCACTTTGCTGTTGAAAGACAGAAAAAGAAAATTTTAATGCTGATTTGTCAACAGCACAGCTCACTGGGGTTTCCATCTTTCAGTCTTTGTATTTGGGTTAAATACCCAAAATCTCTTCTTGGCTCTTGCCTGCAGAGTCAGGGTTATTTACACCTGGGAATCCCCACACAATGTTTGGCCACTGCACTGAACCAGTTCAGGCCCTCAGGAAAGAATAAATGGAAGAGTGGCACTCCCTGAGACTTTCCAGCAATTCCAGTGGGATCCTAAATCACATGGACACGTTCTGCAGGGCACTGTCGGCAGAGGAATGCTCCTCTTTTTTTCACCATCCTGCCTTAAGGTCCCTAATTGCTGCTGTGAAAATAAAAACATGGGTAAAAAATCAAAATCATTTAAAAATAATTCAAACATAATTTTATTATTTTTTTTAAATCCTACTGTGCCTTGCACATGACTGTTAAAGAAGGTGTGAATCCTTACAAGGATGTTTAGAGTCATGGAATGGTTTGGGTTGGGAGGGTCCTTAAAGCCCACCCAGAGCCACCTCTGCCATGGTGGCACCTTCCATTGCCCCAGACTGCTCCCAGCCCTGTCCAGCCTAATTTTGGACACTTCCAGGCGTGGTCACCCACAAATTCCCTGTGCCAGGGCCATTTCAATGCTGATGAATCCATTTGGGAAGGTGAGTGAGGCCACATCAAACACCAGAGCAAAGTCCAGCCCATTCCTCCTCAAATGTTTTAATCTGGGGAGTTTAAGACAGCAAAAGCTGTGGTGTCCCACCATGTAGGATCTCAATGTCACCTGAAACACAACGAGCTGTTTGCTTGGATTTAGGAAAATGTTTTGAAAACACAAGATTTAAACCCTCCCCGAAGGCTTTATGTGCTGAATTTGAATTGCAAATGAGCCACAAGATTTTCAGTTTCCCTAGGAAAAGTAAGCAATAGCAGTCAGGAGTGAAAACCAAATGAAAATCCAAGTCCTTTTGTGCAAGAGGAAAAATAGGAGTGATCAGTATCGGAAACCTTTGTTAAATAGCACGGGGCACTTTTCTCCCTCAAAATATGGTTCAATAATTCTAAATAAGCAGTCAGCACTCCAACAGCATACGTAAATCTTGCTGGAGCCTGGCAAGCTGGTCGCTTCTGCTCCTGCTCTGGTAGTTGTGAGTGTTTGCTATTCACTCTGTTATGGATATCTGGAAAATAGTTTGAGTGCAGAAAGAGCCTCAGGGACAAAAAAGTTTGAAAAGAAAAATGTAGCTGTATATCATTGGCATTCATGAGAAAATTCACACGAGGTGCCTCGGAATCAGGTGCTCAGGAGACAATGGAGAGATCAGGAGCAGGGGTGTGCCAGGAATTCGAGCCTGCCTGGGACAGCCCCGTTTGTCTCCTGGCACATGAGGAATGCAGAAGTGGGGAAGGCCAAATTCAAAAGATAATATAGATGTGTGGGAGCCGGTGGGAGAGAAAGCTGCAGAATAAAAAGGTTGTGCACTCCCTGGATTAGAGCCTTTCTCTCCATGTTTCCTTTTTCCTGCAGCAGATCTCATTCTCCAGGTTTTTGCACCAATAAACTCCTCCTGGAGTGAAGCTCCTCCACCAGCACCCTTGTGGAATTTGGCCCCAAATCCCTATTTGTTAAACTTTTTTTTTTTTTTTCCCTTCCACCAGGTCAAAAAGTTGCTCTTTCTGCAAACACAACTACATTTTGCCACGGGTAAAAATGTCAATTTGCTGGGATTTAGCTGAGAGCAAAATCTCATCATTCCCAGGGCCTGACAGGTTTTACCCCAGTTCAATGTCACATCCTGAACCAACTTTTGCTTTCAGAAAACTTAACAGAAAATTGTGGCAGAAGTGGGAAATGGGGCCTATTTTCATGAAAATTCAGATGACACCAGGAGAGAGTTTTGTCTTTTGTCACAGATTTGGTGTTGAAAATGTTTTGTTACTCAAAAACCAAATGGTTGTAGAAATTAAGGGTCTTGAAAACCAAAAACTCGGCACCAGGTTGAGCTCAGTAAAAAAACAAGACATTGGCATTTAAATTAATGTGTTAAATATATGTCAGATTATTTTAATTCATAAATGAATCCACCATTTATTCCTTTCTAAATTCCAAAGAAAACATCTGTACAACTGCAACCTTCACCCACACAAGACAGCCTTTTCCTCCCTGTGCTAAGTGCCAAGGCAACACTCAAACCCCACTTTTAGACTGAATTTTTGAATATCCCAGAGTTCCAGGAGGGAATGTTTGATGACAGCAATAGTTTTGTTTCCTTTCTTTCCAATGATATTACTCAGAGTGTCTGCAAGGAGAAGCAGGTGCTGCACAATTCAACCACACAGAGCCATGGCTGGGTTTTTTACCCACCTTTTCCCATTTATTCACCTCCTGTAATATCCCTGTGTGTCCCACACATTTGGATGTCTCAGGAGCAGATCTCTCTCCTTCCCCCACAGATAAGAAGTGAAAATGACAGATATAAAGGATCTGAGGACTGAGTTCTTTCCTATGGACTTGTTTTCTCTAATGGGAAAACAACAAAAAATGATGTTGCCTGCTTCTGTAACAAACATATTTGTATAAATTACACCCTGCTGACAAATGGACACGCAATCAGGATTTTTAGGGGAAATGTAATGTTTCCCCCATGATCATATTTAACATATTTTGTTTTCCATCCATCTCTCTGCTCAAACTGTGGCATAACAATTAGAATAAGTGATAGCAGCACATCCAGAAAACAAAGGGTATGATGGCAGAATTTATCTTGTTACATTTCTTGATTTAACGCCAGTCTGGGATTTCTGGTCTGAACCAGATTTTTCTTATGCTATAAATATTTCAGTTTTTTCATTTATTCTTGATTTACCTTGACAGTAAATAATCCCATGGAAGCTGCTGTTGGAAAGATGTTGTAAAAATTATTAAGTGCCTGTTCACCAGTTCGGTCCTTGTGTTTGTCAAAGGGAAGGGAGTAAAACAGTTGGGTAACTTAAAGAAAATATGTGTGTGTGTGTGTGTGTATATTTACAGTAATGCCCCATAATTTGCAGTCCTAGAAGCAGAAGAATTACAGTTCTGAGGATTGATCAATACCTTGTATGAATACAAAGAGTTTGGGTTGTTTATTCTGGATATTGGCAGCTGCAGGTTCTTGTTTCAGGGTTCCAAAAGACTCATCCATAACCCAACAAGAGGAAAATAGAAACCAGGGAAGGTTTCAAAAGGATATTTCCTTGGCAAAAAAAAAAAGGGTCTGTCCTCTTGGAAAAGGCAGGGTCTGGTCAGTTATTTGGTTTTTATTGGTTGTTTTTTGTTGGGAATATTTTTTGTTTTCCATATTTTTTTTTTTGGAATATCAGGAAGCAGGTGAATAACTCTGGATGGTCTAAGTCCATTCCCAATTTTGTTTGGGAGCTGTTGCACCTTGAGAAGGGATTTCTGCACTAAATAATTCACACACCCAGTGTGAAAGGACCAGAATCTGGATATATTTGAGACATCTTGAGGCAAAGGAGTTGGGTGGGAAGTGTCCAAGAAAACAGCCACAGAAAAACACCCAGCACGGGAGGAGAATCCAGATAGAAATGCCAAGGAAAACACGTGGGAATGTGCAAAAATCGTGGCAATAACTTCAGCAGAAGGGGATAAATTGCAGACAAATGCTGGTTGTTATCTGCTGGCATCCTGCAGGACGAGTTCTCAGCAAATGGGCAATTTGAGCCTCCTCACCCTCACCTGCACACACAGGTCCTGGGGAATCTTCTGCTTCCTCCAGGGAAAAAAAGTTAAAACTGGGACACAGGTAAAGTCACAAAATTAATACAGGAGGAATTAGATGACATCTAAGTAATTAATTAAAATCCTAACTTACATTTTTTTTAATCTGAAGGGATACATTCTGTTCAGGAAGGACAAGGGAAAACAAATTAAAAGTTGTTTTTTCTTTGGTCTCAGATATCACAGATACGTACACGAGCTTTGAGACAAATATTGACAAGCAGGAGAAAGGGTGTGAAATAAATATCATGGGATTCAATAAGGAAAAGCACCAGGTTTTCCACTGAAGCAGAAATAATCAATGCCTACCATCAGTATCGACAGGTGGTTTAAAGGAGGGGTTGGGGTGGAACCTGAACTGAAGGCAAGGGTTCTGCAAAAGCACCCAAAAGTATTAAAAAAGAAAGGAAATATTGATTGAGGGCATTTAGGTGCAGTTGCTGCTGCTTGGGGCAGGGTTGATATAAAAAGGTATAACTCAGCTCATCCTTCCCTGCCTCTACTTCAACAGAATTATAATTTAGTACTTTTTAATCCTTCTCCTTTCAAACACTTATAAATTTTGCAAATGTTCTTCAGTAGAGCACAGCTGTGTGCGAAGTAGGACATCATGAAAGGCTAAAAGAAACTCATGGGTTTTTTCCATCGTTTTTTTTCCAAAACTTAGAAGCTTGTCAAGTTTTGATCATTCCTCGGGTTTTTAAGTGTCTCCCCTGAGACCACCTGCAATTTTTAGGTGAAGTTTATAGAAAATATTAACAAAATGAAGTTTCTTCGAGAAGTGGGATGGCTACCAGAAGATTTGGATTTCTCAATTTTCTAAAAAAAACATCTCTCTCATGCCTAACAGCAATAAGTTCCAGGGCTACCCTGGATTAGATCTTTTCACACTGCTGAGAAAAATGAGACAAGTGAGAAGAGAATATGGATCCATAAGTGTGGCTCATAATTGTAATTTCTCAGTGGAAAATTTTCAGCACTTAAAAGGTTTGGAATGATTTTACAATTTTGTAAACTCATTTTATTAAGTGATTTCTGGTTTCAGCTGCTTTATGAACTGATCCCCAGCAGTAAATCACTCGTTTGCCCTTTGGGAGTATAGGCCAAATAGATACTTTTTCCTGGCTTAATTCATCATCTGTTGACTCAAATGTCAAAGGAAATTAGAGGAAATTGTTATGTAAATCCACACGGGCGGG
Organism: Cinnycerthia olivascens; assembly: GCA_035048155.1. Taxonomy (NCBI): domain Eukaryota; kingdom Metazoa; phylum Chordata; class Aves; order Passeriformes; family Certhiidae; genus Cinnycerthia; species Cinnycerthia olivascens. The sequence goes on along the minus strand of JAWWMU010000029.1, from coordinate 2,355,639 downwards.
TGGTTCGTTTCTGAAGGATAAAACTTCACACAGAAAAGGTTTTATTTTCTTTTTGCATGGGGTATGTGTGACACTGTGATCCCTTCTCCTCCCGTGGGAGATCAATCATTTTGCATCAGGATCTGCTCATGTTATAAATCATTCACCAAAGGGATCAGAACCACTTTGGAATCATGGAGTGCCAGCCTGGTTTGGGTTGGGAGGGACTTTAAATCCCACCCAGTGCCACCCCTGCCATGGCAGGGACACCTCCCACTGTCCCAGGCTGCTCCAAGCCCTGTCCAGGTTGGCTTTGGACATTTCCAGGGGCGAGGCAGCCGCAGCTGCTCTGGGAATTCCATCCCAGCCCCTCCCCACCCTCAGAGGGAGGAATTTATTCCCAATATCCCACCCAGCCCTGCACTCTGGCACTGGGATCCATTCCCTGTGTCCTGTCCCTCCATCCCCAGTCCCTCCCCAGCTCTCCTGGAGCCCCTTCAGGCCCTGGAAGGTCTCTGAGCTCTCCCTGGAGCTTCTCCTCTCCAGGGGAGCACCCCCAGCTCTCCCAACCTGGCTCCCTATGATGAAATAAAAAATATCTTAACATTTGATGAGCATTTAGGAGTTGGGAAAAGCCCGTTTTTCCAAACACCTTTTCTTCCATCCCAGCACTGTCTGGGGACCACAGGCAGATTTTTCTTTCCTACTTGGAGAAACTCCCTCCCATCCAAGAGATCTCTGTGCCACAAGGAGTGGATGGGAGGAGCCCCAACACTGCCTGTGATTTTCATTCCAAATCTGTGTCATTTTGGAATTATTTTTATGCCAAGATGACCCTATTGCATTTGTAGTGTCTGAGTCTCCAAAGGGTGTAGCAGGACGTGGTTTTTACCTGGGGATAATTTGGGGGGATTTATTTGGAGTCTGTACTTTAATTTCCCAATATCTCTTCCTGTTTTTGCAGAATACCCAGGTAGTCACAGGAAGACACACTTTACTTTCTTCCACTGATTGGATGGGAGGAATTTTTGACCTTGGAAAGTGGAGATGGTGTTGCTATGGAAACTAATAAGTCTGCTGCCATTCATGAGCTGCAGCACAGGTAAAATGTTCCACTATTAGTGTTTGTGATTGATAAATCTCTATCAGTGTCATAATTCTTGGAGGAAGGTGAAGCAATTACCAAAATTAAAAGCCCTTCTTTGTATAAGCAAGTGACTAAGGAGCTTTTCATTAGGACACACTTTAATTTTAAACAACTCCAGGTGCTGCCTTTGAACCAGGAAAATACTTTTCAAAGATCATAAGAGAGCTGGAATCCAGGTAATAGCTTTAAAAAATAGGCTAAGCTGTAACAGTGAGAAAGAAAAACAATTGTTACTTGGGTGACAACATCATGAAAACATTTCTTGGCCACAATGTCAGCAAATGAAGCTGGATTGAAAGCCAGACCAGTTTGGAAGCACTGAATTAATGGTTTTGGTTCCACATTTCACGTCACACCCTTCAAGGACTTCCATACGAGTGAAGTGTCTTTAAATCAGTTAACTGAAAGGCAAGTTATTTATTTATGAAGTCCAAAAATGGGTGAGAATCATAAGGACTATCAATATAAATACACAAAAAGGAAAGGAAATCTTGCTTAAAACCCAAAGCAAATGGAAATATTCCTTCTTTGCCTCCTGCTGGAGTGGTGATGGACCCTCCTCCTCCCACCCTGGGCATCCTGACACTGCTCAGGCTGGGATCAGAGGACAAAGTGTGGTTGGAGGAAGCAGGAATGCATCTTCCCTTTCTCCTTCTGGAGCATCCCTTGTGCTTAATTAAAATATCAACAGTTTTAACATATTGTGAGGTAAAATGTTCTTTTCTGCCTGGCTGGGCATTGCTCAGTGAGGGCTTGGTATTTTCTGAGTTTATTCCTTCTCTGAACTTTTCTTCTAATTAAAAGCATATAACTTGACAATCCTGCTTCATAAAGGCATAAAAATGGGATTAACTCATGTGGCTCATTACAGCCTCATCTCCACACTGGCACTGAATGGGGACTGAACTCTCTGAGGTTATAATGAATTTGGGGACGGGCTGACCCTTCACACTTGGCTGGGATAGAAACCATGACAACTGCCTTTTGTCTCCAATTAATGTATTGAACTCCAAATAGCCAGGATATTACTCATGTACTTACAAGGAAATTGCATTAAAGTAACCTCAAATGATACTTAAATTAATTATCTAGTGCATGAGTCAGCAGCTGTTTGAAGTGAAGAAACAGAGCAGAGGGCAGACTTCAGTAGCATTTAAAAATACAATTTACATGAAACTCGGTGCTGTTTTATCTGAATGTGAAGTGTAAACCTCAGGATAAAAAAAAATGTAAATCTTAAGATCAGACTTTCTGTTAAATCAATACAAAGTTGCTATTTCAGTAACAAACAGCCAGCATGTTAAGGACTAAAAATCTCGGAATACATAAAATATTGTGATATATAAAATATTTCCAGTGAGCAGTTGCTCATTAAAGCCCAGTTTTGCTGAACTAATCTCAACAACCACGTGTTTGGGACACAAATATTCCCTGTAATTCCCCACTGCCCCACTCAGCCCTCTTGGGTACCTCTCCCAGATCATTCCCTTCTTTACTACTCTGAGTAAAGTATTTGTACCAATCTTCCAGAGCACAGGATTCCCCTGTAGTTCCTTCATTTCTTGGGAAATTGTTGGTGGGCCTGGAATCTGAATCAGGAGCAGGACAGCTGAGTGAGGGACAAGATATTCCTACACTATGATTTGTATCTCCAAAAAGAACCTTTTCCTCCCCTTTTTTTTATTTTTATTTTCCTTTATTTTTTTTTTTCCTTTTCCCCCTCAGGCTTTCATTTGTGAAACTTTTTGTCACCTTCATCATTCTTGCCAGAGGATCATCTTTAACAAGCCCAGTCCTGGGCTTTAAAGCTGAGTTAAAAGGTACAGGGAGCTCACTTTTAGATGAACATGTTCAGCTTTTAGAGACTTAAAAATAACTAAAAATGTAAATATTCCATATTCCCAGGCACCAAGAGCAGCTCAGAATGCCACTTTTGTCCTGTTCCTGCTCTCAATTAAAGGAAGAGCAAAAGCTCCCAGTGATTTCACTGGATAAATTAATTTACACCCAGGTATAAATTAACTCCATTGATTTCAGCAGAACTCAGCTGATTTCCAGTCCAAGACATTCTGAAATATTCCTGATGGCTACAGTCAAAGTGCACTTACGGCCGAAGTTCTCTGATTTATCACAGGCAAGGCTCCCATCAATTCAGGAACACCAGAAATGAGAGGAAGATGAGGAAGCAGAGCAGTTTAAAGGGCTGGGGATGGGAAGGTAATTCAGGGTGTTGGGTGGCATTGGTCACTCATTTCCTCCTTGTTTTTACCTCAATCCTACCTGACATGTCGAATGAAAATGATTTTGACCTCTAAATTAATTTTTAATCTCAGGATTAAATGTGCTGTGCAGAAGAGCTGGACATTATTACCCCCCCAAAATGGCAATTCAATTACTCAAAAATCAAACTGCCCTCTATATTCTCTTTATAGGCAAAAATCATGGAAAGAATAATGTTCCCTCCAGCTCCTATTTTCCAGCAGAGCTTTTTTATGCATCTCAACAAGGGTCTTTAGGGTTTTCTTGCAGTGCCTTAGGGGACAAAATAAAATAAAGTAATGCATGCACAGTGACACAGCGAGGGAACAGATTAGATTTTTTTTTTTTCCATAACCCATTGCTATTTAAATGAGATAATCTGATCTAAGCAGAGCACCAGAGGCAAGAAGGGTGATGAGGATAAACTCAGAGATCATTACTTTAAATTCTGTGTACTTGCTACAGGGATGTACAACAACCATCTCCTGACATCGTTGAAATTTAAACATTATTTGATATGGATGTGTTAAAAAAGAGCCTTCACTTTCTGGATTAAAGATGCAGACAGGATTTTGGGAAGTTGAAATGAATAGACCTGTCCAACGTGCTCAATAAAATAAAATAATTGTCTCTTCACACCAAAACTCTCTCACGTTTTGCTCCTATGGCTGCTCCTGGGTTGTGCTGCTTCCTCTGGAGTTGTGCAAGGCAGGCTGCCAAGAATATCTTGATGAGAGAAAACTTTATTTTCATTGTTGATGTCATATTTCTGTCCTAAGCATCCACCAGATGCACCTGAGGCTGTTCCTTGGGAGTGGATGCCAGGTCAGGTTCTCCATCAGGTGGGAGGAAATTTCCTCATCTCTTTGTCTCTGGTCCCTCCATTCTCTCCTCTGCCAATGAGGAATTACCTTCTGATTATTTCAAGTGCCTCTCTTCCTCCTGGACAGCTGAACCAAATTTTCTGTGTCCCTCCTGTTCCTGAAGGGGAATGGCACCTCTTTGACCTGATTCCTGGTGGCTCCTTCCCTTCAAATAAATCCCTCCACGGAGAGGTGGCTCTTGTGATGCCCTTTGTTCTGCTGGTGGTCTTGGTCCCATTGTGGAAGCAAAATGGATTTCCAGGATTAGAGACAAGGAAAAAGCAGAATGGCAGTGAATTCTGTCAGGCTGTGGACAACAGAAATATTCCAAGCCAGTCTGACCTGCATTTTGGAAAGGAAGCATCAACTGTATTTTTACACAGCCCTTTGGCTTCTCGCCTCCAAATCAATCGAAACACAACCACAACCTCCCGGGTTGGACTTTTGGCCCATCATTTTGAAACTGTTAAATTAGAGAGAGACATTTCCTGATGTAAAGTGTCCTGATCCTCCTCTGGGTCACAGCAGGATGAATATTGAATTCATCACATCCCACACTCTGCCTGCAGTGCCTCGCAGATTTATTGTTGGCATAACAGCACCTTTAGGGATGGAACAGCACACCATATATTCTGACACAAGTGACATCTTTGCTATTTCTAACAGCAAAATGTGGAGATGAACTAGTCCATCCTGGAAATGTTCAGGTTTCCCTGAACAACCAGAGGCATTTGGAGACCTGCTGATGAGTCAGACAATGATAATAATTAGGTGTCCCTCAGACAGCATGGAGGTTTTCATGGCTTTGGGAAATAAAAAGCTGCATTTCTGAAAATGCCTTGCAAGGCTGTGGCAGGACATGGCTGATACTGCAATGACATTCCCAGTGATGTTTGAAGAATTTTTATTTCCATGCTGTGGGGTGCCAGGAGGTTCAGCTCATTCCCCAATATCAGTGAGCAGCAACCATCCCCTGGTGCAGCAAAGCCTGATGAAAAAGGAACCTCATGCTGAAGCAAATTTGCAATATGGACAAAAACTCTCTAACTAATTAAAGTTAGAAAGGGTGTGTTTTATTGACAGTGCTGGAGCACAGGGGACTCATACCCCAGAGACGTGTTAAATTCACAAAGTTTTGGTTCTCCATTTACTTCTAAAAACTGTACATAGTCATAAAGTTCCCCAACATACCTGAACACATTCATCACCTGACCCCATCTATCCCCACTCTGGATTAAAATGAGTTTAAAGTTTGGCTGTGCTTGCCCAGTTCTCTTCTTGAAATGGGTCAGTGGGGTTTGGAATGGGTCAGTGGAGTCTGGAATGGGTCAGTGGGGTCTGAAATGGGTCAGTGGG
>JAWWMU010000029.1:2321791-2349935 GCA_035048155.1 Cinnycerthia olivascens | reverse complement strand
GCAGCTTGTCCTTGGCACAGCCCAAAGCCCCTGGCCAGGTTCTGGCCAGCTTTGGGCCCAGCTGCAGTCTGCTCTTTTTGCTAAGCTCTACTCTTCTAACTCTTAATGTTCCTAGTTTCTTGCTTCAATGCCCTGAAGATGCACTGTGACATTCAGGGAACATGAGGGGTTTGAAGTTTTCCACCAGGCAGGCACAAACCCAGCTCAAAGCTTTGGCCAGAGTGGGCACCGGTGCCACTCTCATATTTCCCAAGGTCTCCACCCCAAATCTGGAATTCTATTTCATATTCCCTGCCACTAGACTCACTCTGCAGAAGAATCTCCCTCATTGTGTTCCATCTCCCAGAAAAAACCCCTTTTTGGAATTCAGAATTTATCCCCTGAGTGCAGGGACGTGGTGCAGAAGAGGTGGGAGCTCAGGTGCTGCTTTGAGGGGGCACTTTGGGATTGGAGCCTGCATTGATTTGGCTGCCAGGGAAATGTCATTTACAGATCCTGGAGTGAGGTGGGGATGTTGGAATTCGTGGGTGTGAATTCACCAAAGTTTTATGTTTTCTACATAGAACCCCAGTGTCTAAATTCTCGGAAAGGCCTTGTCGATTTTTATGCTGGTTTAAATAATTATTGCTTCCCAATCTTTTCAATTAGTTGCTTTACATTACTTTTTCCCCCTTTTATTTAAATTTTACATGATTTCTTCCTGTTTTATATCAAACCATTTCATCTCCCAGCACAAAAGGCTCATTAACTTTGTAAAATAACATCCTGGTACTTTAGAAGTCATTAATTTTCTTTTTCACTTTTTTTGTTGCTACAGCTTCAAAGACAATTCAATTTTACTTTATTATCACTGCCAAGAAGTTGAAATTAGCAGGTGATTAAGCACTTCAAATATTTTGAGCATTTTCTATTGTCATCAATGGCAAATTTAAGTATAATGAAATTAAACTTAAGAAGGCACAATAAAATATTTCTGAAACAGTTTATTGAACCACAAAATTTTCAAGGAAAATTGCTGGTTTTAAGTAATTTCTTAAACAAAGAATAGGATTAGATCAGATGTTAGAGACAAGTTGTTCCCTAAAAAGAGTTGAGGCCGTGGCACAGGTTGACCAGAGAAGCTGAATTCTGAGATTCTCCATTTCAGAGTTACCAACATGGATTTTTTTTGGAGTTTAAGAGCCAAATCCACTCCCTTTTTATCTCCACAACCAATGCCTCAATTAAAGAACAGACATTTGTAGCCTTAGGTTTTGTTATGGAGAGGATGATGGCCATAAAATCATGGAATCACTGAAGGGTTTGGGTTGGAAGGGACCTCAGGGATTATCTATATCCTACATTAATTAGAGAGAAACCCAGCTCTACTCTAATTTTCCACTAGCAGAAATGAGAAATTCTTTTTCCAGAAATCAGACCTTGGAAATGCAAAAAAAAAAAATTAAAAACAAACCAAAAAAATTAGCTCTCCTTTATTTTGACATGAAAACCCAGCCCAAACTCCCCTGCTGTTTAATATTCCCACCCAGCAGCTCTGCACACCCTGACACGGGTGAAGACCTTGCCCACAAACTTTTAATGCTGCAACAATATCTGTGACTTCCACGTAATCACAGGCTGATCATCCCTCCCATTGTTTGCAGAAGGTGGAAAATAAAACGTCTGGGGTTATTGATTTGCTACTTCTTTTTCATTTAGCGCCTATTGATCGCTGTTTATGTGTGTGTTTTTTGTCGAGCAGGAATTAACATTGAAAACTTCTTGGAATTCACTGCATTCACACCTACTTGGCATTCCTGGGGAAATGTTGCTGCCACAATCCCACTTCAGCTGGGCGTTCCAAAAATCAGCTTTTTCTCCTCTGGCCTCTTGGCAGCAAAGAAAATCCGTATTCATGCACAAAAAGCTTTGTTTTTTTTAATGTATTCTTATTATGGTTGGCACTTCCCTGGGACAGAAAATGTGGTTTGAGCTCCCAGATTCACTTCCAGCCCCTCAGGATGATTTAGGCCGTGCCTACATTACAAAAATAAACCTCTTGGGGTTGGGAGGTATTTGTTCCATCCCTGTCCACAAGAGAAAATCTCGGGATTGCCACAAAAAACTGTTTGTGGAGTGTGGATGGGAAGGCAGCTCTGGGCCAGTCTGAGGGAAATAGGGATGGATTCGTCCAGAGGGCCCGTGTGTGAGGGCTGGATTTATGGAAATATCTGGGCTGCCTCTCAGCTGCTCTCTGACTGAAGCTGTCACAGCTGGGCCATGTGTGACGCACTCCTTTCATTGCTCTTGTGATATTCAGATCCCACAGTTTTCCCAGTTTTAGCTCCAATCAAAATCACAGGCCAACCACATATTCCCCAGGAGGCTGAATTACAGTCCTGAAACAGCCAATAATAATGTGAATGGATTATTTTTATTCACCTTACGTTTCTTTTTCACCCTCCAGAACACCCCTTTTCTCCATTACTCCATTCCTATTTAGGATTAAACTCTTTAAAAAAATTTAAAAATTAAAAGCAAGGTTTAATTGTCATGGAGTCACACAGTTTCAGGGACTGGAGGAACAGCCCCAAGTGCACCATGTGAGGATTTATGTCAGTAATTTCTGTGGCTGCTGGCACAGTTATCCCAATTAACATCCACAGGCTCTCTAAGGCTTCTCTTGAAGGAGGTGAGGGGAACAAGGGGGCAAATTTTGGGTGTGGAGGCAGAGTTCAGGCACAGAGGGGATCTGCAGCCCCCATTTCCCTGGGTCTTTCTGTTCCAAGCCCGCCCAGAGGTGCCAATCCTTGTCCTATGGATGACTAAATTCCCAGCTGGTTTGCAGCAAGAGGAAAATTTATAAACTTTATTTTGATATATTGGATTTTTAGACCCTTGTAGAATTTTGGTAATAGCACTTGTCCCCCTTCTGCACAGCGTAACCAGAATTTTGTCCTGCGTTCAATATTAATATCTGCTTTATTGTTCTATTCTAATTACAATCCCATTATTAAAGGAACCCTATGTTTTCCTATGACAGATATTGCATCTCACTGTTAGTGGATCTTGGTTATTCCATGCTTATTGTTATTAATAATTTGTAGCAATTGGATTGGAATTAGGATATTACTTTGCTAAATCACTTTTGCTGCTAATTAAGGCACTGTGTGTGACATTGTTTAGCTCCAAACATCATCCTCCTGCTTTTCAGCCTGCACTAATTACCTGTAACTCCTTCATTTTGACTTAGGGATCAGATCTTTTAATCAAACTCCTTTGAGTTTTGCTGAGGTGGGAGCTGCTCTTGGGGGGAACGGAAAGTTCTCATGGACAAAGATATTTGTAATGATAAATGCACCTTTCACTGCAGCCCTGGAGCTCCTTAGAAACAGAATAATTGTCCTCAGTTCTTCCAAACACAATAGAAGGAGGAGGGTTCTGAGAGAAAAGAGAAAGATGACTGAAAAATTCCAACTTTTCAAGGTATCAGCAAGGAAATCGCTGTAGCTTTAAATTGTCTTCTCTGCACAAAACATCTGTGAGATCAGATCTGTCACACTGTTTGCTGGGGGAATATTTCCTCTGAAAAAACAACATCACTTCATTATTTGCCTGGGAACTTTATTCACTTTGGCTGCCAAACAAACAGAAGACACACAAAGGTCATGCTTGAGTCATGAGTGAAAACTCACATTAATGGCCAGGGGGCTTCCTGGTGTGTGCCTGGCATTAGCAGGACTCTCTCTTAGTGACAGAACCTCTGACATCCTGAATATTGCAGCAGTTTGAGGAAAAGCAGAAAAAAAAAAGGGTTTATTTGTGTGCAAATCTTTCTGCAGCTATTTTAAGGGAGTGTGAAAAAGGTGTAAAAGAAAGTGCAGATATTCGTGCTGGAGCTGCTCTGCAAACACACCTGTGCACACACCTGCAGCAGCCTCACCTTTCTTTGGTCATGGAACCACAGAATGATGGAATGGTTTGGGTTGGGAGGGATCTAAAACCCAGTTCCAGCCCCTGCCATGGGCAGGGACAATTCCCACTGTCCCAGGCTGCTCCAAGCCCTGTCCAGCTTGGCCTTGGGCACTGCCAGGGATCCAGGGGCACCCCCAGCTGCTCTGGGCACCTGTGCCAGAGTCTCAGCACCCCCAGCTCCAGAGGGAGGCTCTGGGGCAGGCAGGGGTTCAGGCACCACTCCAGCACCATTCCAAAGCCCACTGGGGATTATTCCTATGGGAGTTATTTCTGGGTTTTGATCTCCAGTCTGGGTGGGTTGTTTGCCACGGGATTTCCCTAAAAGCAGATGCAAAGCTCATTATCACTTGGGAGAACTGGCTGGGCACACAGCAGCCTGGGATAAAATCAGAGCACGTTGTGCCTTGGGATTGGCTTCTCCTCGGTGGAATTGCTGGGAGCCCTTGCCCAGACTGGGCTTTGTGTTATTTCACTGCCCAGCAGGTGCCCAGGTGCCTCTCCTCCCAAACTTTGGATAGTCCCCATCTCGGTGCCCTGAGCTCACCCTGGAAAATTTAGAGGAAAATCCAAACTTTGGCTCACGTGCTCAGAAGGCCTTTCCCCCCAGCCCCAGTGTGATTTATGGAATGCAATTTCTTCATCCTCTAACATTGTCTCACTTCATACACTTATGCCAAATCGTTTTTGATGATTTATTACTTTTCCTACAGCTTATAAAAAAAATGGGCCTCAATACAATGTCAACAAAACTGTAGAGGTTAATCTCTAGTAACTTATTGAGCATTATCAGATTCATATTTCAGTCATATTAGTCTAAAGCTACTAAAATCACTGATGGTATAAAGCAACTTAAATCAGAATATAATATGATACCTCCAACTGCTGTTTCTATTTAGATTTATTCTGATTTATACTGAATATGGTAGAAATAAAAGACTTTTCTCTGTGTCTTCCTTGTACATTTGTGAGTTTGCAAAACAAAAACAGTTTGCTCTAGGCCAGAGAAAATGTAACCATTTATGCAACAGATATTGAATTCATATTTGCCTGACAAGTGACCTTATCAGCTATAACTTGTCATCTCCTAATTAGTCTACATTTATTTTATTCACTCAATTAACCCCCAGCCTCTCCAGGAGATAAGTTGGCGATACACGAAATTATGTGTGATGCTGCAATTAAAGTGGTGCTGCACATGTACTCCACAAATTTGCCTTAGAGAAAGGTAAACCTCATTAATATCCCACCAGTCTGACTGCAAATTAAAATGGTTTTATTGCCAGTGATGCCACTGACTTTCAGTGTTCACTGGCAGGGAACAGTGGTGTCTTTCCTTCAGAGAATCTAAGAATAATCACATAAAACTAAGAGAGAACAGTGGGATTCAGAGAGCAGAAATACCTGAGTATTATCCAACTTCTCCTTCCCAGAGAAATGCTGAAATTCATATTTAAAAAAAAAAATATTTATAGATTAAGAGTGATCTGAAAGGTGAGCACCTAGAATTTGTATGGGAAAAGAACAAAATCCTATGAACAGAATTCAGCCTGATTCATATTTTGTGCCTTGAAATAACTTGAATTAAGGGTTTTGGATAAAAACCTGAACCACATGACAGAAAGAAATTCGTGCAAACTTTAAGGAAAACAAACCTGAATCAAGATTTCTTGATTTCCCAGTTTGATATGAGTAAAATGTTTGTGCATATACACAATTAATTTATAGGAGAAATTGAGACAAGAGAATTGTTGTCAGCTCAAAGGTGGATGCCCACTGCAAGTCAAACTAATCAAACAAACATTTATTGCATTGCATTGACATTTTACCCAAATGTCTGCACGGTTTTCAAGATATTAGGGATGTGAAAACACAAACACACAGAAAATGAACGTGGTGAAACAGGACGTGCTGTAAATTCAGCCGGATGCAATTATTGAGGAGAGGGAACTCGGAACACCCTCCTCTCTTTGCTTTCAGACCCTGCAGCCTAAATCTCCTGGAATTCGAGCTGAATCCATCACTGGTTGTGTCATTGCCCAGAAATCTGGCCTTGAGCAGGATTGCCATAACTCTGCTGCTGCTGCTGCCCCGTGCCATCACTCAGGGGGACACAACTCCCCCAGAACCACAGGTCAGGCAAAAGTGTCCCCAGCAGCCCTGGGGACAAGCTGTGCTGGGGGTGGATGGCACCAGGCTGGGGTGGATGGCAGGAACAGGGCAGCTCCTCACTCACCCCTGGGGTGTGATCAGGGTTTAACCCTTAGGGAAGGGCGGGAATTTCAGGAATCTGGGGAAAGGGAAGTGCTGCTGTCCAGCTTTGGCAGTGTCCCAGGCCAGGTTGGACATTAGGGTTTGGAGCAGCCTGGGACAGGGGGAGATGTCCCTGCCCATGTCCCTGTATCCTGCAGGAAGTGTCACTGGGTGGGACTGAGGTCCCTTCCAACCCAAACCATTCTGTGTCCAATGATTTTTTGAGCCTGAATTCAACACTTTTGTCCTCACGTTCTGAAATTCTCCACCACCTCTACATCTGTTGATTTATTTTCATTTATAATGTCATCCATATATTATTTTCACTTTTTGGATTTCATCTTTGCATTTCATTTTATTTTGTCTTTGCCTTTATTACATTTCACTGCACACGTTACCCCCACAATTCAAACACTCTGTCCCAGCTCAAGCGATGACAAGCAGCCCTTACAAGTCCTCCTTTCTTTGGCATCAAAACACTTTTTTTTTTTTTTTCTCCAATCTGCTGCAGTTTGAATTCCACCACTGGCAGAGATGAGATGACTAATCCAATTTCCCTCTATGCAAAGAGTCCTCTTGCATTTCTCTCTGCACTTCTACTTTTTCCCTGAATAGCCATCATTTAATGCCCCGTTATCTTGGATGGCACTCATTTAGTGGTTTATTAAGCAGTAATTCAGCAGTCTGTTATCAGTTCCTACTAGAGCTGGGGAAAATATGCCAGCCAAGTATGTGAGATTTCTGCAGAATTACAGCGGTTTTGTGATTTTTGGATTAGAGAAAAATTACCCCAAAGTAATAGATATGAAATGTTTTCCCTGCATTTCATTATTGGCCCAGTGCTAAAGCTCCCATCAGGCCATTCTGGCTGTAGATTGTCTGATTTTTATTTCTGCTTCCAACCCAAGCGGTGAAATTCTACAAAATCACAGAGAACTCAATGGACTGAGAAGTCCTAAACCTGGACTCACTCTTTCTCCTGCACTCATGTCCTTTCTGAATGTTTCCATGTGGGTAAAAAGACATAAATTAATTTTTTAGAGCTTCTTAAAAACCAGGGAGTTGAAGGAAATACTGGGCAAGGGTAGAAACTGGAGTGTAGAGGGATCAGTGTAAATCCCAGCTGGAAAAACAAATGGATTTGCAAAATACGTTTGATGATAGAATAGGTAAAGGCTTGATTGGAAATTATAACCTGTAGAAGTTGATGAAAATAGGTTTTTTAAATAGTAAATTGTTCCTGTTTCCTAAAACAGCTGGATTTTAATGAAAGTAGAGGTAAAAGGGAGGAGGTGAGGGGGTGATGCAGCAGCTAAACTGGCACTGGCCACAGAACAGCTGCCAGAGTTGTGGAATTTTTCAAATCTGCTTCTGAAAAGCATTTCAGGTTCTGGTTTCCCTCTGGAAACTCGCACAGGGGGTACAGGAGCACAAAAGGTGCAAACTCTTCCCATGGCCAGGCACTCCAGGCTCCTCTCCAGGGTGGGAGCCTCGGGAAGGGTTAACAGGGACTCCCCAAAGCCCAGCTTTGGGCTGCTGCTCTTTCTGTGCAGCTTTCAAATGACTCAAACGTGACACCAGGAGAGGAAAGGCAGTGTCTAAACGGGATGGATTCCAGTTTTCCCTGGATTTTCAGCCCGCTGGCATGGCCAGCAACATTTCCACCTCACATGTCCCTGGCTCAGAGTCCTTCCTGCTGATCCTTTCCCTTTCCATCTCTGCTGCAAGGCAGAATTTCAGTGCAGCCCCATCAACTTGCATTTTCTCCCTACTTTCAGCTGGGTTTTGTTTTGTTGTTTATGCTGTCATTTCTTTTTTTGTTTTTTTTTTTGGAGAACACATCATGTAAAGGTCATTTTTCCTTGAATGGAAAAGCACAGTAATTTTGACAGTGAGACATTCCCAGCTTGCTCTACATCAGAAATGTTGATATTAGCTCCTTTAAAATAGAGTGTAGAGACAAAAATTGCCTGAGCAGCTCAGTGGCTGGCAGTCATTTCCCCCAAAAAAAGAGCATTTGCAAAGTTATGCTTGTGGCTTCTGCTAAATTCCAGAGTGCCATTACTGGAAGGATTTTAACTTCCTTTGCGTTTGCTCAGGAAAAAAAAACAAACCAGAATCATCATGGAGGTATTAAACAGCCACAAAAGATGATGGCTTCAAATAGTGTCTTTTGGCTGATCCATAATAATTTGCTTTGGCAATTTTATTGGGGGACATTAAGGCTGATCACTAACTCTGTGTTCCTAATTATTTCTGAAATATTGTGCTGTTTTCTGTGCTGAAATGTGGAACGAGCAGAGCAGTGGGCTGCTTGGGATTGCAATGTTCTAACTGGGTTTTAATCAATGAGTGATAATGAGAGCTTGTGTTTTGACTTTCCCTTCTTAATTGCCGGTAATAAAGCAGATCCTCATTGATGATATTTAGCAGAGTTCAGTTTCATTCATCTCTGTTTATTCTGTTTATTTTGAAAGTGCCCAGGAGCTTTCAGCATGCTAGACACAATAACAGAATATTCAATGCTAATTATATTTTCCTTGCCTGATATTTTCCACAACAGAGGATGATGCTGCCTTTTCCTGGGGAGTGATGGCCCCTCCCTGTTTTCAGCATTTCTGGAATGCAGGACGAGCCAAAGGATAAAACCATGTCCCGTGAAATCCCAACCACATTTTGCTGTTTAAATCTCTATTTCCCTTCTGCTGCTCATGATAGTTCAGATTTTTTTTTTTTTTCTTTTTTTTGCCAGGATGCCAAAATAAGAATTAAACATAAATATTCCCAAGATGAGGCGCATCTGTAGGTGCTGCTGGCCAGGAAAATTCATCTTACCCAAACAGCCGCAAAAAAGCCACACGAGGTTTGATCTAGCTCAGGTTGACTGGCCAATTGTCAATTTTTCAACATGATTTTTGGTTAAGAAAGACTATTTTTTTCTAAAAGCTTAAGCTCCAAATTTAGTTTTGGTCCTTCAAATGGATGCCAGTACTGTAATGACAAATGCATGTAAATCAGTCAGTCAATACAATAAATATTTTGATAATATCCTGCCTGAATAATCTGATTTAAATCAGGACCTGCCTTAGGTTTAAAATGCTTTAAATATCCCTTGCATTCCTCTTCAATTATATGTAAGAAAATAAAGAGTTTTTTAATCTTGCCTGGATCATTGCTTGAGATGATTTATATCCCAAGATTTTCTTCCTAAGCTATCAATCATCTGAAAGCAAGAAGTAGGTGGCAGCCTGAAATTTCTATATCAGATCTTTCTGTGTCCTGAGGAATTTTTTGCTGTGGCAGTAATTTGGGGCTACAAAAATAAATGGTCTCCACATGTTTTTCTATTATCTTCATGATCTCAATTATTTCTAAGTGTTATCCCAGGATATAAACCTTGTTATCTCCATATAAAACCATCACTGCTGTCAGGATCTTACAGCTAATTCCTGACTGGTTTAATTCATGCCTCTTACTTCAGCCCTAGTGAGAAAAACAAGCATGTGGGAAGGAGCCATTTTGTTCCAGTTATTCAAAATAAATAAACTAGATTTAAATAGCTTGTACAAGGAGCTAAAACAGCCCCCTGCATTATAGTGCTGTAGAATGGAGATTTTATCTGGATTTCTACAAGGTCTGGTACTCTCAGTGCTGCAGAACCAAAATGCAGCTTCACATTACGACAATTTTCCTGTTGAGCAGAGGTGGGAATTACCAAGTGTGGCCTCTGGAAACAAAGGTGGATCACTGCTTGCTTTAGTAAATTAAAACTATTTGCAAACCAGCCTTTCCATGATTTCACTCCACTCCAGTGTGGCTGGATCTTTGAATGCAGCAATTCTCCTCCATCCCCCTCTGTCTCCAGAGTCCCTGGATGGGAGCAAAGGGTTGTAAAGCCTCAAATGGTTCTGAAATTTCCCCAAATTCCTTTATTTTTTTCCTCGTTTTCTGTAGAAGCAGAGCTGCAGTTCCTCATGTTGTTACGTGTTTCTTCAAGTCAATGTTTCACCCTCTCACATTAATAAGAGATTGACAGGGCATCTATCAATGGAATTTGGGAGTCATCACACAAAATCCCAGTGACAAAAATCATCTGAGCTTAATCACTCCCCATCCTCCGAGAGCAAAGCACAGTTACATTTTAAACAGAGAAAAGTTAGAAACAAAGTGCTGGCTTTATTCAAGTGGCAGGATATTAAATGATATAGCTGTTATCTTTTCCTGTAGTATAAATTATTGAATTAAGCCTTCAGTCAGTTTGGCAGCAGTGCCAAATGAATATTAGAGGAGTACAGCGCAGCAAACAGAATCTGTCATTGAATCTGGGGCTCTCTTCGAACTGAAATTACAGCGTGCAAAATGCTCGTGCACTAGATTGGAAAAGGTTCATTATTATTTATTCATCTTGCTTAGTAACACAAAAAAACGAATGAAATTTCCTTGAGAAGGGGGCACGTCGGGATCAGTATCCATCAGAAAGGCACATCCCTCCAACTCCAGCAGGGATATTTGTCTCCATAATGAGATGTCTGTTCCACGGGAGTTCTCCATCCAAAGGACATGCCCAAGTTCATGACATGAAACAAATCACCCACACTAATGAAAAGGTGATTTTCACTTCTCGTTTCACTCATCTGCATCTCCCACAATAGCACAAAGTCTTCATAAAGCCAAAAAAAAAAAGTCAGGCCCAGACAGGAATTTCAGCATTGCTCCCATGTTTGTTTATTTTTCAGTAAAATATTCCATTATTAATACAGGTGACACATTGTGTATTTATAGCCCCTCTCCTGGAGCACCTTCCCACACATCCCCACAATGAATTGTTCATAAATCTGTGCTCATCTCCAGCCGAAAGCTTAAATCAGTGCAGCTCCACTGAATGCTCTCCACAACCCATCCATTAGGAGCAATTTTCCTTCTCTGCAACTTGAACTCCTGCTCTGGAATCTTCAGGGAATATTTGGGGGTTTGTATGGAACACAGTATCCTGTAAATCTGAGGTTTGATTGTTGTACTTGGGGTGATATCAGGAGAAAATGTCATATTTTGGCATTTAGGGATCCATCCTAAATTATTTTGGGATTAGAAATTGTCTATCTGTTAGATGGGTAATAAATTCACTGCTACCCAAATATATTCCTAGAAAGTGTTGAAGCAATACTGGTTATTACAGAACTTTAAAAAAATGTTGGGAGTATCATATTTTGACAAAATCTTTTGTCACTATATATATTTAATTGAAAAAAGCTCATAATTCCCATGACTATGACATTTTTTGCATAATACTTCCTTAATAATCACCTGTGATATATTACACCCTAATTTTCTATGCTATGTTCTGACAATAGTGGTTATATTGGGAATGAAATCCATATTTTATAGCTTGATTGTTTGTTTCCACACCCAAGGAAAATGTGCAGTCAGTCCAGAACCTGAGCGTGCTGTTTGCCACATCAGCCTCAGCTCACTCTACCTGCCCCACCATAGAGATCCTGCTTAAATAACAGGAAAAATATTGGAATATTTGACCCATTTCTCAAGGAATATAATTGGCAGGATGCAGAATCGACTTACTGAAAACATTTCAGATTTTTGTGCCGTTTAGGGCCAGAGGAGCCCTGATTAAATAAAAGTTATTTTCTCCAAACTCAAATCAAGGGTGGGGTTCTCTGAGTGAGCCAAAGGCAGCTTTCACCCATCAGCCATGGGAAGAGGGGACAAGGGAAGGGACACTTGGAATGCCAGCCCCTGGGAAATGCCAGATTCCAGCTGAGCCTCCTTTCTTCTGCTTGCCCTCATTGTTTTCCCAATCTCAAAGAAAGGGCATAATTTTTCCCAGATGGAATGGCCTCAGGTTGAGACAGGAGAGGTTTAGATTGGGAATTAGAGGAAATTTCTTTATGGAAAGGGTTCTGAAGGATTGGAACAGGCTGCCCAGGGCAGTGCTGGCATCACCAGCATTGGAAGTGTTCATGAAAATGCGGATGTGGGACTTGAGGGTGTGATTGAGTGGTGGTGGATGAGTGGATTCGTTGCTTTGAAAGTCTTTTCCAGCTGCTGTGAGTCCATGATTCTGTGGAAGGGATGCCCTGCACTCTTGGCTGGCATTTTAAGAAGTTTCCTTTATAAACCTTGGGCTTGAGTGCCAGATTTCCCATCATTGCTGAGAGCTTTTCTGATTTCAGCAGTGCCAGGGCGTCCCCCCATGCGCCTCCCCTTCTCCCAACATCACAGGGAGCTAAACATCCCCTGGTTTGGTGTCTGCTAACAGAGAAAGGTGCAATCCCACCAGCACTCCCAGTCTGACTCTTTCAACAGAAGCTGAGACTTGAAAGGAGCCCTGAGTCTCTGGAGCTCTGTACATCAGCATCTGAAGGGAGAAAACACATGAAAGCTTCAGGGCCTTTGGGAAAATCCCACAGGTCTCGGGTTGCTTCTTCCTGCTCAAGCCTGTGAGATGAGCTCTGCCTTTCCCTGTGTGGCTGCTCTGCTCTCAGAGGGCTGGGGGGCACTGGGGGGGACAGAGGGAGCCCTGCCTCTGCTCCTGACAAGTGGTTTTTCTTGCCACAGAACACTTTCATTGCCTCATCCTCATTCCTCTGCCTCATCTTTTCCCATCTTCTCTTCCAGGGTGAAAATCTGACTCCTGGGAGGGATGTGAGTTCCTTTAGGTGGTACCAAGAACTGTCTCATCCATTACCTCTCCTTTTACAACTCCTTTTAAAGCCCTTGAGCTCCCTGGTCCAGGCCTTTGAGGAGGGAAATAATAATTTCCTTCTGCTTCTGACAAGATTCAATCAAAAACCCCAGTGCTCTTTGCAGGGAAACCCTCCATTTAAAAATCCATGGGCCCCATAAACTCCCCTGTCGTCCAATTAAAAATCACCCATATCTTCAGCTGAAAAATTAAACAGATTTTGAGTGAGTTGGATTTTTTCATAATTTTTCTGCTGTCATTAGAAGGGGGAAGGGTCTAATTCACCTGTCCCATCCCTTTGGTGGAGCTGACAGGTGTTTTACTATCACGCTGATTTAAAAGACGCCTCTTAATCAGGTGTCAGCTTTGGCCCATAAAGTCATATTAATGTTTTGGATCAGATAGGAAGCTCTATCTAAGGCACATTAAGAAAGATTCATTAGGAACTCACTACCCCTGGAATTTACAGCCTTCCTGGAACTTAATAGCCTGGATAAATTCCTCCTTATCTGGTTTGCTTATGTGAATTATGGCAGTTTTGCATTTAGAAGCTTCTCCTTATGATCTTCCATAGGGATTTGCTGATATGGAACATCCAGAACCATGGGATAGTTTGGGTTGGGAGGGACATTAATTCAGTTTCACCCCACAGGGACATCTTCTACTATCCCAGGCTGCTCCAAATCTTGTCTAACCTGGCTTTGGATACTTCCAGGGATGGGGCAGGCACAGCTCTCTGTGCTCCCAGCCCACCAGAATTCCCCATTCCTGGTCCTGGAGCAGTGAATCCTCTGGAGTTTGGCTCCCTGCACCTGATTCTCCCAGGCAAACCTAAAACCTCTCCCTGCAAATAGGTCATGATGTTTCTGGGGCACTCTCAATTTCACCAAATATCAGATTTTATCTGATCTCACCGAGTAGCTTGGAGTAACGGTAATTCAAAAAGTCCTAATGGGAAGGAAGATCTGTGTAGGAAAGGGATAAAAGGCAGCTAATTTCCAATATTGGCCTACAGAGTTATCCACACTCACATTACAGCCTGGGCCAGCCTGTTCTGCTTTTCATTTCCAGCTGGGCAGAGACATCCCAAGGAGCTGAATGTGAATCCAACCTGAGCCAGAAACAGGAAAGGACAGAGAGCAGGATTTGGCTGGAAATTAGGCTGATTAAGTGTGAACTCCAGATTTGTTCTTTCTCCCTGTCTGCATGAGGCAGAGCATAAATATTTAAATATTTCTTGTGGCTGAGTAAAACCTCTTTAACTCCTTTTGAGGAATACCAGGGTGTGATATTTCCACCCACTGTCCATAAAGCAGTGACTGGGGAGCACTGGGACACCTCCTGCTTCTTCCATAATTATGGAAAAACCAGAGTTCCTCCTCTTCCAGCAGCACTGTGTTAATCCCTGGTTTGGCTGGAGACAACATCATGTAATGAAAGAAGGGATGATTATTCATTTTCCTGCTTTAGCTTGGAATTCAGGCTGGCATAATTATGGTCTTTATGGAGATCAGACTGATTTGGCATCATAAAGAAATACATTTTAACTTCTTATCAAACATTCCATAACAAGAGTTTGTATTTACTTTCAAGCACCATGCTGAGGATTCACACATGATTTTTACTTATAGAAACAACACATTTAATCAAACATTCATATCCCAATTGACTTTTTTAAAAAGTCTGAACTATTCAAACCTTAACAAAAGCAAACAGCCCCACCAAAATGCATTTGTCATGTGTATCTCTGGAGAAATCATGGTGTTTGTATAGAACCTGGAGGATGGAGAAGAAATATATGGCCATTCTCTATAGGAAACAAAAAAGGATGCATCAGGAAATTAGAAATGACCAGCCTGACCTTTTCTATAAATAAAAGATGGACTCCTAGGACACCATTGGCTCTGAGAGTGCACATCATTTCTCACAAATTTGATGTTATTCTCTGCTGCAGATCAGCCAGTGAGGAAAGGATATTAAAGAGAAAACAGAACAACAGCAAAGAGCTGCCTTTACTAAAATTCATGGGCAGATTTTTGCGACAGGGACTGTGACTCATCCACTGGAAAGGAGCTGTAAAATATCGTGTCCTTATTCTACACATTAAGAGCCTGCTGGATTAAGGACATGGGAAGGGGATATAAAATTAAAATATTCAATAGTCTGAAAATGACAAATGAGTCTAAATTCCATTTAGGAAAAAACATGAGAAATTAATCCCAGGTTTACCAAAATATTTTTACATTTTTATGAGGTGAAGTAGGGGTTTTTCTGTACACCAGGTAGTTCAGCACTGGCCCAGGCAGGTACAGGGATTTGAAATGCAGAATGATGACCCTGGGTCATTTTGTGGCTTCAGGAAAACTTCTCCCTGGCAATTCTGGGAAGGTAACGAGAAGGGCTGAGGAAATGAACCCAGAAGGGAAGAAAATTCCTCCCAAAGACAAGTCAAAGGGTCAATTGTAGAAACAGTGAAAAATGAAGTCTTCAAATTTGTCAAGGGACTAAACCCAGAGGAGTGGCAGGAGAAGAAACAGAGATTATTTAAGCAGACCCAGCCACCATCCCAGAGAGCTGCTCTGCCTTGCCTTCGTGGTTTGCTGAACAAATTATCTTCTCCCCTGCCCCCCAGAACAAGGCAAATCACCATGAAATACAGAAATACTTCTGGTTTGCCTTGCACTCACTCAGTCACTTCATTTTGGATGTGAAATAAAGGGTTGTTGTGTAACTCTACTGCTGCTGTAAAAGGATTGAGAAAGGGGAGGGAAAAAAAACCCAAAAAAACAAGCAAACAAAAACCCAGAGTAAAAGTACACAGAAAATATACACAAAATAATATCTCAGAGGCTGGGAAGGGTTAGAGGAGGAGGAGGTGAGAACTGTGAGGAGGTTAGAGTGTGCTGTGACCTGGGCACACCAAACCCAGAAGCACCATTCCCCAATCCCATCCTTTCCTGCTGCCAGGCCTGATGCACAGCACGGGGAGGATGTAAATGTAAATATTGTGGATGGGCACGTTCAGCATGGCCAGAGAGCGTCCATGGGAAATGTGCAAAGAAGCTTCACTGTCACCTGCAAAATAAATCAGCAGCACCTGAGCTCTGCAAGTTTATTATCAATCAGCCTTGAAATATTTCCTCCTTAATAGTCCAATGTCTGGAGGTGGATTCTGTGCTGAATATAATAGCAGATCTTAACTTGCAGCTGAAAGCAAAGGACTCCAAAGGACAATTTTATGTGGAAGGACAAGCTAAAGACAGCTAATCTTAAATTATTGTTTTTCTTTCACAGGGGAAGAAACCCTTCATGGGCCTATTTTTATCCAAGAGCCATATGATATCACTTATTCCATGGACTCAGCAAATGCTGGGATCGTCCTGAACTGCACAGCTAAAGGATATCCACTGCCATACTACAGGTGAAGTCAACCTTGGGGAAATATTGTCTCACTGTGGCTCTTTGAATTGTGTTTCAGTCACTGCACCACGAGAAATAAACAGCCCAAAATCTACTGAGTGCTCACAGCAAGAGTATGCAAAGTTTAGGGTAAATTTGAGGAACGAAGGAAAAATATTTTTGTGGCTTTGCTGTAAAGAAAATTAACACAGGAAAAGAAAATAATTGAAAATCATCCTCAAAGGATTTAAAAATATACAGAATTAATTCTGAATCCACAGAACAGCTGTGAAAAATGGGGAAATGAAAGTACTGAGCATCTGTATTTGATAAAACTTTCCATACATTAATTAATGCTTGGAAAGCAGAAGAGCAACATCCTTCTCCTTTTCTAGTTCCAGCATTTCGTGTGTAATTTATGGTGTTTGTTTAGAGAAACAGCTCCAATACCTTACAAGAGTCAATAAAACCTTGGTACAGAGGAGTTTTTGTTTATTCAGTAACTATGGACTCATCATTTACAATATAACTTGTTGCCCCATGGATCTGGAAATCCAAGTTGGATAAGAGAAAAAGCTGGGAATTTAGGGAAAAAGAAAAAAAAAATTGTGCTTTCTTCAGAAAATAACAGAGAAAGTAATGGTGAGGTGAAGAAAAATTATACATAAAAAAATGAATCATTCATGCAAGACATGGAATAAAATCATGTCCTGTCAAATACTTAGAGAATATTTCTTGAAGGGATTTTAACTGCTCCCACCCCAGCCTTCCCTGGAAAGTGCCAGCACTGGTTATCAGCTTGGCTTTTGGACTTCATGGCTTGATTTATCCCCAGACATTGTGTGATGAAAGGAACCTTTAATTTCTTTAATTTCCCTCATGAAATGAACCCTTCATTTCCTTTTCCCTGTGCGACTTCTCCTCTCATGAGCAGAAACCCTCTTGTATTTCCCACCCCATTTGTTGTCCCTGTTCTCACCATGAACATCCACTGGTTCAGGCCATGAATTTCAAGTCTTTCCAGATCATCCACTCTTGTGTTTCATATTTCAGCATCTTCCCAGGAAATTCCTGGGCTCTTGCATCCCCCCCTGGATTCCTCACCCCCACAAAGAGCAGAGGCTGCAGCTTCTACCAGGCAGCAGAGCCGGGAAATCTCCCCCATCCCATATTTGATATCCGTATTTTGCCTTTCACTTTTTTCTACCCACTCATTAATTAAATTCCCTGGGGTATTTTTTTTTACCATTCCCATTTTTTTGTAAAGCCTCGTTGGCTCCAGGGACACGAGATCAACATCGGGGGATGGATCCTGGAGCCCTGAGGTCAATTAAAAGTTATCAGGCAATCACTGCTGCAATTACACCATGATTTGGAGGGAGCGGGGAGTTTTCACTTTTCTTTGATTTCCCCACAGCTAATGCTGGCTTTGTCAGATAAGGATTGAGCCCATATATTTAAAGTTCCAACAATTTTAGATAAATCAAGCCCAGTATGAAATTTTAATCATCTCCTTTGCTGAGTGATGGCAAAGAACAGCAAGGACTGCTGGAGGTTTCTCTTTGATTCAGAAATACAGAACCACTCCAACAAGAAGGGAGTTAGATATGAGTTAATTTGCTATTTAGCATTTTTTTACATCAAGAAATATACTGACAAACGCCTTTTCTTGAAATAAAAAATGCTCAGCATTTCCTAAAAGTTTTATTTTACTAGGCACTCTTTTATTCTTATAGACTTGTCGAAAAGAGATTTTATAGTTGAATATCATTTTTTTTGCAACTCCTCCTCAAAATATTGTGTGCCTGAGAAGCACAGAGCAAGAATTGAGTAGAATAGTAGGTGGAAGGGCTGAGTAATAAAAATGAGACGCAGTTTTCCCTTTGGAAGTACCAAAGAACACAGATTACACTGGAAACAGAAATATGGATGGAAGCATCTCTGAAACCATTAAGAAATCCATATAAATGTTCTGATAAATATAATTTTACGTCTTATGTCTTTTTTGAAAAGTCAGAATTATCTACAATATAAGGTGCATTATTCCAGGTGTTTCCTGGTGTGATGTTGGTGCTAAATAAACACAACTTTTTAAATTAAATTTATCATTTTTGCCACTTAAGCTTTTTTGGTTATAGCCACCAGAGGGTTTATCACCAACTAACTCAATAAATTTTGCTTTTTTTTTTTTTTTTTTTTTTTTAATTCCAGCCTATCAATAAACACCCTGCAGCGTTTCCATCAGTATTTTGACATTTTTTTGTTTGGTTTCAGGTGCTCTCTTTTCCTGCACTGCCATTCCATATCCAAAGCAATCCCACAATCCTGCACTTTCATGCAAGCTGGAAATTGAGGGGGCTTTCCCCTCAATAATCTTCTCAGAGAGGAACCAATGGAACCAATAAATAAATCCAAGGGCAGCATAAGCAGCATTCATTAGAACAACATTTTAATATTTCAGCCCAACACAGAGTGCTGAGCTAAAAGGAGATAAAGAGATTCAAACGCAACCCAAATCCAAGCAGGATAACTGGAACTCGCAAATGAAAGGGAGGGAACAGAGCACAGAGTCTACCAGGATTGCAAATGACATCAAATATGTTCATAATCATTGCATCGAGCTGGGGAACAATTCTCAGTAATCCCAAAAATCCATCCTTGGCAAAGAAATTGCAGCTCTGCTCTCCTGTCCTTGTTCCCTGGAATGCTGACCCTTGGCTCGGTGCAGATTTTGCCTCCAAAGTGGGCTGGGGTTAAAATCTCCTTCACCCTCTGTTGTCTTGTTCACAGGCAGGAGTTTTTAAACTTCCTATTTTCCTCCTCACTGGAGATGCTGTCCATGAAGGAGGGTTTGCAAATCCTTCTCCCAGTCACAAGGAAGTCTCAGGTGGCTTGGCAGGACATTTTCATCTGAATGCAAATAATCTAAGAAATATAGAACACAATGAAGTCATAAAAATATTGATATTTTGATTGTAGCAGCATGCTGAAAAGATAATTTATTAAATTTTGTGAGCATATACCCACTCACAGTCCTTGGGCTCCTAGGGAACTGATCAATTCAGCATCAGAATACAGGAAATTTTTTAAAGTTTAGGTTCTGAAACAATTGGGGAAAGAAAAACAATACAGGATATATTTCCTATAATTGAGGAAAACTGTTTTCCAATGGTTGCACGGAAAAAATTCACAAAAATATATAGATGATCTCTGCCTTAGTGGGCTTATTAAAAAATCCCTAAAATAATTATCCAGATTTCTGTGTATTAATACACTGCAGAACACAAAAAGTCATTAAATCATTGTCTACCACATGAATTCATTAATTTGCTTCCTCCAGTGATGTAAACATATTAATTAGGGAAAAAGCCCACACCAGGAGCTGAACCCCTGATCTATATGCAAAGTTTAATAATCATTGTACCATGGTGATTAGAATGATTATGGGGATACTGTGAAGAATTCATTTGCAGCAACTAAGCCAATGTCTTCACATTTGTTTGGAAAAACAATTATAGATCTTAATTGGGAGCCGTGCAATGATGACAGCAGTTATTTCAGTGATTGATTCTGAAATTAAAGAGAACTGGCAAATTAAACACTAGAATATCTTAGATTAGAAAATAGAAGGTTTTAAACAACTTGGAGAATATGTAAATCCTGAAATATGGCAGAATGCTAACACTAATTCCCCAAAATAACAACAAAACCTAGACCAACGAAAGCAAATATCAAAAAGGAACCCAAGAAAGGTGCAGAAACACCAAAAATCAACTGGAATTCATAGGAAAAGTTCCTGAGAGTTGAGTGTTGCACCCAAATTTTTCAGTGCAGCTGCATCCATGGAAGGGGAGACAGCAACCCAAAGAAATTATTCCATGTTATTAGAATCTGCTCACAGAATTCCATTGATTTCACATTTAATCAGTCATTATCTTCCAACCAGGGCTCACTTGAAGGTCAGGGCACTCCCTGTGCTTGTGGAGCTTTCCCTTGGAGCACAGAATTTCATTTCACAGCCCAGGGTGGAAACCCTCCCGCACAAAAACACCTCCAGGGCAGAGTGAGCGTGTGGGGAGGGGTCTGAGGGGGGACTGACAAAATCCTGGGCTGTGAATCCAGCTCAGATTTCCAGGGATAAAGTGTGAGTTGGCTTCTAATAGGAAAATTCATCCACAAACACCAGAGGTTTATGTCCAAAGAGGAGGCAGAGGAAAACTTTTATTTTATTCCGATAAAGGCAGAGGCCATGGGGCATTCCCCTGGGGTCTCTCCAATTTTTGGAGGACACAGCCTCCTTTTTATCCCAATTTCCAGCCCCATTTCCCTCTCTCCTTCCCCACTGGCTGAGGGACTTGAGAGGTGCAGACTTCCCTGAGATTCCCCTCTCATGTACAACCCTCCCTTTTTACTTTTAATTCTTATGGAATTTATGGTTTCTCCCCATTGTTTCTTTCATCTTTCAATATCCAATTTCATTTCTCAGCAAATCCACAGTTTATTTGTAAGGTAAATTCCTTTTTTTTCCATTCATCACTCAGTGGAATCCTTCCCCATTGTTCCCTTTCTCTCTCAGTTTGATCTGCCAGCAGGCCCATTGTTTGTTTGTAAAGACAAATCCCTCATTGCTCTCACTTCCATTTGTTACCTGGGGAAACTGCCCTCACTGTCAGGAACTCTGCAAATAAGCAGAAATGCATAATTTTTATGCTGTGATCCTTCAGGTAATTAATGATGATTGCCCTTGGTTTGGGCACTGTCAGGAACCCAAAGGCAATTTTTGTATGGACCTTCCATCCAGAGGGCTTGGAATCACACCCAGAGATGAACAGAAATGACAAAGGCTGGGGAGGTGGCTCTGATATAAAATCAGGAGGAGGAAATACCTGGTTGTGTAGTTTTAGGATTGCTTACCACCTAAAAAGTGTCATTAAGAAACCACAAACTTGCAGGCCTTGATGCCTTCTGGAGGCTGACCTGGGACAGAGCCCAGCCAGAGCAAAAGGAAAAATTGGGAATTTATTCAAAGGCCTCACTGGGCACACCTGGGCAGTGCCAGAGCCCGGCTGGACACACCCAAGGTGAACCCAAAATGGGCACAAAATGGACAAATGATCACGAGGGCTCACACTTTGATAAGTTCTGCTTCATTAGCAGATTGGAGTTAATTGTGCAATTACAGTTCCAGGTTATGAAGCTCCATCCTCCTTGGTTTTCCTTGGTTTTGTTCTTGGCCTGAAAGTTGTCCTTGGTGCTGAGCTGGAGCAGGAATTGTTTTGTGTCCCTGCTCTGTGCAGAGAGCTCAATAGCACTGAATATGAAACCTAAAGCTGCCCACTAAAACAGCCCAGAATCTAAAAAATATAAAAGCTAAAACCTAAGGCATCACTTCAGTGGCCAAATCCTTTCTCCTTCCTTTGGCCCTCACGTGAGCAAGGAAAATCCAACCCTGGTGTGACTAATGGCCAAGCCACAAAAATTCCCTCCCTGAAACACATAATATTTATTTTCTTTGAAAGAGAAATTGTATTTTGACATCTGTAAACAGCTGGGTAATGCTGCAGACACAATCCATTTTCTGCTTAGTGGACTAAGAGGGACAAATGATGATTTAAAATAGCAGCGTTCTCATCATGAAATGATCATTCTCAGGCTTGCTGTATAAAAACTTCCCTCTCAGCTTTTGTTCTGCCCTCTGAAGTGCAATCCTTCCTGATCTACATCTCCAAAGCATTTTTGTTGCCAAATTCATGATTAATCATTTGCAAGGGCTAGAAAGCACATTCAGGTACCATTCATATTGTAAAAAATAATGCAGTTGTAGACAAGGTATAAACCCCCCTCCTGGCTGAACGGATAACTTTGTGTGAATAAGTTATAATTACTTTTTGCGGACATTTGGGTGAACACTGGTGACTAAAGTAAAGATTTTCCAAAGAATACCATTATTGCTATCATTAAGATTGATGTAAGAAGCAGTCGTGTGTGAAAAATGATCTAATTTTGTGATATTTAACAACATTTTTATCATTACAGGTATGCTACAGCACACTATTTAAGATAAATATGAATAGGCTCTGTAAATTATAAGCATAATTTGATTTTTTTCCCCTCAAAGGTGGAAGCAAAATGGCACAGATATTGATCTTACCATGAGTTATCACTACAGGTTGGTTGGAGGCAGCTTGGCAATCAATAACCCACATAAAAATCAGGATATTGGAACATACCAGTGTTTGGCCACAAATTCATTTGGAACAATTCTGAGCAGGAAGGCAAAGCTTCAATTTGCATGTAAGTTGGGAAGATCATATTTATTAGAGCATTATTTTCCTATTAATTCTGCACATGGACTGTAATTTATTGGGTAATTAAAGGATCATTGGGGATTCTGTCCAAAAAAGTTTGACTTCCTTCAGCGCTGCTTGTTCCTTAAAAAACCCAAAATGTTCCTAGTGAATATTAATAATAAAACCAGACATCTGATGGCTGCTGCCCTCGGGAGCCAGAATAAAAATCAGGAAATTGAAAGGTCAAGGGAGATGAGCACAATTATATTCACTTAATAAAGGTGTTTTTACTTTTTAGGACAGTGGTTTTGTTGTTATCCCACAGGTAACTGCAGCTGGGGGGGGAATTGCTGCAAAAAGTTGGGCTTTGAGTTTTTTGTAGCTAATGAGGTCTAATTGAGACACAAAACCATTGTTCCCCTAATTGGCACGTTGATTTTTTTCTGCATTACCAAAGAAACACTCTTTTTCCTTACACAACGAGTAAAAGTGTGAGCTGCTCCCTGAAATATTTCATACTTCAGCTCCCTCAGGTCGAGCACGTTGCCCATCTTGAGATGGTTTAAAATTTATTTCATCTTTGCTCCATGTTTCACTTCTTCACAACTTCACAACCTTTTTCACAAGGTTTGGATGCTGTGACTGAGTTCTGTGAAGGCCCTGGGGAGGGAGGCAACACCAGTGACAACCAAAAAACTCCAAATATTCCCTCCAGCCCTTTTTTTTTTTTTTTTTTTCAGTCTAAAGCTCAGAGCAGTGTGTTGCTGGGAGAAAGCAATTGTTTTCAAAGCTCATTAATAAAACATGTCACTAAAGCCAACCTTGTGTCACTATTTCAGACACCAGCAAGTGGATTAATTATTAATCTTGTTCCATTTCTCATAGCAAACCTCGTGTCACAGGGGTTACACAAAGGAGACATCAGAGGTCAGGCTGGTTCACAGAGTCCCTTTCAGCAGAGCTGATCAAAAGGTGTATCACTGGTACCTCATTTAATAATGTTTTACCCTGACTTTCTCAAACAGCTTTGATTTCCAAGAGCTGGTCAAATGTAAGGAGAATAAAAAAATTGATTCATTATTTTACCACTTTTTCTGCTGAAACATTTTTTCAAGCCAGACTTCTTGTGTGGGAATTTTTTTTGAGATTTGGAGGTGAAAGTCGTTTGATGACAGAACAAATTCCATTTTTGAAAGGAGCAAGAATAGACAGCCACCTCAAAATACTCCATGGAGTCTGTGTAATCCCCAAGGCAGGCCAGGGAGGGAGCTGGGAAAAGACCTAAGGAAAGGGAATATCCTTAAATGAAGGTACAAGCAAAGTGTGAAAATATTTTTTTTAAATAAAACAGGAGGTAGAAAGGAAAAACAGGAACATATGTGAAAGAAGGGTCTGCTGATTATTCAGCATTTTATATCCTTTATTTGAACTTTATACCCCCACCCAAACACTTCCCAAAGTTCCTGCAGGGAGCAGATCCCAGAGCTGGGTCTGGTTTGCCCCCAGCTCTCAGCCTGCTCCACTCCTCCAGCTTCAGCAGCTCCACAGAATGCTAAATTTATCCCAGAATCGAGCACTACACCACTTTTCCAGTAGTGGTGACAGATATTTACATCCTTCCCCGTGGAGAAGAGAGAGGACAGACAAATCAAAGGCTGTTATTTACACTGACAAGCACAAATTTACAGCAAATGTTTCAATTTAGCAGCATCACTGCAGAACTGGGAGTTTTAAGTTGTCTTACAATAGGGAAAAAAAAAACCCAGAATACATGGAAAACATCATAATGACCTGATGAGAACAGTGGAACAAATTACCTTGAAACACTTATTTCACAGTCAACATCTCCTCGTTTCTTGTTTTCATGTTGCCACCCAATTGAGTTCTTTGTTTCAACCGATACCTGGGGCTAGATGTTAAAATCCAGGCAGGCAGGCACGTTGCTGTTGTGACACTTTCACTCAACAATTCTTCCCTGGGCTGGAATGTCTGGCACATCATTGCAACGTCCCTGATAAAGAATTGGATCCAACCTATATTCCAAGTACCAAGGATTTATGTGTATTTGCCTCTTTACTACAAGGTTACTAACTCAGAGTTGGAGTTTGGATTAATGATACCTCCAGAAACCCATTCAACGTGTCAGCTTCATATGTGAAAAACACTTTTCTTTTTTTTTTCCTCTGTTCAAGATAGGAAGTTGTCCGAGAAGCAAAATAAACGCGGGACGGGATTAGAAACACAACTTCAGATTCAGCTGGAGTTTGGTGCTTATCCTCTATTAAAACCAGAGCTGTCAAAGGGAAGCTGCAGGAGGAATATTGTACAGAAGGCAGTGGCACAGATTATTAAAGCCACAAGCTGAAAATGAGAGACAGCACCAGGGAGGGGAGCACGGAAATGCATTAGGGGGGTGCAGGGCTGGCAGGCCCTTGGCATCTGCTCCTGCACAAGGGTTGGTTTGTCACAAACACACCTGGAAGCTCCCCGGGGCTCCTGCAGCCTCCCAGGAGCACACTGGGAGCAGCCCACGGGTGTTTTGTAGGATTTGGAGCTGTCGAGGTGGAGGTTGTTGTAAAGTTTTGGTGTCAGCCCTCGGTTTGTGCAGGGGCCGTGCTGCAGTGCAGCAGATGGGAGTCAGCTCCTTCCAGCAGGAAAAGCCAATTCTTTATTCACACAACTCATTTTTATGCAGTTTTTACAGACCTTGTGTTCAACCCTGGCTAGTAGCTTTCTTGCCACTCATTGATTAAAATGTACTTTTGTGCATATGTGCTGACTCCCTATTCTTAAATAGTTTACATATCTTCTTCACTAATTCTCATAAGATAAATTTATTGCTTATGCAAGCACAAACTTATTTTTTCTTACCAGAATAAGTTGTTTACTACTTTAATTCTTATCACTTTTTCCACATAAAATCTTACAAGGTACTGTTAGCTCAGCTAGAGCAGCGAAGCCTAAATCATATTTTATAAAGCCTTTCTTTTATAATATCTCTACCTGTCTACAACAGTCCTTGTCCTGGCTGGAGTCTGGAGCCACGGCCTTCCACCCAAGGGCTTTTCCCCTTGCAGGTCCAGCCCAAGGTCACCTGGAACACTTCAGCTCAGCCTAAAGGGAAGTCAAAGCTCGGGAAGTTCATCTTGGAAATAGGCTTGAGTGAGCTTGAAGGAAGGGATGAGCACATGCCAGCTTTTCCTGCAGCTTTTACACAACTTAGAGTCACAGAATCCATAGGGGACACAGTTTTAAGCTCCACCAGGGGAAGTTTAGGCTGCACGTTGGGAAAAATTCCTCCACAGGAAGAGTGCCTGGGAATTGGATGGGCTGCCCAGGGAGGTGGTGGAAGGGGTCCCTGGCAGGGTTTAAAAAAACCTGGATGAAGCATCCAGTGCCATGGTGTAGCTCATAATGTTAGGTCAGAGGCTGGAGGTCTTTTCCATCTTTAATCACAGAATTAACAGGGTTGTAAAAGACCTTTGAGATCATCAAGTCCAGCCTTTGCCCAATATCCCCCCCCTCTCATAAACAGCATGACAAAATGTCACATCTGTTCGTTTTTTGAACACTTCCAAGGATGGGGACTCCATCACTTCCATAAGCAGCCAGTTCCAAAGCCTGGCCACTCTTTGAGTGATGAAATTTTTCCTAAGGCATTTTCTTTTAAGGCATTTCATGCCTTAAAAAGAAGACAAACAGAAAACCTGTTAGGGAAAACTGCTTCAGTATGGCTTCAACCAGAACTTTCTCCCAAGGCACACAGGGGATTTGCTTTAATTATTTCCTCAGTTTTAAGCAAAAATAACTGTGTGCAAACAACTGGTCTTGAGGGAAATCCCCATACCAGGCTGCGTGAAACAGCCTGTCCAGGCCTGTTACTTGTTCTTTTAGCTCTCAAACACATCTACAGCAGAGGCATTAAGGGATATGCAGGAGAAATAAGAAGTGCAATTAAACAAACTAGAATAAAAAAAGGACTCTACAATGAAAAAGAATCAAATGCGAACCTAATGCATAATTATTCAGGGCATAAACCCAGAAAATTCAGTATTAATTGAAAGCATCTTGTTGCTTAGGGATCTTAAATTAGGTAGTCAAATTATTCTGCCCTTGATGACAAATGTCATGATGATTGCAGCTTTCACAGACCTGAAATTCTGAGAAAAAATGACAACAATCTAAATTCATGCCTAGAATTGGTCACTTTGCTCACAGAAGGGCCCACAGTGGAGCCATTAGACCTCATATTTTAAAGTTCCCCACAATGCTACACACCCAGGAAGGATTTCTCCTTGGAGTTTTTGGGCTCCAACCACATTCTCCTGGATTTCAAAGCGGTGCTCAAGGGTTTTGCTTGGTGTTTATTCTCAAGAGCATATTCCTGACTCTGCCACCCTCTCTGCTCCTGGCCAGTGACGATGTCCTCACAGCAGAGTGGCTGAGAGTGACAGTGCTGGAGCACTTGGAATGAAACCTGCAGCTCCCAAGAGCTTCCACATGCTGTTTGTCAGAGATAGAAGACACAGTTTTGCTGAAATAACAAATTAGAGGCAATAATTCCTCCTGGACTGAGATTTTGCCATTCCGCAACACAAAAATAACCCTCCATCATTAGCATTTAACCATTTCAGGGAGGAATATATTAAAGCCAATCAAAGCCATTTAGTGTTTGCTGGATGGTGACAGGCTCAGCTTTAGCAGAGCCCTGTTGGAGGGGCTGGCTGGGAGATGCTCAGGCAGCATGAAAGCCCACTTTTCATCTGATTACTTCATCGTGTTATTTACCTTCGAGTGCACACAAATTACAGAAACATCACAAAGCAATCCAGCAGCCTCAGGATGTCATAACCCTTTTCACTGGCTGTGTATGCTTTGAAACAGAAAATGGAAAAATCAATAGGCTTGGATCAGATAGGCTGAATTTGCAAAGTCTGGACATGCACGAATTTAAGGCTAAATGGCACCTACACTTCTGGCTGGGTTGTGTTGTGGTGCCGTGTGTGTGTCCAGAAATCCCTCTGTAACAATTGTATTTGATTAAAAGGTGTGCTAGCTGTTGTAACTACCACCTGGAGTAAAGCTCTCTGGGTCTTTAAGCTGATTGTTAATTCATCACAGCACTTGAGGGCTGGAATACTGATCAGGCTCCCTGGCAGCAGGATTGCAGGAAGGAACTCTGGCAATGCCTTTCTCAAAAGGAGGCACAAACTGCTCAGTTCAGCACTCAACAGGCACTCAGGGGTGACCAGCTGATAGCTGAGGAGCAGGAAGGAGGAAAAGCTCAGTTTGCCAGTGCCAGGAAAAGGTTGTCATCAAAAATACATCCCCAAAAGTTTGACTTGGTTTTCTAAATTCTCTTTTCCTCCTTAGGGGCATATCAGGTAAAGCCATAGACTTGCCTCTGTCCACAGGGAATCGTGGAATGGCCTGGTTGAAAGGGATATTAAATCCTATCCAGTTCCACTCTCTGCCACCTCCCACTGTCCCAGACTGCTCCAGCCCCAATGTCCAGCCTGGCCTTGGGCACTGCCAGGGATCCAGGGGCAGC
>JAWWMU010000029.1:2301016-2321691 GCA_035048155.1 Cinnycerthia olivascens | reverse complement strand
ATGTCCAGCCTGGCCTTGGGCACTGCCAGGGATCCAGGGGCAGCCACAGCTGCTCTGAGCACCCTGTGCCAGCCCTGTCCACCCTCACAGGGAGGAATTTCTTCCCAATATCCCATCTAACTGCCCTCTGGCAGTTTGAAGCCATTCTCTCTTGTCAGTTGTCACTCCAGGACCTTTCCAAAGTTCTCTCTCCATCTTTCTTGTAGCTCCTTCAGGCCCTGGAAGGCCACAGTGAGGTCACTCCCGAACTTCTCCTCTCCAGGTTGAACAATCCCAATTCTCTCAGTCTCCATCCCCATTCTAGCACCACTTTCTGCCCTACTCATGCTGAGTGATGCACTGACCCCACCTCTCTGTTTTAAAAGGTGGCCTTCTATGTAACCCTAGAATGGTTTGGGAGGCACCTTAAAGTTCATCTCATTCCAGCCCCATTCCCACAGGCAGGGACACCTTCCTCTGATGCAGAAACACATCTCAACTGCAGATATGTGGAGAATCAGCCATAAAATTCTCCTTTGCACACTCTGCACAGCCCTGCTGGTGATCCTGGTGGCACCTCCCAGTCTGCATCTTCCTCTCTGCAGGTGAGGAACAAATACAAGGTGCAGTGGGAGCTGTGGATCGATCCTGTCTGGAGGATGGAAGTGCTGCTGTCATCTCTTCCATATGTCACTGAACAGGCTCACAGCTCAAAATTGCCTTTTGGACTTTTAACAGAGGTAGAATTCAATATCACTGCAGCAGCAGCAGTCACCCTCCCTGGTGCGGGGCTGAGGGCCAGGTGCTGAGTAGAACGAGTTACAGAAAATAAATCGTGTGTTTTGTCAAAATTCTGCTTGGAGTGAAAAGAAAGAGCACTTTCATTTATCACTTCTGATTGTTATGGACACTCTGTGCCAATGCTCCAGCTCTCTCTGCAGCAGTTCCCGTGGCAGGAGGCCACACCAAGGTCTTTGCTTAATGGATGCTCTCCATGGGGCAGACACAGCAGCCTCAGGCATGTTTTCCTTTTTTGCCCCTTTACTTCACAGAGTTTCCTCAGAAAATCAGGAAAAACCTGGTGAGAGCCATTGTTCTGAGGAATATGACATCTCCAGGAGTAACAGCCCCAACCCTCCCAGCTGTCTTCACAGGAGAAGTGCTCCAGCCCTCTGATCAACTTGGTGACCGCCTTCAGGCAGATTCCAACAGGGAGGGGTCTCTAATGGGTCACAATCCTGCTCTACCCACCCCAAACTGGGGCACTGGGCATCCTTCAAGGCCACTCTAAGCAGAAGACAGGCAGAGAACCCTCTAAAATGATGCAATTTAACCACTCCAAGTCCAAAACCTCTGCAAGCTCTCAGCACTCTCAGCTCACCCTCCCATATCCCTGCTGAGCTCCCCAGTGTTTATTCCTAGGCAGAATTCCGTGCACACAGAGCCTCTCACAGGCTCCAGGGAAAGCAGGAGCCACCACTCAGCAGTGATGAAGCAGGAAGCCTGGGAGGGTTTCACCTGCCTGCTGACAGGACAAGGCAGGGTGATAACAGAACTTCTATTTTAAAGCTCTGATATCACGAGGATAGGATTATGCAAATCTCCTGACATTCCTGAAGACACCAAGGACAGCTTGGAATGTTCAAACCAGAAGATATGGGTGTGTCTCCGTAAGGAAGGGGCTTTGCTTTCTCCAGCATTCATTTCAGTCTCCTCTGCCTCCTCAGAGCCCAGGTGATGTCCACTGACACCAAGCACTGTCACAGCCCCTCTGTCCTGTTAAACACATCCTGAAGCTGATGGGAGCAACATTCCCTGTTTATTTTATGTTGTAACAGACCAGGCACATTAGAAATTCCACTTTTCTGCCCCTCCAACGATTTAAACATCTCTCTCAGAGTACTTAACCACTGTGTTCAAGGCTCTGCTCTATCAGCACTTGGTTAAAGCTGCTTTATTCCAGGTTAGTTCCTTAGGCTTTTATTATAAAAGGAGGTTTTTTATCTGTGAAGTAGAGATCTACATTGCAGAGAGGTTGTAAGGAGCATTACAGGCAGTGAACCAGGCAGATAAAGTAGTAATAGGGAACACAGAAGTATTTGAAGATTATCTTTTGGTTCTATATTACTTACTCTTCTTTACGTCCTTTAAAAGTGTTTATCCTAAATCAACCCATTGCCAGTTGTATTTGAAAAGCAATATATGTGATTGAGATATGGTGGGGAACAAAGCACCCACAGGTCCTGGAGCTGATAGATTCTGATTGATAAAATTTAATACTTGGGAAGGATAAAACCAGTCTATGTTTGCAGTCTGGGTGATTTGCTATTTTATCTGCTCTCCTTTCATTACAGACAAGATGTAGATCCTAATAAATTATTGAGTAAAATATCCTTGATGTTCACATGAGATTCTTCATGTTTTTGGAGTGACAAAAGAAGTTATGACAGAGGTTTGCAAGGGAAAAAAAAAACAACTAAATTATTTGGAATAAATGATTGGCTGTTTTTCTAATAAAAATAATAAAATTAATTGATCAGTTATTTTTGCAGTGCAGGTTGACCCTGTGTAATGTTTAAGGTAGCAGATAAACTTGTCTGTTCTGTAGCTGATATTGGAGAAGGAGGAACTGCATGTAACATTTGGACTTTTCATGGAGTGAAGGATTGAGGTCACAGGCGTTGCTTTTCTCAACAGGAAAACCACATCTGGCACAGAGAATGCACTGAGCTGTAAATATCCATTTCTAAATGCTGCAGCAAGAACAAATAATGTAACCTACACCTGAAATCCCACTGACAAGATCCACATCCCAAAATCCCCTACGTCAATCACTCGGGCAAATCTTGAAATTCCCATTGCAAGGAGTACTTTGAGGGCTTTGAGGGAGGTAAAGAAGAGGCTGGGGGTAACTCAGAGTAATTCTACAAGAAATAATTCTGTGCTGGATCAAGATCTCCAAAGGGCTGGGCAGGAATTTGGGAAGGGCTGAAATAGGTACAGATATTGCTTGCAGTGTGTAAGAGTTCTTTCTTCCTTGTCACTTTTCCTCTCTTCCTTGTCACTTTTCCTCTCTTCCTTGCCATTTTTCCTCTCTTCCTTACCACTTTTCCTCTCTTCCTTGCCATTTTTTATTGTATTTATTACAAGCCTTGATTATTATTTTGTCGGCAGAAACATTATAAAAGGAATTATTGGCCTGAAGTGGGACTGTATCCATCAGAACCCAGGACAGGGATGCAGGAGTTCCTTCCTGCAGGATCAGGGCACAGCTACATGTCTCCATTAACAAGGTCAAGGTCTGAGGGAAGGCAGAATTCCTGAACCATCTCTACAGAGTTAAAAACAAGTTGCTGTGGGAAATCTGAAGGAGAAGAGGGTTTGGGTAAGCATTAAACCTCTTGCCAAAAGGACATTTGCCACAGCAGCCAGGGCGACCTCCCATGGAAGTTGGGCAAATCAGTGTCATTGTGGCAGGGATAAATCCAACCCTTGAGCTTCAGCCCAGGAAGAGAAATCTGTCTTTAAGAGCTCTCCAATCTGGAGAAAACTCGTGCAGACGGCGAAGTGACTCTGGTGATGACAGGTGACAAATGAACTGTGCCGTGACAAGTGAGAAAACTGTTCAGGAATATAAAATATTAAACAAATATTCCCTCTGTGCCCCTCCCTGGGAGAGGGGCAGCTCCTCAGCTGTGCCTCTGGCCTGCAGATGGGCTCTGGAGCAGGAGCCCTAAGGCTGTGTCAACACTCACTGCTCAGAGCAAGTCCTGTGCTCAGCTCAGAAGAGAAATTTAATATTTTATGCTGCTAACTCTGTAAAAGCAGGGGGGAAAAAATAACAAAGGCCAGATGTAGACCAGCTCTACAGCTTCCCAGCATATGTTCCTGTGCTCTGGGTTTGTTGGTGCATGAACAAAAATCAAGGCAGCTCAGGGTTCTCCTCCCCCTCACCTCACCCTCCCTGTTTAATTTAATTGTGACCTTCCACATTTTTCCTCTAGAGAAGCTTGATATTATTTTGTAAAGGGCATTTTCACTCTTTAATTGAATAAGACAATCAGACTGTGGCAGAAATTATTGTTCCCCACCTTGAAAATGAGTGCCTG
The DNA here is from genome assembly GCA_035048155.1 of Cinnycerthia olivascens. Taxonomy (NCBI): domain Eukaryota; kingdom Metazoa; phylum Chordata; class Aves; order Passeriformes; family Certhiidae; genus Cinnycerthia; species Cinnycerthia olivascens. The sequence goes on along the minus strand of JAWWMU010000029.1, from coordinate 2,317,603 downwards.
GATTGGCCATTCAGATCATTTAGGGTGAATTGAGGGCCCGGGGCCTGTGTTCAATTACAGGTCCCTTTTTTTGGAAACTCCAAAGTAATTTAACTAAATAAGGAAGCACTGATGAAGGTCCTTGGACGATTACACAGCTTTGGAGCAGGACAGGACCCAGTGATTGTGGTTTTCCTTCTCTTTTTGACAAGCAACCCCTTCAGGGAGTTTTGGGGGTCAGGGCAGCTTTCCCTTTCCCCACTCTGGGATGCAGCGCTTCCCTAAGGTGGAAATGAGAACAAAAGTGGGAATTCCTGGGGATTTTTATCCTATCCTGGTGAAAAGGGGACACTCAGGCACTGCCCAGGCTGCTCCTGGCTGACTCAGCTCCAAATCTTCCAAATCTGGGATGTTAAAGGCTCATGAGTGCTTCAAATGGAGCAGGAGAACTCAGCAGGTTCTGAGGAGAAAATCCAAGTATTTAAAAGGCAGGAAATGGGAAATACTAAGCGGCTTTCAGACACCTTAATTAGAGATAACACCGCTCTTAATCTCAGAATTGAATTCATAGAAAATCAATTAGAACATTTTAAAAAAATTGAGATTAGATGCTAACGGGAAAAGATTAATGTATTGACAGTATTATCAAGACAAAGGAACTGTCAGAGGGTTTGTTCAGCAAGTTTAGAGCAGTTTGGAAAGCCAAAAAAAGAGAGTTTACTTTGCAGTGGAAGTTGTAGGGGAGGAGATTAGCCATTCCTTTGGGAGATATTTGGAAAAAGAAGGGTATTTCCATAACACATCCTGAAGTATCCAGACTGCAAGAGATTGCAGCTCGTCTCCTACAAGGCAATTCAGTGCAAAAATTCTGAGGAGAAGCAAAAAACGGGGATGGATGCTCAGGAGGGGTCTGGGGTGGTCTGGATAGCACAGCCTGTAGCTAAAAGGGCTTTAACCCCAAATTTTTTGAGACTTCTTTTACATGACAGAAGAAAAAAACCCAAAATCTGGAAGAATTTGAGATAATTTAAAAGATTCAATAGGCTTCATTATCACTATTTTCACTATTAATATTATTATTATGTTATTGTAGTCATAACAGACCTAAATTCTCTGATTCAGGCACCGAATTCAGACCCAAATGGGGCCCTTAATTCATTAGAGCCAGAGCAAAGGAAGGTAACTAATTGTCAGCTGATAACACAGGTGCTGGAAATACAGCAAATCATAACCAGGAGCTTCCTTGGAAAAGTGCTGAGCTTGTCCTTTGTACCCCATTTCCCTGTGAGGAAATTCCTGTGGTGCTGCATCACTGCAGGAGCACCTCTGCTATTGCAATACATCACAGGCAATAAGAGACACAGGGAAAAAAGAGAACAGAAGTGATCTATCACAATTTGACACAGGCACATGGAAATGTGAGGAATTGTATTGATTTGTCCTCAGGAGCGTGGCTAATTTGTAAGGAGCTCTTACGCCTCATGCTTTAACATTCGTTGAACATTTCAATACCAAGTAATTACAACCATTATATTTGGGATTATGTAATGACAAAACATTTATGAGGGGGAAAGAAAAGAAATCAAAAGTTCAAGAAAGCATGAAATCACATTAATTCAGATGAACTGTGGTAATTATGCAAGGTGATAAATTGGAGTTTCTCTAATTGCCTGTAACAATTTCATATATTAAAACACCCAAGTTTCCTTGGTTTCTTTGGAGAATTCTATTCTTAAGATGGGCTGGTTTGGAATGGGTGGGTTGGGATGGACTGACCCTGAGCAGGTTCAGGAATTTCAAACTCATGATTGGGAGGTTGAAATGAATGAGTTGCTGCTTGTGATTCGGTTTTTGCTCCTATCCAACATATTTAAGTAGTTCCTTAATCCCAGGAAAACTGACCTTTCACTCTGTTGTGTAGTCAAATCTGCCTCTCTCTCACCTGTAAGGCAGATTTATATTAAAATAAACCAAACAAAACCCTCAGATGTGTGGGTAATAGCCGTGGTGGGCAAATTAGAATAAATATTATTGAGCACTCATCAACGGGATGTTACTGGGAGCAACTTGCTCTAGTGGAAGGTGTCCCTGCCCAAGGCAGGGATGGGACAGGATGGGCTTGAAGGCTCCTCCCAACCCTGGGATTTATGATTATCTCTAGTATTATGAGCTTTAAAACATTAAGGACAAAATAATGTGTGGCTGAAGCTATTAATTAACCTATCAATTAACAGAAGTGCTTCAGCAGGAGAGATTTCTGTCCATCACTTCCATTTTGTTTCTGTCTCCAGAGGCCATTTTTCCAGGCAAACCCTTCACCCAGCCTGGGTTTGCTTCTCTTACTGATGGGTTTGTGCTCAGCAAAGTGACCCTGATGGTCACCTTCACCCAACCCTGATATTCTCCTCAACCTCCAGCTTTATTCTGTTTAAAATCTGCCTGAAAGACTTCCAGGCCATAAACCAGGATAAAGGCCAGGCTGGACAGGGCTTGGAGCAGCCTGGGATAGTGGAAGGTGTCTCTGCCCGTGGCTGGGATGGGCTTTAGGGTCTTCCCAACCCAAACCTTCTGTAATTCCATGATGATATCCTTGACTCCAGTGGGGAGAGTTCAAAGAAAACTGCTCTGGCTCATTCCTTCTCCCCATTCCTCCCTCCATTCCTGGGGAGGAGCTGACAGCCTCCTCCACCTCAAGAGTTCCTGCTGCCCTGGGAGAAAGCCATTCCCTGAGTGCACCCCACAAAATGCCATCTGTGTGGGGTGTGGGGAGCACAGCCCCTCCCTGCTCAGCCCTGCAACAATCCCAGCTGAGTCCACGCATTCCCACTCTTCCCTGGGAAGGATCACTCGTGCATCTCAGCGTTTTGCTCGGCCCCCACGCCCTCATTATCGCACCCAACTGATGAGTCGTGCACCACCAAGAGCAGTCTGCCAGCACGCACAGATCCGGGAGAAAAAAATGTGGTTTTTTGTTAAAACTCGCAGCCGAGAGAGCAATGGAGTGTGAGGGAACTCGTTGTTCTTCAAGTGAGATAAATACAGACAAAGAATGAAAGGAGTGATGTAGGAACTAGGTGATAATTTATTTATAGATCTCTGCAGAAACACTGAAGTTAGCAAATATACCATCTGTTAAATAGTCATCTTATTCCTAAGTGCATATTAGCAATCTAAATGTGTGCCAAACACCTGATCTTAGCCTTCTTAGTTGATACTCTTTTTGACAAGCAACATTCTGCTTTATTAGGTTATGTCATGTTTCGTTATAGAGCTGTGCTAGGGAACAGGAGCTGGAAGAACACAGTGGTTGTGCTCTCTTGGTGTAAATGAACACCCAGGGCAAGGAGAAAGGCTTTTGACAGCAGCCAGAATTTCAGAATAACAAGAACAAAGTAGAATATCTGCATTTGTGTCCTCAGGTAATTTTTATTTTTTTTTCTATATATGTACACTTAACACATTTCAAATTGCAATAAATCATTGGAAATGTGAACCCAAAGTTTGGAAATAGGTGCAGAAATCTTTGTGGCAAAGACAGACATTGTTTCTGAGGGTCCACCTCTTCTCTCACTCATCCAAAGCAAAAGTAGATTATTTTTTAGCTCGTTATTGAACCCATTTGAATGAGGTGTCACAATATTCCATGGGAGATGGTGCCTCCCTGGAGTAAGAGTCCAATAAAGATGAAAACAGAAGCAACACCAACTTTATTAATGAATTCTCTTTATCTATTCTGCCCTGGTTTGCTCTTTCAGAGGTTTGGGGTTCGTTTGTTCTTCAATGATTCTTTATTACAGAGAGAGTCACTTTAAATTCATTTTATACAATTATCTATCAAAACCAATCAAAGCAAAAGATCCTTTCTGGTTTGGCCTGTGAAATTTTGGGGAGGTGAGGGTTTCTAAAGGATAGAGAGTGATGAAGATCTCAGAGTTGAGCAGCAGAATGGATTCTTTAAAGAAAATGTTTTTTCCTAAAGGTCTTTAAAATTTGGGTTAAATAAGGACATTGTGTATTTGTCCCTGCCATGGGTGAGATGAAGAGATTAAATGATGATTTATGTGCCTCCACAGCTGCTTTTTTATACCTATGATTAATAAGCATAAAGGGATGGAAATCTCCTCGCCCACACTGGAAAATTTGAGTTTCTTTGTGTAACAAAACTACAAACGGGCCATGAAAGAACCCAAACTCTGCCAACAGATTTAGATCCTCAAGGCTGAAAAGCAGAGATCGAAAAGGCACAGCCAACTTCTTCCCCACATGGATTCATCTGAAAGGGAGTGGGTCCAGATGGGATATTGGGAAAAAATTCCTCCCTGGGAGGGTGAGGAGAAGCTGTGGCTGTCCCTGGATCCCTGGAAATGTCCAAGGCCAGGTTGGACATTGGGGCTGGGAGCAGCCTGGGACAGTGGGAGGTGTCCCAGGGGTGGGGCTGGATGAGCTTCAAGGTCCATCCCTGCCCACACCATTCCATGATCCCATAATAAGCTCAAAAATAATCCTGCATCCTCCAAAACAGTGGATCCCTAAGAGATCTCATCCTCCTGCTTTGAATTATTCAAATCAGGGAAACTTGTCTTGGTTTTAATGGAGAGACACGGACAGGTGCCACAGCACCTAAAATGAGAGCAAAACTGATAACATGACATATTGTGTCATTAAACCAAAAATTGCTACTAGCAGCTCATTACTTTCCAAAATCTATTCCAATTTCAGGGCAAGGTATTACACAGTTAATTCTCAATTGTCAGGAAAACCTTTCCCTCCTGCTGCACTGCTCTTCCTTAATTTTTTTCTCCCTCCTTTCTCAGTGTCTCACAACAACTGAAATTTTGTTCTCAGAAAAAAAACTGAAAAAAAAACCAAAAAACCAGGGCTGATTTCCCACAGTGAAAATATTGGGAAGAATTACTTAGACTGCACAGATTTTTCCATACTGCTCCAGAGTTTTTGAGGGGTTTAACTCTATTTTTAGATAGAAATTGCAGTTTGTTTCATATTAGCAGCTGAGGGAAAGAGATAGGAAAGGGAACTGAGACCATTTTTGTTGTTAGTGCCTGAATCCAAAAAAAACTGAATTTTTGCACCTTTCTAATATTTTTTAAAAAATTAATAAAATAACCATGAGAATTTGAGGATCTTCTTTCCCCTTCTGCCAGGGCACAAAGTCTCAGACCAGGCACCCCAAGCAAATCTTGACAGGAATTCCAGGGACCCCTCTTCCCCACAAATATTTGGTGCTGACCTTTTTCTTCTCAGAAAACAATTGCCAGGAAAGAAAGAAAACATAGTAAATTTTCTCAGCTGGAATTTTCAGAATAAGTAAATAAATCCCCAAATTCGGAGACTGGACTAAGCATGAAGCCAAAAATCTAATTAATCATATTACGCCCATCTATTATTTTTTCTTTCACTTAGAATTACAGGATGGAATATAACTAAATAAATTATATTTTTTTTCTCTTTTTCTTGGCCTTTCTTATGTTTTTCCCCCCTTGGACTACCCATAATCCAAGGCAGAGCTGTAGCCAGCAGGCAATTAAAAGAACATCAGAGTTTAAAACCCTTTCCCCGTGTATTGACAGGCCCCATCTATTGTGCTATGACAGCACAAGGAGGTGCTACAGGTGCTTAATCCAATCCAGCCCCCCCTGAGCACACAATGTCTTCATAGGAGACCAATATCCAGGAGATGAAGAGGAGGAAAAGAAAAATTAACTGCGTAAAGTTCAGCTAAGGGGGAGAAAATTGATATATTGACATAAATAGCTGAGGCTGTACAGGTAGTAATCGTTATTGCTCTGACCAACGAGGGCTGTTTCTCTCTATTGAACTCTGGCTCAGGTTGGTGTTCAGCTGATGAAAAATGGAACAATTGTTTGAAACAAGGATCTGCAGCAAGGTAAATAAAATGAGCTTAGGGCAGGCAGTTTGCAGCTCTGTGGTATAAAGAGGTTTGAGGGGAAGCTGATATTTAATGTATTAAAGCGTGTTTTGAATGTGTTTCGAGCAATCATTTCCCAAATGGCTGCAAGAAAATGGGAGGGCTTCTCATCAGGATGAGAACTGGATCAAAAAGTAAATAATTTTTTTATTTAAAGCACATTAATTGTGTCATGTTTTGTAATTGAATTAATGGGGATCAGGCTGATAATTCTTCAACATCTCAGGGAAACGTGAGGAAGCAGCAGATTGAGTGTGGTGAAAAATAGACATTTTGAACCACAAAAAACACCTGTGGGAGATGGGCATGGACAGGAGATTTCCCACTCAAAGTCCCCTCTTCCTCCCCTTTAAAACCAGTGCTAAAGCTCACAGCAATTAAAACACATCCAAGCACTGCAGCCAGTTTAGGCCAGACCAGAATCTTAAAGAAAACAACATATTTTTATCATCATTTAAACCTACACTCTGTGGGAGTCCTGCTGATCTTTAATTATCACTTGTATATATAGAACACAGCTGTTCTCTGTTTCTATAGAAAAGGAAACTCTACAAAATGCTTTTTTTTTTTTTTTCCAACTCATGTAGATTAAGTCTTGCAAGTTCCAAAAAATGATGCTGGAAAAAGTCATGGAATAATAGACTGGCTTTGCAAATAGAAGTTGTAAACACAAATTCCCAGAGTTGCAGTAGAACTGCTGTAGGAATAAATATTTTGTGAATGCCAAAGGACTCAGCAATGGTTGGACTGGATGATCTGGGAGGTTTTTTCCAACCTTAATGATCCTGTAATTCCATGATATCAGCTTGGACGAGCTATTTCTGCATGCAATTCCCCAATGAAATGGAATCCTGCTGTCCAACACGTGCCTGTACCTGAGTTAATAAACTGGATAAATTGGGCTGCAGTTAGGAATAAATCCGATGGATAATAACCAGGCCTTGTTTTCTCCTTCTCCCTCAAGACCTGGAAAACTTCGAGACGAGACCGAGGAGCCCGGTGTCAGTGAGAGAGGGACAAGGAGTGGTCCTGCTCTGTGGAACTCCCCCCCACCATGGAGGTACGACGCCTCAGGAAAAGCAGAATTCCCTGTGGGATTAGCACTGGAATCTCCTTCTGCATCAGTTTCCTGGGTGTGCAGCAAATTTGGATTTTGTTTCTTCAAGGGGCACCGGGCCCACGCTTTTTTAGGGCCCTTTTTTACTGTTTTGTAAGGGAGCAGAACCTGTCATTCCTTGGGACACAGCAAGGACAGCATGAAGGTCTCCAAGATTCTCTGCTGACATTCCAGGTTATCCCAGGGATATCCTCAGGGAATGGCAGAAAAACAGCCCTCAGCAAATTCCTCCCACACCAAAACTACTCCAGGTCTGCATGGAATGGCTCCTTTCCCTCTAGTGCTTGCTGCGGCAGCTCCCTCATTTGAATCCTGCATCAGACACGTTGGGTTTGTCAGGAATGTTTGGCTTCTGCTCTTGAATCCCTGATTTTATTCCTTCCTGATAATCAGAGAATAATTTAGATTGGAAGGGGCTTCTGAAGAGGTGAACTGTCTGATTAAAGGAGGGCCTAGATCAGAAATTGTAATAGTCATTTCATAGTAATTGTCAGTAATTTCATAGTCATTTCATAGTAATTGTCAGTGTTTCAGATGGGGAATGAAAAGGAGTTTTCTGATGAATTATTTGGGGGTGTTTCACCATAAGACTCTGGAGATCTGCATTCCTGGGTGGGGCAAATCCTGGTGAAAATTTTACCCAAGTAAAGCAAATATTTATTAATCAAGGGGAAATATCAACGACATAGTTACCAAATTGTCTTGCTCAGGACTTAAAGAATGAGCAGTTCTCAGATGATTCACATCCTGCTTTTGGCAGAACCACACTTCCACAGGAGCTGCAGTTCTCCATGTCCTGCTCCCAGCAATCCTTCTTAAAGAAACAGAGTTATGAGCCAAACTCCCAGGAGAAGGCGAATAGTGATGCACAAAGAGGACGCAGTATTTCAGAGAGGGAGAAAAGCCATCAATCAGCAGGAACCCCTCCAGTCCTGTCGAGAGGCAGTGTCAGTTCACTGGGTGTTTACAGCCATATGAAAGGAAGATGTAATCAAGGAGACAAAGTGAAACCTGGTCCTTAAGGGCACAAAAGGCTTCAAAAAGTTCCTCAGATGTGTCAGTGGGACAGGCAGAAAGACAACACATCCATCCTGGAGCCAGTGAAGTGTCTGTTTCCCTCCTGCTGCAGGGTAAAATTATGGTTGGGCAAATAGAAAGGAGGAGAAGAAAACATTCAGAACAAATAAATAGTTACCAGGTGAGTTGTGAGTTCCCCCCAGATTAATTGGGCTGACAAAATGATATCCACGAGCAAAACCTTTCCCAGAGGGTTCCTGCAGCTGGAGCTGGGAGCTGCTGACCAGCAGGCCTGGAAAATCCATTCGCTGCAATAACAAGTCCCCAGAGAACAGATCCTGAGTCCTTTTGCCATCCCTAAAGCCTCAGTTTGGGATCCCAAATTATCTGCCACAGGGATGAAGAACGTGGTGTGAGCCATAATAAGTCAGAGACTACTTCAAGATCCTTGGGAAGTTGTTTTTTGTTTGTTTTTTTTCTTGAAAAGGATTGTATATTTAGGTCTTTTTTAATTGAAACCCTTGCCTCCACTTCACAATACCTACAGGAGGAAGGATTACAAACTGTGCTCCACATTACCAGAGTTCTGTGCAGCACTTTAAACGTGTCAGGAATTAGAGAGATGTCAAGAATTTGGAAGATAAGCCCTGCCAGCAGGGAAAGAGTTGCCTTTCCTGTGATGGCATGACTTGAAGGAAGACAGGAACCCTCTGTACTGCAGTTGTTTGAAGCAGCTGCTATTAATATAGGAATTTTGAAATAGGAAGCACGGGGTAAAACCTCCTGCCAACCTCTAAAAGTTGGGATAACAATAGAAGAAGAGGAATAGAAATAATAGAATGGAAAACAAGGAGGGTTCATTAATTCAATTCCTCCCATATAACATCAAGAAGATGGAATGAGAGCTGCAGAAGTGCTTCTACCACCCGTGGTCTCTAGGGAAGTGTCTCACTTCTCTTTCTCAAATTGCCAAGTTTATCTGGTCCTGCACCACAGCTCTGGAGTTAAACCTCCTGCTCACAGGAAAACTCTGCAGAGCTCATCAGATCACTGAGCTGCTTATCACACACCAAAATATTGGTCCATGATCAAAAATATTTAAGATATTTAAAGTTCAGTTGGAATTAAACATAATTTTCCAATACAGTTTGAATTTTCCAGTTCCAGTTGACAGGAAAGATGTGTTACTTCTTTTTTGTGTGCTGGTTTCATAACTGAGAGCACTGCTAACCTATTTTTGTACAAGACAAAAGAGTGATTCATTTAAATAGAGGACAAAAATATATTAGTCAGCTATAAACCAAAAACAAACAAACAAATCCCACCAAGCAAACAAACAAATGTACAAAAAGGCTGCTCCAGCAGCTTTCACATCAGCTTTAAACCACCTCAGAGAACAAAAAGAGAATTCCCTATTGCTGTGAACTAATATTAGGACTTTCAGAATTGAACAAACACAAGCATGAAAGAAAAAAAAAAAACACCCACCCAAGTTTATATCTTAGATCAATTAGGACATTAAAAAGTACAATTAACAGACCAAAAAAAAAAAAAAAATCACAGTCTGTAATTAGTTTTTAAAGCATGAGCAGGGCTGCCCCAGATTACTTGACCCATCCCAAACCCTTTATTCCCTCAGCCTGCCCCTCCTCACTAATTCCTGCGGTGTTGTTATTTATGAAGCTCATTACCACACCCCACAGAGTTCAGCTCTGCCATCCCTCTGATCAGCAGGGCAGGGGGGACCAGGTGAGCCGGGCTTTTTCCTGAACCTCATCCCACCTCTGCTGTGAATTCCTTAGGTCAGCCCTTTCCCCCCCTGCAACCAACATCCAGAACGATTTTACCAGTGAGCAAAAGTGGTTCATAAAGAGCAGGGAAAGGCAGGGAGGGAGGAATTTGGAAGAATCTTTAATTTCTGCAGCTACACATGAGCTTGACCTGCCCGTGCTTAGGAAGCTGCCGCCTAAATGGTAATACTTGACACAAGACTATGGGGTGGACTGTTGCTCATTTATCTCCTTAGAAGTGGAGCCTGATCCAAAGCCTGTTTCCTCCGAGCTGGCTCCCTGCAGAGCTTTAAGGAAGTTGCTAATCTTGTTAGGAGCAGCAGGATCACTCTGCATTTGCATTTATTTGCGAGGAAGAGCTGCCAGGGCTGGGAGAGGGACTGGGCTTTGCTCTGTGCTGACATCGCTGGAGGGAGGCTCAGTAAACCCCAAAACACTCTTAAGGATGTAGGAGCCCTGCGGACCCGCTCGGGGGGTAAAAACTCCTCATTCCCAGCCTGCAGAGGGCTGGGGGAGGAGGTGAAACTGGGTGTGTGCAGAGGATGGGATGAGTCGAGCAGCGCTGGGGAAGAGCCTTTGATTTCTGCATTTTCCATTAAAGCTGCGCTTGATAAAGTGCGTAATCTGCAAGGGAGGGTTTGAAGAGTCTCTCCCTTTCTAGAACTCAGGGCCTCACTGAAAGTCCCTTTCTCTCTGCTCCTGGGAATCTTTAGTCCTGCTCCTGGGAATTTTTAATCCAGCTTCCCCACAGCTCCAGGGGAGGGAGGGTCCCCTCCCTGAGCCCAGCCTGGAGCTGCCCCGCTGCAGATGCAGCAGCCTTGGTTTGGATGTGCTCGGGCTGAGGGAGGCACTGAAATGTTCGAGTCCTCAGAACAGCACACCAGGCATGATTCCCAGCCCAAGAAAATCCTCTGCTCCTCCTTCCCAGCCGAGCTCTGAAGGAAAAGTCTCGGGACTGACCGGGGTGGGAGATGCTCTGCAGCCTGGCCAAGCTCAGGATCTGCCCACCTGGAAGGTGAGGTGGATTAACCAGCTTTTGGGGTGACAAGGGGCACTGGCACCACCATCACTTCCCTTGGAGTAGAAAGACCCCAAACAAACACACCCTAATATTGCAGGGCTATAAAATAACTCCTGCTCTGCCAGAAAAGTGAGAACAAAGAGCTTTTACTCCTTTTTTCGGCTCATTCAGTGGATCTGCTCCTCTGTTTTATTCCAAGTGACCCAAAATGGAAGATTTTAAACAGAGTTATGGATTTTCTGCTCTATTACCTGTTGCTGTAGTAACTTTCCAAGAAAAGATACTGAGTGAGGGAGTAGGTTGCTGGTGTTATGCCTTAAAAACACGAAAAAGAGTTCAGTCTCCAAAGTTTGGCTCCTTCCCCTTGAGATTTCATCCAACTCCCACTGAAGTCAATTAAAATTAGGGTTTCTGTAGAGTTTAGTGGAGCTGAATTAGGCTCTAGGCAAGGATGGCCTGCGGATGGGTGATGATGAACCTGCACTTAGGAGAGGGGAGTGTTTATATCCCTCATATTGGGGGGAAAAGGGATTTAAATATGACCAAGAGGGGCCAGTGCTTGTTCCCAGTTAATGGGAAATTCATCAATAGTCCCTGAAGCAATGGTGGGAAGCAGGGAGGGAGAAACCTCAGAAAATGAAGTCAGCTGGAACCCCCTGAGAACAGAAATCAGGACAGAAAAGGTCTGGTTCTCCTTTAGTGATTAATTAATTCGCAGATTGACCTCCCGAAGAATGTCTGTGTAGCACAAAGTTGGCTTTAATAGAGTTTCATTTTATTCTGTCTTGCACAGAGAATTCAGCTGCATCACCTGCTCCCACGGCTGGAGTCTGGGTTTTGGTTCCATGCCATAAAATATTTTAAAGATCCTTCCTGGGAATCCTTTTGGAGTCTTGGCAGGTACAGGGATGCCCTTAGAGGGGGTCAGGGCTTTCTTCAGCTCTGTCATTGCCACTGCCAGAACTGTGGCAGAGAAATTCCAAACTGCTTTTCCCTACTACTCATTCTTAAAATTATTTCCAGATTCTCTTGGAAACACTATCCTCGAGTGGAAACCTGGGCATCCAAATGTCAGCTTCAAGCACTCGGAGTGGTTTTATTGCCCAGAGGTGCCGTTGTGCAGGTCTGAGTAAGAAGGAAGGCAAGAATTCCAGCTGGCAGAAAAAGAACATTGGGGCACCAGCCCTCAGTGTTTTGGGGAATCTGGGGAGAAGGCAGATCCAAGGTATTTCTGCCACAGAAATGTGGACAACACTTAACAGACCAGAGATTAAAGTATTTACCCTGCAAATCTTCAGGGTTGTCTGTAGAGTCCCCGTCTTGCAGCTTAGAGACTCAAAAAAACGAGTCAGAAATCAGAATTTTGCACACTTCAGTCTGCTTGCCCAGACAGTCTGCAGTCAGCAAAACCCGTGCCTGAGACAGGGAAACCGTGTGTGTATCTCTGCAAGACACATCACATCATGGCTGCACCCATTTCTGATCCTTCTAGGAAAACCCCTCCATCTCCAGCTTTCCTACAGGAAAGGGATGCTTTAAGGCACCTCAAAGTCCATGGGCAGGAAAATGTGCCAGCACGGGGCATTAATCTTGTGGGTGAGCACGTGGACCTGCACACACCTCGTGTAACACCGAGAATTAATTGCTGCATCTCCCAGGTTTACTGCAGAGCACGGGAAAGTTTCGCATTATCTGCAGTAAAACGGAGCCTGTTGCAGGATTTAGCCAAGTATAGAAAGTGTCATTGATTGCTCCCTGGAGATGCATCATTTCTAATGAGAGTCCTAAAATGCTGGAAGCTGATAACATAAAACTCCACAGAACTACTGGAGTTTGCAGACTTATTACCATACTGCTCCCAAGCTGGAGCTGAGGGGGGGAAAGCCACGTAAATAATCTTTTTGGAATGGGGTTGTTGATGGGGGAAATGTGGAAAAATGAAGCTGTTGGCAGAACACTGTTAGCTTATGAATTATGCATTTAATTAAGAGGAGCTAAACTGGTAGATTTGGAAAGTTCTGATTTACTGTGGCTTGTAAAAGACAGGGTTTGAGTCCTGATCCTGCTGTTGGGTTCAGAGCAGCTGCAGAGAGGAGCTGGCAGGACAGCCTGAGTGACCCCACACTGGGGGATCGGCTCTGAACCTGCTCCTCAGTGCCTGAGACTTGGCCCAAAATCTTTCCCAAAAATGGGGAATGGTAAACTCACAAAAATATTTGCTTTTCAGGGTGTGCCGGTCAAATAAATCAGTTTTAAATTTTAAGTTAGATCTACCTTATGAAGATTTTCACGGTGGAGCACCATGTGGGTGGGAAAAGGGGGCAGAAAAGGGGCAGGAAGTGAGAATGGGTCAAGATGAGGGGATAGATAAGGGGATTTTCATTACCAAGTGTGTAATAGGACCAAATTTTAAGACATTTCCAAAATACTTTTGTGCAGCTCAGCTCATCCCTCCACGAAAATCCAGCGATCAAGCTCCATGTAACCAGTTCAGCTTTTCCATGTTGAGAGTGAAGCAAGGAGCTGTAGCACTGAGCAGCAATTTGGATTTTCAGAGGGAAAGCCCCATAAACAGAAATTATTTACCAAAGCAGCTTTCCCACACCATTGCAGCACCACCATTCCTGCTTAGGAGCAGGCTGAGCAGGAAAATGAGAAGTAGCAGGGGACACAAACTGCTGTGACCTCCTGAAGTGGCTCCAAATGAGTTGACAACTTGAGCAACACTTGCCTGGCCTGAGCTAATTTGTGCCTCCCCAGTGGTTTCCCCTCGTTCTTCCCGCTGCAAGGAATGACAAAGGGATGTGTGATGCATGTCTGCTGTTTTCCAGGCTTGTCCTACACGTGGATCTTCAACAACACCACCTTGGATCTTCAGGAAGACAGCCGGCGCTTCGTTTCCCAGGCAACAGGGAACCTGTACCTGGCCAAGGTGGAGCCGTGGGATGTTGGGAATTACACCTGTGCCGTGAGCAGCGCTGGGGCTCAGCGCAGTGTGAGGGGGCCCCCCACTGCCCTCACCCTCCGAGGGGATGGTGAGTCCACAGCAGGGCTTGGCTGCCCCAAAACACCCCACTGCTCCTGCTCCAGCTGTTGGGAATTCACCCCCACGCAGGAAAAACTCCCCCAGTGAAGGACATGGCCCCACAGGGATGATGCCTTTTGGGGCTACCTAAAAACAGAGGCCAGACAGAATTCGGGATATAAAAAGCAGTTCTGTTTATTGAAGGGATTTCAGGTACATTTAAGGCAGATGAAGCCTCCCAGGGCCTACACCCAAAATGGACCCTGAGTTTTCACACTTTTATAAGTTTGGTCCATTTGCATATTGGGGGTTCATCTCCCAATTACAGCTTCAGGGAATGAAGTCATTCACCCCAAGTTTGCTCCCCCCAAGTCACTTTTGTTTCCATCTCTGGGGGCCTGAGGCAGTGAGGTGTCCTTGATTGCCAGACCTGGAGAGGAATTGTTGTGTCTGCCCAAAATGGGGAAGCAGCAGCTCACACTGAGTGTGGAGTTCGGAGTTATACACTAAAGAACTACAGGATTACAAATAGATGGAAAATAGAAAAGCTGAAATCCTCAGGCATTGGTGACGCTTGAGCTGTCAGGGACAGGGCTGAGGAGATGAACACGCAAAGAAAGTTCTCAATGTCACTGAACAACAAGAGAATGTCACGTGGCATGTTAATATTTCCCACCTTGTGCCTGTGTTGAGGTTTAAATCCGACAAATCTTTCTAAATTTGTCGTCCAAGTATAGCTCAAATATTAAACCCAGAGAGCTGCTTCAAATCAAGTCACCGAGGTGAGAAATTCCCCTGCACATGTACAAATTCCTTCCTGGTAACATCTGTAATTAAATGTTCATGGGGAGAAATACAGACCTGGAAATCTGTACACAAAGTTTGTTTTGTGAGTTTGCCCACCTAAATTTCAATATACTTGTGCTGTTTGCAAAGCAGTGGTGACAATCAGCGACAAAAGTCTGTGCAGAGTTGGATTTGGAGGATAAACAAAACTCAGCTGTGCGTTATGGAATAATGCTTTCACTGCGAGGCTCTGCAGTTCAATAACATCAGCAGATCACACAAAGCAAAGCTGCACTTCCTCTGCTCCAAAGTTAATAATTTGGCACAAATGCTGATTGCAAATGCTTATGATCTTTTCTGATTCCTTTCTTCCTTTTCATCATGCTATTCCTTTGCTCAGACTCCTTCTATCAGTCTCTTTATCTTCTCCCATTCACTCTGGTGGTCTCTGGATTGGCTCCAATGCTGGCAGCCTCTGAGGCAACAGTGGAAGTTGCATGTGCAATAATATCCAGATGCTTGTTAAATATAAAACAAGAATTAGTTCATTTTCTGTGTGGGATCTGGGCAAAAACACTGCAGGAAAATACCTGATTTGTGTTCATCCCTATGGCTGGAATAAGATTCACCGTGAGACACATAAAAGATATTTAAGAAGTTCAGCTAAAAGTTTAGTTTCCTAAATCCATCCCAAACCTGCTGCAAAATTAAATGCCCTAAATTAATACTGGATTATCTGTGATTTATCAGATGTTCAGCCAGATTTTTAAATATGATTATTCCATCTAATTACATCGGCCTTCTTCAAGTCTGTAACTCACATTTAGATGTTTTAAAGAAATTTTAAGAGTTTTACAAGAAGTTTGGGCACAGGATTTTCTATTTTTCTTGCACATGGGATCAACACAGCATCCTGAGATTGACTAGGGACAAAAGTGTTGCTTGATAAGAGGTGTGAACCCAAAATTATCTCCAAAACATTGATGCACAGCAGACTAGTCATGTAAAGCTTGTATAAACTCACGCTCTTCAACTCCTAAATTCATGGAAAGGAGAGCTTTCACAGAATTTTCAGCACAGGGTTGAACTCCCCCCAGGAGGTTAAACCTGCTCCGTCGTGTGCTGCTGTCCGCGGGTGGAACGCGAGGCTCTGGAGTGATTCATGCCACCCTTCCTTTTGCCCTGAAGTTCTGCTGCACCAGGAGGTGTGGGGCTCAGCTGGAGTGAGCTGTTTTTGATGTTCCACAGGTGTGATGGGGGAGTATGAGCCGAAGATTGAGGTGCGTTTTCCAGAAACAACCTATGCAGCCGAGGGCTCCTCTGTCAGGCTGGAGTGCTTTGCCCTGGGAAAGTAAGAGCTTTGTTTTTATTGAATGTGGGGTTTTAACACTGCTCCTTTCACGCTGGAATTGTTCTGGTCAGAATGAGGTTTGTGAGTGTTTTTAACCTTGCTTTGATTGTTTCTGTGCTGTGTGTTCCCAAGGAAATGAGAGAGAACTCTCTGCTGTAACTGGAGCCCACTTGGGCGCAGCTCGAAGCAGGGGGAGGGAAGGTGGGAAGAGGAGGGAAAACTGCAACAAAGATTTTCTTTCTTGAGAGTAGTTTTGACTCTGAGATGAGACCTGACTCCAGGTGACAGCTCTCAGTGTAACTGCACACTCACACCTGATAGATATCACAGCAGGAATGGTATTTTTGCTTGTGTGACATCACAGAAGCACAGACTGGTTTGGGTTCAAAGGGACCTTAAAGCTCACCCAGTTCATCAAGTTTCAAGCCCTTGCCCTCAGTAAGAACATCTTCCACCACTCCAGACTGCTCCAAGCTCTGTCCAACCTGGCCTTGGGCACTGCCAGGGATCCAGGGGCAGCCACAGCTGCTCTGGGCACCCTGTGCCAGCCCTGC
>JAWWMU010000029.1:2256483-2288294 GCA_035048155.1 Cinnycerthia olivascens | reverse complement strand
GCAGTGCCCAAGGCCAGGCTGGACATTGGGGCTGGAGCAGCCTGGGACAGTGGGAGGGGTCCCTGCCATGGCAGGGGCTGGAAGGGGATGATCCCTCCAACCCAACCCATTCTAGGGTTCTTTGACAGATGTTTAGCACTTCACAAATACATTTGAGACGTTTGTGGCTGTTCATCAGACACTGGAGTGCATCCCTTAACTGTGCACTCCAAACTCCTCCATTCCAGCTCCAGAGGCAGAGGAGCCAGGCTAAATGAGCAGCAGCATCTTCCCCGTGCTGTTGTTCAGGCTTGCACTTGGTGATGGGATTTATATTCCCCCTGGGTATCTTCCAAACTCATCAGTTTGGGGGAATGTTTTTTTTTTCTCCTCCTCAGTACTCCACTTTGCAGTGCAGCTATTATTGTCTCCAGAGGGTAGTAATTGTAAAATCACAAGATATTTAGCTTTAAGTTATGATTGCAGCATGAAACAGGCTTTTTTGCTTTCCAAAGCAGAGCAAGTAAAACTTCTTTTAATACACCAAATTCCAAGCTCTAGTCCAAATATACCCACTGTGCAGCTTCCTCTATTTCAGCAGAATTGCTGAGGAAAGTTGGTATGTGGAGAAATCCAGGCCTGGAGGAGAATGCTCTCCCTGTGCTCTGAGCAGCTGCCTGGGCCTTTCCAATCGGAATTTCAGTGTTGGCTTTCAGTGGAGCTTTTCCAAGGGCTCATTTTTCTGGGACTCGGGGTATGATGATGTTATTGGAACACCTCTGTCTCCTGTGGAGCTTTTCTGGTCACCTGGGATTATCACCATCAGATTTATCTGATGATGGGATGATGGAATGATGTTTCAGCAGCCAGGGATGAGGTACTGCCTGCCAGGATCCAGGTGGGAGATGCTCCAGGCTCCCAGTGTGAAGCATCCCTGCCTGCTCTGAGGTAGCTCCTCCTGTGCCACTTTCATGGAGAAGGATAACTCCGGATTCCCAGCTCAACACTGCAGGGAAACACGTGGAAAACCTGGGCAAACCTGCCCAAGGCCACAACTGCAACCTGTGCCTGGATTTCCTGAAAAGCTGGAAGAGCTCAGAGGGTTAGAAATGCAACCACCACCACACAGCGAGGTGCACATCCCATTTCTGATGTATCCATCCTCACTGCTCCCAAGAAAACATTTCTGATTCTGAATCCTGATCAGGTGCATCAGTGTGGTGCTAAAAAATCTTTTCTTTTTTCTCTCATCGGGCTCTGTCAATGTTTTTTTTCCTTGTTTTTCTCTTATCAGGAAAGAATTCAAATAGAAAATGGGACTCTCCTCATCCCCATGCTGAATCTGTCAGACTCAGGCCTCTATCAGTGTGTGGCAGAAAATAAATATGACACCATTTATGCCAATGCTGAGCTGAGGGTGATCGGTGAGTAAATGTCACTAAAATGTGCAGGTACCAGTAAAAAGGACACTCGTTGTGAAAAAAAAATTGAATTTAAGAAAAGAGGAGATGAAACCTGGCAGTTCAAACATGATGTTTCTTTGTTTTCCACTTACATGGAAATGTGGGCGTTTTAGTTTGGCTTGTTTGGGGAAAGAATCTAATCCATGTGTGGTCTTTTTTATTATCACATATACACCAGTTTCATGAATGCTGTTTCTCACTTGGTTTAAGTTATTAAGAGTTATTCTGCAGGTTTTTAAAGGTATTTCAGAAAGCAGGGGAAATAGTTTTAGCTATAAACAAAGAGCATATTGCAAATACTGACATAAACAAATAACATGGAGCAAGGAATGTCATTAATGGTAACTAGACATGAATATGAGTGGAATTTTCTCATATATTATAAAAGTGTTCTGTTCTAGAGTTCAGAATGTAAAGCTTGCTCAACAGCCAAACATCAGTGAAACCAGTAAAACACAGACTTCAGGGACACCCAATGACTTGTGTTTTCTCCTTCTCCGAGAGTGAATTTTCACATAAACTGCTGGAGAAATAAACATATTTTCAGAAAACAGAGTAGGTCTATGAAAAGAAAGCCAGAGTAGAACTGTGCTTGTGACAGAATACTCTCTGCAGATGAATAGATGTGGCTGGATCAGGAGTGTGAAGTTTATCCTGCCCGGGAATCTTTTCTTCCATCGTGGATAGACCAGTTCTCCCAGTCCCCAGATTTCTTCAGGAAAGTTTGTCAGGGCACACAGTTCTAAATAGACAGCTTTAGAAACAGAATTAAAAATTCCTTGCTACTTAGATACACTTTTAATGTTAGATTTAGATTTATTTTTTCAGAAACCTGAAAACCAAAACAATTATTGAATTCTCTGGCTGAAATCAAAGAGAAGAATTTGGCAAGTTCATTTATCTTCTTTCCCTCTTTTTAGCTGCAGCCCCTGATTTTTCCAGAAATCCCGTGAAGAAGCTGTCTGTTGTTCAAGTTGGAGGGGAAGTTACAATCAGTTGCAAACCCAGTGCTTCTCCCAGAGCTGCTGTGTCCTGGAGAAAGGGCTCGGAGCTTCTGCGCCAGAACAGAAGGTACGGGCAGCAGCCAGCAACTGGGCCGCTCAATTTTCCCTGATTTCACACCATTTAAAGCTCATTGAAGCACAGCTGGCTCAGGATTGCTTTGGGCAGCTCTTTGGTGGGAATGCCAGAGGCCTCTTTGTCTTTAGAGTGGCTGTGGAGCTCTGGGTACGGGGCAGGGTGAGCACGGAGCCGGAGCGAAGGTGAGCGCGCGATCCGTAAATTTGTGCTCACCATCACTTAATTCACAGCCAGCCGCGGAGCTGGAGGGAATCAGCTTCTCGAGGAGACAGCCCTGGAGGCCCTGGAGACAGCCAGGGAGGTGGGATGTGCCCCCAGGCTGAGAATTGCTGGACAGGCTGTGCAATAACCCCCGGCACCCTCAGCCTCCCTGGCTCCCGTTTCGGCCGGACTGAGCCCCTGGCCCTGCAGTGACATGATGCACTAAAAGGTGCTACAAGCAAATAAATCTTTCAACTCATGGTAGCTGGAAGTTGGCATGTTTATTTTGCAGCACCTGGACACATGGGAAGTAATCTTCCAAAGGCATGTGCCAATTTCCAAAGTGTCAAGTCGCTCTACGTATCCATAAAATCATTTGAGATTCTGCATATTCCTCACCTGTCCCCACTTTGAATTAAAATGTTCATGATGATTGCACAGTTCTCTTTTTAACTGGGGAGTGGTCTTGATTTGGGCTCATAAGGATGAAGTCAGAAGTCTTCCTTGTCACTTTGTTACCAGGTCTTTGTGACCCCTTGGTCATGGTCCATGCTCCTTTCTTGGCTCTAAGTATCATAAGGCCAGGTGTATTTCTTGATTCCTGATTTTTTTTACAATGCTATATGTATTTTCTATTGCTTGACTGAATCAAACACACGATAAATTATCTTTGCTCTAACGATTCCAATTATACCCGTATGTTAATAGCTAAAACCTTAGCTTCTTCTTCTAATCCCTTTGTTAAGTTTTCAACCAAAATTTTATTGCTCTTATTTTGTTAGCCCCTGCTATACCCCTAATCAGAATATATTGCTTATATATTGCTAGTTACATTCTTAACTCCTAAATCTTTTAACTCTTTGGCTCAGACACACCCTCACCACCTGGTTTGGGTCAGGTGGGGTTTGCTGAGGACAAATTTCTTATTTCTGAGCTGCCAGGGATCATCTCCATTGTTGTATTTCAATGCCCTCAGGCACAGGGTGGGATTGTTGGGATGGACAATCCCCGTGGAGTTGGACTCCATGGTCCCCCTGAGTCCCTTCCAGCTCAGGCTTTTCCATCATTCCATAATTTCACACTAATGGCAGTTAAACTGTGGAATATTAAAATCAAAGGGTCTTACTGAAGAAATGAGGGATATGGTATTCAACATACAGCCCTGAGGATATTTCCATACACAAATGGAGACAGATGAAATGGGCAGCAGTGTCTTCAGAAGCGCTGAGAATGTCTGAGAGTCCTTCTGAGCATCTCTTGCAGCTCACAAATATAACAGCAACCCTCTTTTGTCACATTCTGTTGTCGGCCTTTGAAATCTAGAATCAGTAATTCATAAAGCTCTGGCAACTGAGCACCAGATTTTCACACAGGACCACTTGCTCAAGGAGGTTACTTTGGGTCACATCAGACTTAAAATGATAATTCTCTAAAACATTATCCCAAACTGTGACACAAGGAACTGTTTCCCTATGGCACGCTGCAGGGATGCACAACAGAGATAAACCACAGGAGTATTTATGAAAGAAGGTGCAAATCTGAGAATTTTACATAGGTGCTGGCAATGGAACAGAGAAATTTGGGTGAGCCATGCATCCCACGGCCATAGAAAACTTCCCAATTACTTTTCCCCCCTTTAGTAGTGGTGATTTTATTTTCATTTTAACCACTCACGATGGAAAACACTTTTCTAACCAGTGTTTAATCAAATCTTTATTTGTCTTCTGATTGTATTTTGATTGTACTGCCTGTTCCACAGGCTGAACTAAGCCTGGATCTTGAGGTTCCACTACTCTGATAGTCCCCACCTGATTTACTGATAAAAGAAATATTTACACACTCCATGCAGTATTTACTCGTGCTCCTGTATTAATTTACTAACAATAATTCCGAGCACATTGTAATTTCTGAGTGTCCCAGAAGGCTCCTGCTGCTGGGCAGGAGCAAATAACAGGAGCAGGATTTACCAAGGAGACAGAGTTTAAACTCTCTGCATGCACATTATTGCCAGTGTGGCCACTGGTGCAAAGTGGAATTTATGAGGCTGTTTGATTATTAAATGACAGACTGGCTAATGCCATGTTTAAAAGGATGGGAAATAAATCATAAAGTCCAGTGTTAGTCCAGAGATCTCCCTGACAGGAAACAAAATGAAATAAGGGTTTGTGTGGCTGTAAAGAACGTGGCTAATTAAAGTGCTGGAATTACACATAAAAAGAGAGGGAACATGGTCTGCCTTTCTGCACAGATATGATTAAACTCTGACAAAGCCTTATTTCTGCTCCCGTTTTATCGTGCTGCAATTATAACCTTTATGGGCTCTTTTATTGGCCTTTTTAAAAATATTTGGTGGGGTTACAGCTGCTAAAAAAAGGAAATACCAATCTCTTTCAGTTCTGGCAGCTGAACTGTCGTGGGCTCATTCCTAAATAAGTCAGATCACACATCTTCTTTCATATTAGTTAGATAAATTTAATCTTTTGTTAAAGAAATAGTGAAACCAGACCTATTCCACCCAAAGGGGGAAGAATATTCCTTCTTTTTCACCTTTTTCCTTTCACTCCTGATAGTCCTGAATATGTGGGAACCACTCTCCCTGATCAGCTGAATTCTTGATATCACCAGAGAACTTTCCTTTATATTAAATTCAGTTTGTGAGTGTGTAAAGAGAAGTGTGCTAAATAGGAACACTAATTATTAGATTTTCCATATTAATAGATGTGCAATTAAATATTTTTAATTAGATTTCTTCTCAGTTCTTGAGGTAGTTTTAAAGTTTACAAAGCTGCAGTATTTGGGCCCCCGCTATCTGAAAAATATCTTGGAATTTTTTTGAAGGGTAATTTTCTGCATCTCTTGCCAGGGTTCAGCAGTGAGAGTGCACAGCCTTGAGTCCCCTTTCCAGGGCAGAGTTTGCTCCAGCCCCACTTTTCTTTCCCATCCTTTCTGTGGCTCAAACCAACCATTGCTCAGTTCTTCAGCAGCTTGTCTGCTCTCATTTCTGTAAAATACTTTATTGCACTTGAAGCACACAGAAAAGTCCAGTAGAAAATGCCAAAATAATTTATTTTTTTTTTACATTAGATGGTGAAATAAAGCCTGAACATACCAGTACCAGATCTGTTTATTGTTCCCAGCCCTCTCCATTGAATGTTGCCCTTCCAAGTTTTCAGCAATAACTCCATTCCACCCTTATTGGCAGGGCTCAGGCCCTGAGTATGGGATTTATCCATGGTCCATGCTGCTGAGAGAGGGAATTGAGGTCCTCAGCTGCAGGAATCCAAAGGCAATCCCACAGCTGGCTCACCCTGGCTGCTTCTCCCTGCTCCCTCCTCGTGGCACATCCACCAGTCCAGCTCCAGGTGCTCTCCTGGGCAGTTATCCTTCTTCTTTGGGTCAAAATCTGGAGAAACAGGGTTTGGGGAGCAAGGCCACTTCTCCCAGGGATGGCTCTTTGTGCTCTGTGGAATAAAGAACTTTTCCTGGCATGCACTGTGGGTTTTAGCTCAGTGTAGCAATGAAACACAACAAAACCCAGGCTTTATGCTCCAAACTCCCTCCCCGTGGAGCCTGACACAGATCTCAGCTATTTTCATGTGTGTCACATCCTCAGTGCATGCAACAGGAGTTTTCTTCATCTCACTTCTCGCTTCTCTGCTCTCGTATCCAACTGAGGGAAGGAAAGAGAAGAAAGGAACAATTCATGTATTAAATAAAACAAATTTTCAAGTCTAGACACCAATCTCATCATCAACGTCTATTTTCATGCCTTCAGTGAATTCAGACTCAGGACCCTCGTGGAAAACTTCTTTCACAAAAATTCCTTTTGATGGAAGGAATTTAATGAAAGGGAGCTGGGCCTTGTTTTGCTTTGCCAGAGAGAGGTGCTATTCCCCCAGCCTGGGCTGAGGATCCCCAAGCACTGCAGTGAATGCTTGGGAACATATGGGATTCACTTCACTCGGAATTTCAATGAGGAGAGCTGAGGGAAAACTGAGAAATGAGGTAGGCTGGAAGAATGCATTAGTCATATACAGCACTTTCCATGCATTAATAATCAGTAATAAGCAAATATTCATAATTTAAATTGGTTTTGGGGGCCCAGGCAAGAAGTACATTTAGAGATCATAAAATATGCTCGATACTTGTTGGCTCCAAGTCTTGCTTGTAGGACACAGTTCAGTCCCAGTTCTGTGAAGGATGGGAATGGATCCTGTGCCATAATTCAGAATGGTGAATTCTGTGTGCTGTGGCATTGGTTTTGGTGTTTGCACTCAGGTTATTGCCATTGCTTAGAGGGAACATGGAACAACGTGGAAAGCTGCATCTCATCAGCACTGTGGGAAGAGAATGGAGCAGATGTTGCGACTGGGTGGGAATTATCTGGGAATTGCTGATTCTTGGAGCCCAGACTCGAGGGGTTCTGCTCCCAGGGGAACTGCCAGGGCCCAGCAGGTTTCCTTAGGATCTGTTCTCCCTGTGCTTTCCACCTGCTCCTCCACTGTTCACAGCCAGATCCCAAAACTATGAGCGTTTGAACACGTTTAAACTTTTTTGTTATTTGGGAAAAGCATTGTTTTGTGTCTGGGGATGGAGTCAGACAAACGTAGTTAAGAAATCAGCAGCTCCAATCTCTGTTCCCTGGGACAGAGAATGGCTGGAGCTGTGTCAGGTTGGGTTTTTGGGAAAGGTTCTTTCCCCAGAGGGATGCCAGAACTCCAGGAGCCTTTGGACACCAAAGCTCCAGGGATGCCCGGGCTGGGATTGTTGGGCTTGGTCTCTGATCCCTGTGGGTCCCTCCCAGCTCAGCTTCTCCTGTGATTATTTGGAAAACAGGAGAAGTCCTCACTCAATCCCCTGATCAAATACAACACACAAACTGCATTCTCTGTGAAACAGCATTTCAGCTCCCACCAATTTGAGCAGAAATGTGTCAGGACAGTTCAGCAAACTTCAGGGAAACATTTCAATTACCAGAATGTCAACGCTGTTGGTTTAGCTTCAGAATATCTATTATCCTTAAAAATAAATAAAAAATTCTGCTTGGGGAGGGATCAAGACCAAATGGGTAGAAAATTCCAAAATTTGCACTAGTCTGCTAACAAAGGAGGAGATTGATGGCACTTGACTGTTCTTTAGCTGAAGTCAATATGCAGCCTAAGGGAGTTATTTACTTGTTCTTGGCAGGTGCCGCCCTCTCAAATGAGGCACCAAACTTAGAAGAGCAAAGCTGAGGGAATGAAATCCATCCACAGAGTCTGAAAAAACCCTCAACTACCTTGAAGTCAAAGCAGATGAGTAGCACAGGCAAAGAGGAGTTTTGCTTGTCAGGCTGCTTAGTGCCACAAACCACCCTGCTTGCACATAAAATACCCCAGATATTTGCATGCAGGTACCAAGTTCCAAATAAAATCTATTTTTCTTATGATATTCCAGAACTTACTACCGTATTCCCAGCTTTCTAAAGCAATGCAGTTGGGTGAATAGCACTGGGATATTAATTTTACTATTATTTTATTTTTAAAGTCTGGGTTTTGAAGCCTGGATTAAGTGTGTCTCTGTTTTTATCCTCCTTTCTTCTCTACCACGAGGAGCTTTGCATAGATTTGATGAGATGCCTTAACCCTTCTGTCTTATCAGTGTCTGTGTGCTTGTGAAGAAGTTCATTTCCTATTTTAGTATTTAAATAGAGCACTTGAAGTGTGGGCATCAGCAATCAGAGCAATTCCAGCTCTCTCAGACACCACTGCTGAAAGTCAACACGAATACAAATTAAGCTTATCTGTTGATGAAATCCCACTTTTGCCTGGAGAACCAATGGGATTGATTCCACCTCTGCTAAATTTGATTAATCACTTCAGCTCCATTCCTTGCTTACAAACAGATTGACAGGAATCAAAAGCACAGATTTACCTCCCTGCTTTCAGTGTTTGGTCTGAAGTTACTCTTCAAGGCATGAAAACTCCTGCAAAACCTGGGGTTGCTGTTTAGAATTGTTTTTTATCTCTGAAGCACATTTGGTGCTAACCAGACAAACCCCACCATCCCACCAGTCCTCAGGGAATGCTCAGAGCTGCAGGAAGTATTTTCTAGCTAAAAATATCCAATGCTGGCACCACAGCAGTCCTGGTTTCAGACAGAAAAGAGGAGGGAATTGCAGAGAACTGGGAGAGGCAGCTCCAATGTATTTAGTGAGGATTTATTTGCTCTCAGCAGGGGAGTTTGTCTGGTTTTGGGGTTTGTCTGGTGTTGGTTTTAGGCATTTTCCAGTGCTGCCCCCTGAACAAAGCCACTGGACCTGGGAGGAACCTCACACATGATGATTCCCACAGGAATCACCCAAACTGGTGTTATTGGCATAAGAGGAGTTCCACAACGACAGGGTTGTCAGAAAACTCCCCAAACTCTCCTGAAGCGCCTTCAGTCTTTCCTTCTTCTTCATCTTTCTGCTTATTTTGTTCTTGTTCCCCATGCTGAGGGTGAGGGCAGGGGAATGGAAAACTTGACTGAAAGATGAGGAGGGAGATAAGGAGAAGGAAGAACGAGCACAGAAAATGGGAAGAAAAAAAGAAATACGCTATTTTTACTCCTTCATCTTATTTTCCTTTGTTTTTTCCCCTTTCTTCTCTCTCTGTTCTGCTTCCATTTGAAGTCCAGGCACTGCAGAGTAACGAGGAGGCAGGAGGGGACCCCCATTGCTGTCTGACCCAGGCAGCAACCAGAGGATATTTGTGCAGGGGTAGACAGGAGAAAGGAGTTTTTCCTTTCTTTTCTCTCTTCTTGCAGAGTTTCACAACAGAACAAGCCAATAAACCTGATTTCCCCCTGTTCTGCTGAGTGCTCAAGTGCCAGTGTTTAGCACACCAGATAATGGGAGCGTGGAGGAAGTAAATGAAGCAGATGTTCTCACGTGAAAAAGAGAGGGATTTATTCCAGCTCCCCTCTGCAGGACACCTCTCAGATGCAATTTGAAATCATTCCCACTCAAGTCATGGCAGCCTGGTTAAGGGGAGCCTTTCCAAGGGGCTGTCCTGCATGCTGAGATGTCCCAGGAAATCTGTCACTCCTCCCTGTCACCAGGAATTGCAATAATCCAAACCCCAGTGAGTGCCAGTGCGGTGCCCTCTCCCAGCTCGGGTCCTGTTCCTGCTCCTTGCACATTTGCTGATGGATGTTCAGGACTCCATCCAAAGCCACATCATCTCATTGGATTTTTTGCACTGAGCTGGCTGAGAATCAAGGTTCCCAATTAGGGGTTTGCAGGAAAAAAAGCAGTGAGGGGATGAAACCTTCTGTGGGGTTCTTCCAGTGTGCTGCCACGGACATCATTGCTGCTGGGGGTGTTGCTGCAGCATCAAAAATGCCACTGTGGGATGGAAAAGATGCACCAATTTTGGAAAACATGCAACAAATTTGGAAAAAATGCACAAGATTTGTAAACTCTGTGCCAAATTTGGAAAACCAGCACTAAAATAGGAAAACCTGTGCCAGATTTGGAAAATATTCCCCAAATTTGGAAAACCAGTGCCAAATATAGAAAACATGTCCCAAATTGGGAAAACATACCCCAGATTTGAAAAATATGCCCCAGATTTGGAAAACCTGTGCCAAATTTGGAAAACATGCCCCAGATTTGGAAAACATGCTCCAAATTTGGAAAACATGCTCCAAATTTGGAAAATATGCCCCAAATTTGGAAAACCTGTACCCCAAATTTGGAAAACCTGTGCCTCAAATTTAGAAAACATGCACCAGATTTGGAAAGCATGCACTAAATTTGGAAAACATGCTCCAAATTTGCTGCACAGGCACCAAATCAAAGATCATGATCCCCAGAGTTCTGAAAGAAAATGCAACACTTGAGGGAACAGATCAAGGTGTGCTGAGGGGGGGATGTAAAGTGGGATTGACAAACAAAGAGCCAAGGAATGTTCCAGGTCAGAGGAGACCCATGAGGGGCATCAAATCCAGCTGCTGGCCCTGCACTGGACAGATGTGGTGGGCACAGGGACAGTGGCCAGGCAATTTCCAGGCAGGATGAACAAAGAATGTTCCAGTGAGGGATTTCTGGGATCATTTGGAGTGGGAAGGGTCATGGGAACACCTTGGAGAAGTGGCTTGGCCAACATGAAAGATCTGTAGGAGGCCACAAGCAGCTCGGGTTGAGCCCTGGGGTTTTGGGACAAAGGAATGTTGATCTTTCATTGCTCCTTTGCACGAGAGCTAAAAATCTTCTTGGATTTTCAGTGAAAGGGAATCTGGAAAGGAAAGGAAAAGCTGAAGGGACACACACGAGTGTCAGAGTGTGACTAAAACATCAAAAAGACAGAAACTTTCTATGCTCTGGGCTATTTGGAGCAAGGATGTGGGTCTGGGGCTTCAGGGAACCACACCCAGACCCCATCATTGTCACTCAAAGTTAAATTCACCAGCCTAAGGAGGATTGTCCAGGTTCCCTGCAGGTCCACGGGCAGCCCAAGCCACAGGCACAAGAAATTAGAGGTGATGAGACCTGGCTGGATGGGTTTGCAACAACCTGGGACAGTGGAAGGTGTCCCTGCCCGTGGCAGGGGGTGGAATGGGATGAGATTTAAGGTTCCTTTCACCCCAAACCCCAATTAAATTCTTAAATTCTGTTTGGGGGGTTTTTGGTCTCTGACTCTATTCCAGACTTTCTGAAATCCAAGCAGGGCCATGCTGATGCCAGCTGTTTGTTGTCTGGACAGAATTCCTTAAGGTTACCAGCAGGATTTATTGTTCTTGTGCTTCTGAAATGTGTTCTGACAAGCAGAGAGGGAAGCAGCTTCCTGCAAGTGAATGAAACTCCCACGCAGAGGGCGATTCAGGGCTTTCTGTACTGTTTAAATTCTACTTAAATCCCATTTTAAGGGCTTAGTTTTACATCTGGAGTGAATTTAGTTGTGTGAAGGGCTGAGTCAGAGCTCCTGATGGTGTCTGGATCATAAAAATGATGATTAATGGTGGGATTAGAATAGTGGCACTGTGGACATCCCACCCTGTGCTGGAAGAGCTTTTGTCTGATGTAGTGGAGCTACAAAAATTTCATAAAACCAGCAGAACTTGGAAGATAAAGAAATTGGCAGCTGTTTTATCTGGCAATTCTGCTCCTTTTCTGCTTTTCTTTCCCATACACACAGAGGTGCTGTTGCCCAGTATTCCCTGGCTGCCAGTTCTGGGATCTATCACCACAAGACATTTGGGCATAGGGTGTTTTTTGTCACTTTTTTTCTTTGGCCATCACGGAGGAACATCTGCCTCACATTTAATCCCTGAGTGTGTTACAGACAGGGCAGAACAATTTTTGTGTTAAAGGCAGTAGGAGCTTCTGAAAATCCTGGGTTTTCTCTGGAATCTGTGTGATGGAGTATAGCTCAGTTCAGATGGCTGTATCCATTTACATAAATAAATATTTGTGGTCCCAATTGCAGGGATTTGATGCAAAAATAAATCTATTTTTAGGAAGAGGGGAGAATTTTAAGAAATAGGATGGAAGAGTTCTGGCGTCACGTTTTACAATTTCTAATAATATCCTTTTCTACAATATTTTAATAAGATTATTCAGCTGGATGGTGTAGTTTTGTTTTGATCCAAATAGTTAAAAGATTATAATGGCATTTATTTGATTTCCAGTTAATTGTCAGTCAACCCTGAAGCTCATTTATATCAGCATACAGATAAGGAAAATCTTTTTAAGCACAGTTTATTAAATGGCAACACTATTAGCATACAAATTATGCTCAGAATAGAATAAACAGGTACAAAGATCATTAACATATGATACAGACAGTCAGATCTCAGATGGGATTCAGTGGGACCTTTTCAAAAATACCAGGGCTGTCAGCAGCAGGGACAAGTCATTCACTCAGCCAAACTTTACTCACATTTCCATCTGCATAAATCACTGCTAATTCCGAGTCACTTGGGGGCTGTGCTCATCTTTCTGCCCCTCACTCTTCTTCCCTTTGTAGTTTTTAATGCAGCCTCTCCTACTCCTCAATCTCGGTGAAATTAGAGGAGTCAGATATTGTCTCAGTGTCTGGCAGCATGTCTGCAGAAATTTATAAACAATATATCTTTGCACAGCCTGGAAATAAAGAGCAGGTTTGCTCCTGAGCAGCTAAGGGAGGCTGAGCAGACATGGTTTCAAATAGGATTTCTCAGATAATAAAAATTACTTTGCCTCTGATTTCATCAGATCCAGATTCCTCTCTTTTTATCAGCACAGTGCCATGATGAGGCTTCAATAACGCTGGGAGGTGTCAGATGTTAGAGGCAGACAGGAGACAAGGAGAGGGAATCTTTACAAAGTATCAGGGTTACTTTATTTGGAAAAGAATTACATCCTCGAAGGGAGAGCTGCCCTTCTGGCAGTGCTGAAACCTGCAGAATTCACCCAGTCTTACACCGATCCAGCTCGAGATTTTGATGGGGATTTCAAAGCCCTTTGCTGTTTGAATCCATGCATTTCATATCCATGAATTAACATCCCCCCTCTCCCGAAAACAGCTTGGCTGAACAATGCAGCAGTGCACAAAGCTACCCCTGCTGCACTTTTAAATCTAATGACTTGACACCTCTTTCTTTTCGCAGATTTTATTTCTTCTATCAGCCTTGTTAAATACATATTATTCTTTCATGCTCTTAAGATCAAAGCAAATAGCCATCAACAATCTTTTGTTCACATGAGACAACACGTTCGGAGATGGTTTGTTTGGCCTGGTTAATTAAAAGCTGCACCTATCATCCCTGCTTGATTTCTCAAGTTCTTTACTTTAAAAGTATGTGTGACAATTTTAATGAGCTCTCACCTCTTCCCCACAGCCTCGTGGCTTCAGCACAAACTTTGCAAACTCTTCTTTTTGAACATCACACGGAGCCCTGTCTCCAGCAGATCCCAGGGAAGCTGTTTGTTTTCCTTCCCTGCACTTAGTGCTCATCTCATCTGATGGAGTCACTCAGAGGGGAATTTCAATATTTATATCTGATGGGTTTAAAGTAAAAGAGGGTCAGGTTAGATTGGGAATGAGGAAGAAATATTTCACAATGTGGGTGACAAAACAGTGGCACAGGGTGCTCAGAGAAGCTCTGGCTACCCCTGGATCCCTGGCAGAGACCAAGGCCAGGTTGGATGGGGCTTGGATCCCTGCCCATGGCACTGGATGATCTTTAAGGTGCCTTCCAACCCAAACCATTCCATAATTCTACATGGAATAATATTTCTGCGTATTCCCAGTTCGCCCTCGTGTGCAGGAACTTTGTATGAATAGGAATGGGATTTTCATCTCTTCTTTTGCTCACAGCAGCTTGGTTTAACCAAGCTGCTCACCCAGAGGCAGCACCAGGCAGGAGCACAGGAGGCAGCAGGGCTCTGATTAGACTCTGTTGTGAGTCTAGAGTTAGGCCTGGTCTTTAGCAATCCCTCGCTGCCTCAGGGCTTTATGAACAGCTGGGTCCTGAGTTCTTCCTTCCCCTCCTTCTTCCACAGCACTGCATTTATCAGATCTGCTTCACACCTTGTGCTTTTGGTCCTTTGACAGGCACTTATTTAGTTATTGAGAGAAGTCCAGTTTTCCTGGCAGACAAAATATTCTCCTTGCATTGTGTTGGACAAGTTAAACTCTCCTGTCTCATCACAGCACTTGGAATTACCTTGTCTTGTGATGCAGCTGCTAAGAATTATTATCTACAGCCTTCCCACAGCCTCCAACGTTGTGAAAGGGAATGGTTCTAGCGAGCCTTTCAGCAGCTGAGACGTGCCTTTCACAGCTTCTTTTTAAACCATTTGTCAGAGCTCGATCCAAAGCCCATTAAAGGCAACATTCCCATCTCCTTCGGCATCCCAGCTCCCTGATTCCAGAGGAAAACGGGAGAGGACAAAGTGCAGCCTCTCTGAACCCAGCCACGGCACAAAGTCCTGGCTCTGAGGGAGTTGAGGGCAACTTTGCTGTTCTTGGCACCTGGGGCAGCGTTTCACAGGGCGTTGCTGTTTTTTCTCCTTGCATTTGAAATGCATCATCTTCATTTTCTGCTGTGCTCTGTCTTCCCATCCCTCTCCTGACACAGATGTCAGGACAGATAGAAATTTCTCACTTTTTTTAACCTTTTTTTTTTAATTCTCTTCCCCACTAAACTAATTACTCTGGAGTCCTTTGTGCTTTACACAAATTCTGCCTGAGTGTCTTATTTACTGCTCGCTCTAATTGTTGTTAGGTAGCGTGACCTGTTTCAAACAGCTCAGGAGCTTTTATTTAGCAGATTTTCTCTCTGCTAAGCTCTGTTTTGATCCATTGAAAGAGCCATTCCATCCTCAGCCTGCCCAGCCATTGAAATATTGTTTCAGAACAGCATTTCTTCAGATCAAACGTGACACTGTCAGCTCCTGAGTGGGTACAAACCCCTCTCAGTGGCTAAATGAGAGAGATGGGAATTATCAAGGTCTCAATTCATCATGAAGAATACAGGGATGAAAAATCTGAGGCATGACCAAACTTCAGTGGAAAAGCTGTAACCAGAATCCACAGGGGCTGACAGAGCTTTCAAAGCATCTCCCCTTTGCTATTCTGTATTTTACAGACTGTTTTTTCCTGTGTATTTACCTACATTGAAGCTTTTGGAGATGGAGATTGTCTTTTTTATTTTTTTTTTATTTTTTTTTGCTTTATGCCGCTTCTGGATTTTAATTTGCACCTAAGAGCTTTTAGGTGCAACCGCAGTAAAAGTAACAGGTCATCAATATTTGATGGAGAGAAAGACACCGAGGTGCCTTGTTATAAATTATTATTCAGGTACCAAATTTATGAACATTTGCTGATTCACACTGGAATCTCTTTGGATACTGTTTGATGAACACCATATGTTACCCAGCCACTCGATTGCATCCCCTATTTTATCACCAGCAGTTTTTCTGGGGGTTGGTGCAAGCTGATGGGAAGAAAAGCGTCGTTAATGCAAAAAAATATTGCAGAGGCAGGAGGGGAATACTTGGAAATGTTTCTTCATATTCAGAGCTGCCTTTGGAACAGTCATAGGTGTGTCCCCACACAGGGGGAGAGGACCCAGGGCTCCTGTGCTGATGCACAGGTGTGACACCAGCTCAGTTCCTGGGATCACAGAACTGGAATATCCTGAGTTGGAAGGGACTCACAAGGACCAAAAAGGCTGCCCCAGGTGCCAAGGTCCAGCTCCTGGCTCTGCATTTTGTGTGTTGTATTTGATCCAGGGATTGAGTGAGGACTTCTCCTGTTTTCCAAATAATCACAGGAGAAGCTGAGCTGGGAGGGACCCACAGGGATCAGAGTCCAAGCCCAACAATCCCAGCCTGGGCATCCCTGGAGCTTTGGTGTCCAAAGGCTCCTGGAGCTCTGGCATCCTTGGGAATGTTCCCATTCCCTGGGGAGCCTGGGCAGTGCCCAGCACCCTCTGGGGAAAGAACCTTTCCCAAAAACCCAACCTAACCCTCCCCTGGCACAACTTCATTCATCCTTCCTTATCCAAGAAATACCCTTCAGCAGCTACATCGCTGTGTCCAGGAGGGGACTTTGCTTCTTCCCATTTAGCTCTGCTCTGGTTCAAAATGATGGATTATTAAACCTGAACTTATTTCCTCGCTGTACCACAGGTGGCAAACCCAGAGCTGCTGCAGTACCTGGTGATTATTGCCAAGGAAACAAAGATTTTTCATTCCAGCCTGAATCCCTCCCCTCTCTGCCCCCGTGACATCGTGCCCAGCACCACAGGGACATCTCTGCTTGTCACACTCCTAAATCCACCCTGCCCTGCTCAGGAGCTGATCTTTGCGCAGGGAAAGGTCACATGAGCGTGGGAGACATAAAATTAGGGGGACACAAGCAGGAAAATCACCAGAAATCCCAGTTTAGTGCTTCCCCTTCCCAGCTGAGATGTTGGCAGGGTGTAACAGGGGCAGGGTCTGATGTGTGTTCCACTTGCAGCTACAAATGTATAAATGCCAGAACGGGAAACAAAAACACACTGTGATGGGTTTTTTGTGTGTTTAATGGTTCTTATGCTACTGCCAGCTCCAACTTCTGCTCTTGTGATTGTTCATTTCCTTTAATAATTCAGTACATCACCCAATCTTATGTTGTTAGTAATAAATATTAAATACCCAAGCTGTGATGCATGAATTAGATATTTTCTATTTTATGAAAGGAATCTTGTATTAGAGTTAAATGTCAATTAAATGAGGGATGTAAAAAATGATGCAGTGCTGCTGTGAGTGAATGGAGCCTGGCTTCCTGTGGAGCTGTGGCTTACACTGAATTTTGAGTGTAAGGAAATGTGGCATTTGGGTGCAGATTCTCTGATGTCTATTGAGGACTGAGCTTAGTGGCAAGAGGAGATGTACAAAGAGACCCTGACCCCATTTTTATGAAAATTCCAGGACCTTCATGTCCTAAATTTCTCCTAAACTCAGAAAAAATTTGTTCAACTTCTACATTAACCAGGTGCTGCAGGTGGATGTTGAAAAACTGGGGGAAAAAACCCCCAAAATAGCACAGAATAATATTTTCTGTGCCAAAGATCATTGCTAATTCAGCTTTGATTTGAAAATCCTCTACTTTTAGATGTGTGTTCTGTGTGATTCTGTAGAAAATCCCCAAAATCCTGAAGTCCTGCCCTTGTGTGTGACAGCAGAAGGGTGCCAGGCACAGAGTGACAGCTTATCCAAGGAAATCACATCCAATCCTTGTCCTGATTTACATCCCAAAGCATCTCATTAACATGAAAAATAATATGAACAAGCTCAAAAGTTAATTTTATCCATAAAACCCAGGAGTGGTCCTAAAATTACCATTAAATGCAATTTCCCCAATAGTCTGCACACTGATATAAAGAACTCAGTGACTCCCAGGTGGTTTGGGGGCCCTGTGAGACAGTGGTGGATTTGATTTGGCTCCTTGGCTTGTGAGGTGGCATTTGAGCATCTCAGCCAGTCTGATAATATCTTTTAATATTCCTGACACAAGTCCATGGGCAGCTGGGCTCACACACAGCCTTAGCTTGGCTTAGGAACACTGGGATCTGTCAAAAAAACCCCAAACCATGATAAAATAGAACACAAGTAAGTAACACATTGAGTCTTTTGACTTTTCCTTGAGATTCCAGATTTTGCTGTAAGAAAGTCACCTGGAAAAATGAATGATCAACCCCAGTTTGCCAATGAAACATTTCTAATATAGAAAATAATAAGCAGCAGAGGTGAGAATTTGTTAACACATATTCAGCTTGCTGTAGAAGAGAAAAATCACAATGGGATCCTTTGAATACTAAAAGTAACACTGCATTTCTGTTACTATCCTTCTGCCAGGAGCCTTTTTTAATTTCTGTTTTTTTATTGTAGCCCAGGAAAGTTGTGGATTCCCCATCCCTGGAGGTGTCCAAGGCCAGGCTGGACGGGGCTTGGGGCAGCCTGGGGTGGTGAAAGATGTCCCTGCCCATGGCAGGAGTGGGATCAGCTTTAGGATCCCGTCCAACCCAAGCCATTCTGGGATTCCATGATGTTTGTTTTTCCCCAGGCTGGTGTTCCTGGAGAATGGCAGCCTCAGGATCTCCAACATCTCCAAGGTGGATGCCGGAGTTTACACTTGTGTAGCCACAAACCAGTTTGGAACTGCCAGAAACTCAGGGAACCTGATTGTGAAAGGTATTTCAGTATTTCCTTCTTCTGTGGAATGAGATGAGCTTTAAAGACCCTTCCAACCCAAGGTTCTCTGATTTTGTAACTCTTTTTTTAAATATCCTCGTTTTCAGTAGTATCAGAATGGTTGCAGTGCAACCTCCTCCTTAACTTTGCATCTGGCAAAAATATTTTTAATATTCATCTTCTGACAGAGCAATTAGCACTGATTCAGCTCAAAGTGTGACCTGAGATGGTGCAGCAATGCAAACACCAAGAACTTCAGGGTTTCAGCAGCTCTTACTTCATTAAGGTTCTGCCCCCTTTCACATGTCCCATACATTGTGAATATGGGAAAATCCCATTAAAACATGAAAAAAAAAAATCATTTTGCTTGGCATTTATGAAGTTTATTAAAACACCGAATAACAACATGGTATAAAAATGATCTTGTTTGCAGGGAACATTTGTTTTTGTTTCCCCTCTGGAGAAGTTTGGGCTGTTCAATTATAGGCCTCATTGCTTCAGCATTATTTTCAACTGAAATGTCAGAACTTGGGAAAGCATAGCTAATGTGCAAATTAAGTTTATTGCTGCTCATTGAGTTGTTTATTCTTTGTGGGAGAAGTCTTTATTACACCTCCAGCACTCACATCTCCCCTCTCTTCTCCTCTGGAATGGGATTTGCCATATAATGCATGTTTGCTGTTGCTAAGCAAGATAGATGGATAAGGCAGAACCCAGAGCTTTTAAGAAGCTTTTAAAAGTATTTGAGGTGAAAGTTTTGAAGGCAAGCCCATAAAAGAAGTAAAAAAATATCACCCATGTGAACATTCTGCATTAGTGGGAGTGAGGAGGGTACAACAAGAAGTGCAAGTGGATGGGAATACCATAATAAATTAATTGACTTTTTATTATCGCTATTAAAAACACACCTCATGCCCAAATAGTGTAATTCCCAAAAGGACAGTTTTCAATATTTATTTGGTGAAGGTAAACAGGTTCAGGCCAATAACAAAGGAGATTTCTTAATGATAACAGCAGTGTGCAAGGCCAGGTTGGACAGGGTTTGGAGCAGCCTGGGATGTCACCCAAGGAAGGTGTCCCTGCCCATGGCAGGGGTGGCACTGGATGGGATTTAAGGTCCTTTCCAACCCAAACCTTTCCAGAATTCTGTGATTTAAGAATCACTTCAGTTCTGGAGTTAAGCTGTGATGAGCATTGTTCACATTTCCTGCTCCTCCTCTCACATTATTTTCAGATCATATTAATGTTGTTGAAGAGATTCCGCTCTCATTTTCTACATGTGTCTAAATTCTCACCACTTTATAACACTTGCATGCACAAAAGCTTTATTCAAGGGAATTGCTTACAACAAAGTGGTTGTTATCTCTAATCTGTCTGCCAGTCATATCAACAAAAGTGAAGCCATATAAACCCATTTCTTTCCCCTTCAGCGAGCTGATACTTCCCTTCAGAAGAGTTGCAAGTTTGGGTCTCGATGTAATGGGTTAAAAATGATCAAATAAATAATTTTCCTGCCTAGGAACAACTTTGAAGCTGTAGTTTGAGCAGTGCTGTGGATTAAAGCACCACTGACATTAATACAGATTAAGGATGTCGATGTCTAAAGTGGAGATGAGCAGCAATTTTGCTTTTGCTGCAGTTTTTGGCCAGGAGAATTCTTCAAGTTTGAACCAGAGGCACATTTTGAAGAGAGATCTGTACCTGTTGATTGAAATCATAACTACTGATTATGGGCTTTATGAGGTAATATAATTTAAAGTATTCCTAATATAAATATAAACATAAACTAATTTAGAGCATTCCTCTCACCTCTGCTCACTCTCAGGGACACAACGTGGTCGTGGGGCTGGTGCTGCCATAGGAGTGGTCTACAACCATCACTGAATTAGAGAGAACTCCCTTTATGCAGAACATTTGGGCCAATTTGAAATAATTTCCCCATTGGAACAAACCTCTTTCAATAATTATTTTTATAAGCACTTTAACTAAAAAATCTCAATTTTGTCTCCTCAGAAAGGACTGTCATCACTATTCCACCCTCTGACACAGATGCAACAGTTGGAGAGAGCATTGTCCTGCCATGCCAGGCGTCCCATGACCCCTCCCTGGACGTGGTGTTCTCGTGGTCATTCAATGGCCAGAGGATTGATTTGGGCAGAGGAATCCATCACTTTGAAAGGATTGGAAGGGTGAGATTCCCAAACTCCTCAATGAAACTCTTTGCCACGGTCTTTGCCCGACACGAATGTTTATCATAATTTCTCCCTCGCTGTTTATGTGCCTGGCAAATCACTGTTTCTTTACAAGGGCTGCAACCATTTATTTTTCATCCCTAAATTTCATAAAGGCGCTTGAGTTATTTGTGAAGCCATAATAAAAATGTCCCTATGAAAGAAACTGATGATAGCTATGAACATTTTAATTTAAAAGCTGAAATTTTTATTAATATTGAGCAATTTATAAAAATGCCCAGTATGGAAAGCATGTTGTGAGTGATTAGTTTACTTTTTTTTTTTTTTTTTTTTTATCTCTCCAGGAATCTGCTGGGGATTTGATGATAAGAAATATTCAGCTGCATCATTCTGGGAAATACGTGTGCATGGTGCAAACTTCTTTAGACAGTCAATCCGCAGCAGCAGATGTAATTGTGAGAGGTATGTAAGGGAGACACACATCTTTTCTAGAGGAATTAAAAATTCTTAACATCAGCTGATGTTTAAATAATTCCTAGGATGTCAATTCAACATCTCAATAGTGAAATGTTTTCTTTCTTTTACTCTTGGCCCCAAAATTGTGGCCAGCATGATCCTGGTGTCCAGCCAACACAGGGGAACCTCTGCAGTTCTGCCCTGGTCTCTTTGGCAAAAATTTTGGGCCACACAGATCAGAGGGAAATCCTCTAATCTCAGCAGTGTTGTTATTTCCTTCAGGCATCTCTAGGTCACTGTGCAGGCTGGGAAAATCAAAAGGCCTCATTGTTTTCCCCTGTTTGGAGATAATATGAAATAATATTTCCTAACTCAGCTTTTTACTGCCAGCAGTGAGGAAATGCTGTCATGGGAGCAGATCTATAAACCCTAGGAGAAATCAGAAATCGGTGTACTGCACCACCCTGCATTCTTTCTGAACCTCAGTTTTGATTGAATTCAGTAGGAATTCTCAGAATGTTCAATGGTTCAACAAAAGACAACATTGGGCGCCTTTCTCTGTCAGACACAAAAAAGAAATCATTCTTTGTTTGTACTTTTCATGTTAGCGACACCAAGACATTAATTTTCCTGACTCATAAAAATGTAATCCAGGCATGGAGCCATCATTTAGGGATTGTGCAGCTTTTATGACACTGCAGCTTCATGAATAATTCCTCTGACTTGAGAAAGCAAGAATTGCCCAACCCATTCCAGCGGTGAATCTTCTCTTCCCAATACCTTCCTCTTAAAATGCTGATCGTGTCAGGCCCCCCAGGTCCACCAGAAGATGTTAAAGTTCAACATGTTTCTAGCACCACTGCTGGCTTATCCTGGAAGCCTGGAGTAGATAACAACAGCCCAGTGCAGATCTACAGTGTCCAGACCAGGACTCCCTTCTCGGTGGGATGGCAGGCGGTCGCCACAGGTGAGCAACTCGGGAGTTGCTTTGGATTTTTTGTTTTGTGTGTACAGTTAATTAGCTCCAAAATCCACTGCTGGTGTCGTGTTTTCCTTCAGCTCCCGAGGTCATTAATGGCAGGACTCACCAGGCCACCGTGGTGGATTTAAGCCCCTGGGTCGAGTACGAGTTCCGTGTGGTCGCCAGCAACAGCGTGGGGATCGGGGAGCCGAGCAAGCCATCGGCTCTGCTGAAAACCAAGGCAGCAGGTAAGGCCCTGCTTTCTGCCAGGCTTTTCCAGCTCTCAGCTCTGGGGATCTCACTGCAGCAGAGCCACTCATTCCTACTCATTCCTACAGGGTTGTTGACCCAGTTCCAAAGGCAGGGAACCAACGTGTTCCACCGGAACTCATCCCCGGGTGGGGCTTGGAGCAGCCTGGGACAGTGGAAGTGTCCCTGCCCATGGCAGGGGTGGCACTGCAGGATTTTAAGGTCCCTTCCAACCCAAACCATTCCCTAATAAAAGATGGAGTTAGTCTAAGTTCCTCCCTTTGATGTGTCCCAACCAAACTTTTGCTTGAGCAATTGGGGAGGACAATTGTTGTCCTCCCCATTAAATCCAAGTTTTTTCCCTGCTCAGACACTTGCACATGAAGTGATAACTCCACTCTCTGAATATCCCTTGGCTGCAGAGGTGTTTGATATCTGAGCATCAGGGGGAACAGGATAATTTTAACTTTGGATATTGGAGGAAATAAATGACAGCATCCAAAGCCCAGTGAAACCAGCAGCTCCTATTGGCTCCAGAGTGGAATCCTTTCTGTCTGTCTGTCTGACCTTTACTCGTTTGTCTTCTGGGACTTGGAACCTCACGGGAAGCTGCCTCATTCTTGGGTGACCAACACTGTCAGTCCTTTGACCTGCGCAGTTTGGCACAATTTATTTGCAGCCCAAACCTTTGGCTTGTTTTATGTTCCTCCCAGCCCTCTGCTTATCAACTCTCTCCCACCTATAAAATCAGTGTTTATAGGATGGAAAGCAGTAAAATGGAAGCAGCTTTTACAATCCACTTTCTCTTCTCTGTTTATCTCATTTGCCAAGCTCCAAAGTTTGGCAAGCTGCATTTCAGGACAGAACTCAAAATACAGTATTGTACATTATACAGAAGAAAATACATTTCTTTTAGAATGTGGAATCCATTTGTTTCTGGAAATGGAATCCTGGAATTGTTTGTATTGGTAGTGACCTTAAAGACCATCTAGTTCCAACCCCCAGCACCTTCCAGAGGAGGTCAGATTTTTAAATTTCCCAGGACAGTATCTCAAATAAATATTCTCTATTACATGATTGATCACGAAGACCAAATTAATCTTGAGAAGTTTTTTGTTGCTGTTACCACCATGGGGCTTTGTAAAGTGGGATATTCAAAACCAGACAGGCAGTGAAAGCTTTCATCTTTTAAAGCTTTTATTTATTTATTTATTAGAGGGATTCACAAGACTGAGGCGATGAGGAGACAGAAACAATAAAATTATTGTTATTTATCATGGCAATAACACAAGGAAGATTATTCCTTTGCAGTGTAGCTCTGTCTGAAGTTTAACAAACAGGACAGAACGACTCACTTCAGTTTTGAGTTGCTTAACTCCTTCACTGCTATGAATTTCTGTCTCAAAATGTTACAGAGAAGTGGGAAATAACAACTTATCCTAATTTTGTAATCACAATAGGAAGATGAAATCAGCAGGGCAGTGTGGACAGCAAATACCTGGCCAGGAAAGGGTGAATTTGAGCTCTGTTGTTGTAATAACTATTTTGCCAGCTGAAATCTGAGCATTAGTAGATTTGTGGATGCAAATGAGCCACTGCTCATTTCATTAAAATGGAGCTGAGAATTAATTGAGCCTCTGTTGGTGCACTCAGCTGTAAATTTTCATCTGTTTCTCAACTCTGACCCAGTTGAGGCTCTGCTGAGCTGCAGTACAAAATTTTCCCCGTGCAAATGTAGGAAGTACCAAATGCATTTAACACATGAGCTAATTGAGCATCACTTGGTTCATGAAACAGTGAAAGACCAGGCTTGCAAGTTTGTTTTGCCGTTTCCATGCAGTTCTTGTCAGCCTGAGATTATTTGCCTCTGATGTGCCCAAAGCCATTGATTGTGGGTGACAAAAATGAAGAGCTCTGCAAAACCCTCCAGAGGAGCCCAGGCTGTTTGCACTTGCACTCACTGTTATGTCTGCACAGCAAAATTATCCTGAAATCCTCCCTCTTTCTAGAGGATGAAATCAGAGAAATATTTAAATGTGGACTAGAATCTGGAAATGATAAGGACTTGACATCAGTTTCTATGAACTTTAGGCACTGTTGGTTTTATTACCTCACCTGGAGCTGGGTTAATGGTCAATGGGAACAACAAGCAGACATGGCAAAACTTCTGACATGTAAATATCCCACTCATTTTTCACCCTACATATCAGCTTTTCAGACAGTGAGAGCTGAATGAAGACAATGACAAAATAATCTTTAAATTTCTGAAGATGGGGTTTGGAGATGGCACCGGTAGAAGGTTCCTGTCTCTGCCCGTTGCAGGGATGTCTCTTCTCTGATACTACTCCAGCAGCTGGAAAAGAACATGAGACCATAGAACCATAGAATGGTGTGGGTTGGAAGGCTCCTTGAAGAAGAAATATAAAGCAAGAGGCAGGAAATGAGGATATTTCCTTTGCCTCTCCACTGTGAGCCCCTTCAGCCTCAACAGAGTTCCCTGATCTCAATCCTCCACCTCTGGTGCCACACACCTGTGGAACGCTGGAGAAATCCAGCTCTAATCAACCAACTTTTGGACACTTACAGTCTTGGGAGAAGGAGAAGAGCAAATTGGGAGTTT
This sequence comes from Cinnycerthia olivascens, assembly GCA_035048155.1. Lineage (NCBI taxonomy): Eukaryota > Metazoa > Chordata > Aves > Passeriformes > Certhiidae > Cinnycerthia > Cinnycerthia olivascens. Next base: position 2,263,408 of record JAWWMU010000029.1, on the reverse strand, counting down.
TGAATTTGCTAAGAAAAGCAGACAACCAATTAAAAAAATTAATATATTGCTCCAACAACATGTTTACTGAACAAATGCATAATTAGTAAATCAGTAGTGTTGCAGCTACAGTCTGAATGGAACATCATTTTGCCAATTAGTTGATGAGGCATAATAATGTCAGATACTTGATGCTCCTAGTTCTTTAATTAATTTTTTGAACCAGGGTACTCATGTATCAAATGCATCTATGGCTTCAGCCTTAGAAAACGTGTAAACACCATTTTAGTTCGTTTCAAACATTGCTGTGTCATGTAATCCCTGTTCCACCTGCTGGGAGGTGCAGTGGCTGCAGGTGAGGTAGGAAATACTCTGATCACCCACCTGGACAGGCCTCCAGGACCATTGAGCCCAACCTTTGGCTGATCACACCTTTGTCCAGAACTGGACACAGCACTCAAGGTGTGGCCTCAGCAGTGGCCAGTGCAGAGGGACAAGCACTGTCCTGGTCCTGTGGCCACACCATTGCTGGCCCAGGCCAGGTGACCTCGGACTTCTTGGCCACCTGGCCTCACCTTCAGCTGCTCTCACCAGCACCCCCAGGTCCTTTTTTGCTGGGCCACTTCCCAACCACTCTTCCCCCCTCTTGGAGTGCTCCATGGTGCTGTTGAGACCCAAGAACTTCACCTTGTTGAGCCTCACACCAGCGACCCCAGCCCGTGGATCCAGCCTGCCCAGACCCCTCCTTCCAGCAGATCCACACTCCCACCCAAATCTGTGCCCTCTCTGAACTTCCTGAGGGTGCCCTCGACCCCTTTGTCCACACCAGCCATATGGACACTAATCAGGCCCCAGCTGCAAGCACCAACTCCTTTTCTTCTCCAGTTCCCGTGGTGGCACCGACCAACATCAGCGGAGGAGGAGGGAGCCGCTCGGAGCTGGTCATCACCTGGGAGGTAATTCCGAGCTCAATTAACCTCAGCTGCCCAACGGGGAAGAGCCCGTGGGTGAAACCACAGCCCTGCTGAAATCCAAAGGTTTTTTGGTCACCGGCTTTGGTGGAGCCTGGGTTTCACCCTGGGTGTGGAGAGCAAACAGCCTGTAAGATACACAGCAAGTTTTCTTGCGTTATAGGGAACAATTTATAAAAATAAACACTTTAAGAGGCATGTTGTAAAGATGTTTAGAAGTCTGCATAACCCTCTTATCTCCATTGTACAGGAGGTGCTTAACACACTAATCTGCTTGGCCATTTTCTGCATTTACATTTTTCCTACTTTTGTTTACATGTTTTCCATTCTGGAACACTGTGCTGACAAGACATATCCTATTATGCGTTAAAGGAGATGAGCCCTTTAATTCTCCAGCACTCCAGCAAGAGCAAAGAATGCACATTTTCAGAGCAGTTAATGCCAGACAAGTTGGAAAGGGTGAGTGCAGGTCATTTCAGAGAGTAGAAAGCGAGTGCTGTGGGAAGGATCCTCCTTTTCCAGCCTCCCAGCAGCTTCCCACAGGCACTGGGATGAAGGCAGGCAGCCTCTGGCAAAGCCTGGGAAGTGATGGGGCAGCTGCTTGGTCAAGAAGTGAAAAATCAGATCAAAAGGAATAAAAAAAATCCCCCCTAGATAAATAACACCACTGATGTCTTCCCCTCCCTATACTGCAAACAGAGTGAAATTCTACTTTCCCTGAACTAAGTTTTCCTCCATCTGCACCTTTCACACTTTTGTTTCATTTTCTCCTCTTTGGGAAGAGAAGAACATGAAAATCGAAAACAACCTGAGAGATCTCAATCAAATTTATCCTATTGGACTCCATAGTGTGTCCTGAAAAACAATCAGAAGAAATCCTAATTATGGCCACCTAACAACATTGAACACGACTCTGCGGCTTTCTGTGATGAACTCACTAAATGTCTTGATTAAATCTGAGGTCACAGAAGCCTCAAAAACAAATTAAATGCTCTAGAAAGTAGCTTGAACTCCTATAAATCCCCAGGGAGCCATGAGCTCTCACATTTAACTCTCTCAGGACTGGAAAAGAGATGGAAAGGGGAATATTGGACGTTTGTAAAACACTGAAGGAAAGACGTGTTATAAATGCCAGGCCAGGCTTATTATCATATTTTATTATCAGAATTAGAAGGAATTTGTGATAACAATAATGTTAAGCACCCCAAAATCTTCTGAAGTGCTTCCAGATTTTCCCCTACCATCTCACACTGTTTGTGCTCCCAAGAGTTTGCAGGAGCAGAGGTTGGAGCCAGAACTCTGGTCCTGACCCTTTTTCTGTCTTTTTGCACCATTTTCCGTGCCTGCTTTCCCATGCCCCTTCCTTTGCTGCAAGCCTCTGAAATAAATGCAGTTTTTCTGAGAAACACTTCCTTTCTCCATTTAATCCTGATTTTGTTTCATAAATGTCCTCTTGCTTTGAGAATGTGGAAGTATTTTTATCCCGTGAAAAAACAAACTTCATGCTGGACACGGTGTTGCTGTAATTGCCTTTTCAGTTTGAGCCTTTCAAACGTATCTTGACATGAGATTTTATTAATAGAAACATTAATTTTGCCATGTTGACTTGCAGGAACATTTCTGTTCTGAGAACTTAAATAAGAATATGTTCATGCACTTGAGGCTTTCTCCTTGCTGAAAAAAATACATCAGTACTGTACTCAGAGGCAGGCAATTATACAACTGACACACATTTCTTTGTATACATTTGTTCCTTCCCAATTCTTTTTTTCCTTTGAAATCATTTATTTAAAATTAGCATTCCTATGCCCCTTTGGGGAAAAAAAAAATCTACAAGTGACAACATGTACTGAGTGAAATGCTTTTAATTTTGCAAACTTCATGCCTGAAAGAGACAACTTTAATGGAGCTGATCAGATCTTTTGTTTCTAAATTGATTGCCCCGATAGATTTATTATTTTGATTTTTATTTCAATATTACATTGACGGATGGGGCAAACATTATTATCTCCTCCAAGGCACAGCCAACTAAATCAATACCACTAAAATATAGTCAGGGAATGAAGATTCAATCAAAACCGTGGACACATGCAAACCTTTTATTGACTGCCCTGTCACCACAGCCGGTGTCAGAAGAACTCCAGAACGGGGAAGGTTTTGGCTACATCGTCATGTTCCGTCCCCTTGGCTCAACAACCTGGACCAAAGCTGTGGTGGCCTCGGTGGAATCCAGCAGATACGTTTATAGGAATGAGAGCATCACCCCCCTCTCTCCCTTCGAGGTCAAAGTCGGCGTCTACAACAACGAAGGGGAAGGGACCCTGAGCTCCATCTCCATCATCTACTCAGGAGAGGATGGTAACACAAGTTACTCCTAGTAGTAATGGGTGTGTAGCAGCAGTAGGTCACAGATATGACCAGGCAGATCTCACAGGGTTTTTGAGGACCCTGCTCAAACCTGCTCATTGGGTATTTGTAACAGACAGGAGATGGGAATCTGAAATAAAAATAACAAGGGGTGAGTTTTCAGAATGTTTTTTAGTTGAGGGTCTGTTTCAACTGCTTTGTCCCAAAGATGCTCCTGTTGAGTGTGTTGGGAGAACTGGGAGACACTCAAAGGTGTTGCTCTCAGAGGATTTGGCTCGTCAGACCCCTCAGAGCACCTGATCTCTGAAAATCTGCTCCAGCAGACGGGGAACGACCAATTTTGAAAGCAGACTTTGCTGACCTTCCCCCATGAGTGAGCAGTGAAGCTCAGGGTCACTCCAGGGGCTCTCCCTGCTGCTCCCCCAGCATCTCCTCCCCCAGCTCTGTCTCTGGTCACACCGTGTGCCAGCAGCTGTGTTCTCCCTGTCCCAGAGCCGCAGATGGCCCCGGCGGGAGCCTCGGCGCTGAGCGTGTCGGCGGCGGCGGTGGAGGTGTCCTGGCTGCCCATCCCCTGGAACCGGCACACGGGCAGGGTGCTGGGCTACGAGGTGAGGGGCTGGGCCACGGGCTGAGGGGTTCTGACACCCTGAAGGTGTCCCTTCCCTGTCCAGAATCCTTCTGGTTCCTTCTCCTGCTGCTTCCAAGGAGCTCTTCCCCTGACCGTCATTAAGAGCAACCCACCTGAGATAATCCAGGAGGATTTACAGCCCAGGACTGAAGCTCTGTCCCAGGCTTTTTGTGCTCAGACTTGGGGACAGACACACTGCTGACAGAACAGGGCAGGATAAATGTCCTCCAGCACTGCCCAGAGCTTGTGCTGTGGTGCATTGAAAGGCTTTTAACTTCTCCCTACTCTTAGAATCATGAAATCATTTAGGCTGGAAAAGACCTTTAAGAGCATCAGGTCCAACCATTAACTCAAACATTTGAAGAGGGCAGAGCTGGAGTCCCCATCCCTGCAGGGATTTAGAAGTTGTGTGGATGTGGCACTTGAGGACATGGTTTAGAGCTGGCTTTGGCATTGCTGAGTTAATGGTCAAACTTAAAGATATTTTCCAACCTAAATGATTCTGTGATTTTAGGATTAAGCAGGATTAAGTAATCTCAGATATCATTCCTGATCATTTTACTTGCACAGTGAAGCAATTTCATTTTTCTTCTTTTTTTTCCTTTTCTTTTTTTTTTTTTTTTTAATTTGTAGATAAGAGGAAAACAAGTCAAAAACACTTTAAATTCTGTGCTATCACTGCAATGTATAAATGAAGGTAATAAGAGTCATGTACAGTCCACAAACCTCCCTAAATCAATTACTCACTGAAAAAAACAGCAGGTCTAAGTAGGTGTCACTGAATCAAAACTAGAGCCAGGATACAGAATAATTAAAAACCTTTTAGATGATTGAGATAAATATTCTTTTGCATCTCTTAAGGTTTTCTTTCATTGTGCTCAATGAAATAAAACCAACAAAGCTTTTATCATTCCTTACCTTATCAAAGGTTTCCTTCTGGACATCTGTAAATTTAAGGATTTAATTTAGCTCCTTAATTGGGATTCAGTCTCCGAAATGTTATTGCTTCTCTATAAATATTCATGCCTGGGTTTTTACATCCTGCTAGACTGGAATACGGCAAAATCCTGTATTCCTCGAAATCTTCCTTCAGCATTTCTGCTTCCCAGCCAAGCCTCTAATTGCTGGAACACAATGAACTGCCTGTTTTTTGTTCTCGCTTTTCAGGTTTTATATTGGATAGACGATCCCAAGGAAAGCACAGCTGGGAAGGTCAGAGTCAGTGGGAACGTGACAGCCAAAAACATCACGGGGCTGAGAGCCAACACGGTGTATTTCGCAACAGTCCGAGCCTACAACACCGCGGGGACAGGGCCCTCCTGCACCCCGGTGAACGTCACCACCAAAAAATCCCGTGAGTATTGGGGTTGGCACAAGGAGTGTCCCAAATTCCCAGCTGGCACAGGCACGTTCCAGCTCAGCCAGACCCATCGCTGCCAAACGCTTCAACGGCGAAGAAAACCAAACCCCAGGTTTCTTCCTAAGTCGGGCAACAAAATCTGTGACTGGGAAACTTCCCCTTGTCCTAAATCCGTGCCCACGAGGAAGGATTTCTGTTTTCCTTGGAAGAGCAGCCCCCTTGCTTTCAGGGGATTTCAGAGGTGCAGAGTCCCACAGGTCAAACGAGAGATTCTGGGGTGAGGCTGTGCTGGTTTTGGGGGTTTAAAGGAAGGTGTTGAATGCAAAAGGGTTTTGAGACCTCTGAACTTTGCACTGCAGAGGGTAGAGTGAAGGATACACTGATATAAATGCAATTTAGTCTCTTTTAAAATTATTTAATACTAAAAGTAAAGCCCACTGCTCTTTTGTTTTCCTTATTGATCAGTAAATTATTCCCTTTAACATAAAAGGGAAATATTTCTCCTGAGTTTCACCAATTTTCCTCTTTTCTGTGTGCTGTTCCACGCCATTACTCCAAATGCAAGATAGGAACAACTTGTAGAATGAGTTAATTGATTTTTAATTGCCACAAACTCAATATTTATTGTAAATAAAACAATTAAAAATAAAGCCAGAGAAGATATTTCTGAAGGGCTCAAACAGGACCCATCCCTGGAAGTATCCAAGACCAGCTTGGACAAGGTTTGAGGAAACCTGGGGGGTGGAAGGTGTCTGAGGCCATGGCAAGGGGTTGAATGAAACGAAATTTAAATGCTATTCCAACCCAAACCATTCTGTGATTCCATAACTTTTCTCGCAGTCCATTTTTCAGTGGAAAATAGATTCATCTCTGGGAATTCTTTCCTCTATTCCTATGTGCATCTGTATGAAAGACAAGTTAAAGACATGGCAGTCAAATGACAAAACACAGAAGGAATAAATTTGCTTTTGTTTTACATCTACTTTATCTTCTGTCAAATTCAGGGTTGTGCTAATGGCTCATTTAAAAATTAAAGTCAAAATAACCTTTTTAATATTTAAATATATAGATTAAAATTTCAAGCTCTGTCTGTGGAAGATGCAAGCTCTTGCAATAAGAGAAGAGATAATATGTCAAGAGAATATCAACAATGTGCATCTGGAGCAGGAGATGGAGCTCCAAAGTAATAGCTCTGTCTTCCTGCTCAGCATCCAGGATTCCTGCAGCCTTCTGCTCACCCCATTATTGCAGGCACTCAGCAAAGCTGAAATGATCCTTCTGCCAAAGAGGTGCAATTCTGATTGAAGTGTTCTTCTCCAAGATCGATGTGAGGTCTAAGGTGACATCCTGGTTTGAGTTACAAGTGCTTGGGGAGGTGGAATTGATGTCCTCAAACCATGGCCATGGCTCCATAAGGAGCTGTTCTCTTCTGGTTCTTCAATTGTATGGCATGGATTTCAGAAATTCCTCTTCCCCTTCCTTTTCTTTCCCCCTTCCTCTTCCTCTTCCTCCTTCCTCTTCCTCTTCCTCTTCCTCTTCCTCTTCCTTCTTCTCCTCTTCCTCTTATTTTTTCCTCTTCTTTTTCCCTTACAAATAGATACATATATGCGCAAAATATAC
>JAWWMU010000029.1:2142909-2162475 GCA_035048155.1 Cinnycerthia olivascens | reverse complement strand
AGAAGGAAAACCAAGGAGGATGGAGCTTCATAACCTGGAGCTGTAATTGCACAATTAACTCCAATCTGCAAATGGAGTAGAACTTATCAAAGTGTGAGCCCTCATGATCAGGTGTCCATTCTGTGCCCATTTTGGGTTCACCTTGGGTATGGTCTGGCTTGACTCTTGTCCTGCCCAGGTGTGCCCAGTGAGGCCTTTTAATAAACCCCTGCTTTATCCTTTTGCTCTGGCTGGGCTCTGCTCCAGGCCAGTCTCCAGAAGGCATCACCTTCATAGCCACAGCTTTTGGTCTGATCTGGACTGGAATGAGAGACTGAGAGAGCAGGAGAGGCGAAGCAGGCCCCACACACCATTGCCAGACAATGCATTTCCAGGCAGGTTCACGCAGCTGTAATGTGATATTTCTATTTAACACTCGGGGATTTGAAATATCTATTGTTAGCACATTGCTCGGGAGCCAAGAACCACGAAGAACACGAGGAGCCTCAGAGCCAGCGTTAATGATGGCCCTTGGTGCAGTGGGTGGGAGGTGTTTGTAAGCAATGAGTTAATCAAGTGAACACAGGGAACAAACTGCTCATTTTGCCTCCATTGAAAGCCTGGGCTGCGGGAAAGAGATCAGATAAATACATTTTCTTGTCATTGTTACATATCTCTGCGTATTGCAAACATGCATAATGCAATATACACGCATTGTATAGATATATAATTATATAGATATCTATATAAGTATATAGATATTATATCTGCATCTATTTATTTCCTTTCCTTCAGGCAACAACTGCCCCTGCCCCTCACTGTGGCTGTGATTATCTCAATTACCAGGATACACTTTGCTTTGGTAGGGATCCAGAGGGAACACAGGTGGTTTGTAGTTCCCTCAATGATATCACACCTGTGGGCTGAAACCTCGTGGATTTATTTAAGGCAAGTGCAGGTGCTCTGGTGGCCTCATAAGGAAGAGTAGCACTGGGCTGTGTCTGACCTGGGGAGCACTTGGCTGCAAGGTAGGCAGGAGTTTTGTGAATATTTTATGTGTTATAATTATTAGAGACTGGGAAATGGAGCCTGTGGCAGATTCAGCCTTGCTGGAGAGCAAAGATTTGGAAGTAATGTTTAAAATCCAAATATTGTGTGGAAGAGGGAGGCTGTAGTGGAGATGATGTTGTGTTTTGCTGATTTTCTGCTGAAAGGCTGATGGAATATCTGGGGAAGAGGCTGAACCAGAGAACTCCATGCTTTTCTTCTCTTCTTTCTAAACCCAAACCTACCAAGGGATGAACTCTGATTAATCAAGTGTTTCACCTTTCACTGTGGGCCACACTTTTAAGCTTAAGTTACAGGAACAGGGAAGATGTGCAGGAATTAGAAGTCCAAGGAGAAGTCAAGAATGATTTCTTCTCCCAGGGCAGTGAAAAGAACTAATCAGTTGGTCAAAGCAAAGGGCCTCCAGCAAATCAAAGACCCAAGAACTGGAACCAGTGAATTTCGATCAACTCTCAATGGAAAAACAAAGCTGCTCCCTTCTTGGTCAATCAGGTGTCCATAGCTCAAACTACTTAATTCTCTTGATCTAAAATGCTTTCTGTCTCATTTCACTGTCCCCTTAAAGTCTTCTGCTTTCTCTGCTTGTAATCCTGCCAGTATTCCAGGATTTATTTATAAAAAGCCCCATTTTTCCAAACCTGGGGGCCAATAGTGCCCTTCAGCAGTGAAAAAATGTTGCTGTTTTAAGCAGTGTGGATTGTTGCCTGCCAATATTGCTGTAGGGATGGGGGTGGTTTGAGACTATTTAGCCTGTTAATAAAACTTGATAAGAAGTAAATCAGAGAAATAAATTTGGTCTTGTAACAGCTTTATGGACATTTGTATTTTGCGCTGCTTAATGCCTGCAAAAAGCCGCTTTTTGTAATTTAGTCCACGCTGTTGTTTTCAGCTGATAAAACCACAACAGAGCCCTTTTATCACAGTAGGAAACTTCCCTTTCCCCTCAGATTTGGAGCAATAGCAATTCTGGGGGGGTAATAATTATCCCACATGCACTGTACCATGTAAATGAATCTGTTGCTTTGCTGGTGCTGATGGAGTATGCTCAGAATGAGCAAATTAATTAGGCAAACTGCGAAATCAAATAAATCTCACAGCAGTGACCTCTGTGTCACCGAACAAAGGAAGACATTAGGCTGATGTGTAGTTGCTTTTGTGGAAGTAAAACCAGAACTTAAGAGCTAAATGTACTCATTACTCTGGCTTCAAAGAGGCGTTGAGGCTGGCAGTGAGCTGCTGGCTGGGAGGGAGGGAAATTTGGTGTCCATTTAGCTTTTTGGCTGGCTTTGTGCAAACAGCAAATGCCACATCCCAGGATGTTTCCCTGGGAAGCTGCACCAGGTAGAAAAACCAAGCCTTATAGATATCATCAGCACAGGACAATATCTGTGCCCTCCACGAGCTCACAGCCTCCTGCAGCTCATTTGGCTTTGGGAGCACTTGGAATCTCAGCTGCTGAACCTGGAAATATCCTTGAGGCTTTACCTCATCCTCTGCAGGGGGGTGAGGGCTTCCAGAAGCTCTGATGAGCATTCATGACTTCGGGTAACAGCAGTACCCCGCTCTCCTCCCTCTTTCTATAACCTGGAAAACAAAAGCTGATATTTGCAGCTCCTTTCCTGGCACAGAAAGGAAATTGGAGTGGAGTATCAGGCTGGTACAGCAGCACAGGCTCTGCAGGGTTGCAGATGTTATCAGCCTTGCTGTTATCAGTATATGCTGATGGGACAGGAATTTAGTGATGTTTTGCAAGGAAATGATTGCAGATAACTCAATCCTGTGAGGGTTTATGCTGTCATCTATCATGGAGGTACTGCAAGGTGGAGTTTTTTTCACCCAAGGGAAGAAAGAATGCAGTTTTTGCTGTGTTTATTTAGAAAAGGTCAGAGTGATGTGTAGGAAAGTTCATAAGGATATTAGAAATGTGATGTTTAGCAGTCAGCAGGTGTGTGTGATTCACTGCTGGGGGTGTATATAAAGGGTTAAGGGGCTTTTGAGAAGTGCACTGGGCAGAGAAGAGAAACTCAGTGGGAAATTTGTCTTGGGAAAGGAGGTTTTATGGGGTTCATTCCCCCTGGTCACCCAGCCAGCAATTCCCATTGGAGCCAATTGCCTTGTAATGCTTCAGTCTGCAAAGTCAATGAGTTATTGGGGTTTTTTTCTCTTGCTTGTGGAAACTTTGTGTCCTAATGGTGACCCAAATCATTGGTGCTGGGAGGTTTCTGCCCTACAAATTGAGGAGCTGCTAATTCTCCATCCAGGAATCCTTGGCTGGGCTGCAGCAATGGATCCTTGATTCCCCCAAAGGCACTTTAACACACCTGACTCCCACCGGTTTCCCTGGAGAACAGGATCATTGGTAGCAATTCACCCCCTAAAACTTCAAAATTATCTCGGGAATGTTTCGTTCAGCTCTGGGTGAGTTGGTTCTGGGGGGTGACACTACCAGGAGTCACTGCAGTGTCACCAAGGCACTCTAGCTGTGTGTGGGTGATGCTGACAGGTACAAGACACACCCTCACTGTGTAGGACCTGTAGGATCCCTGTCCAGAGCATTCAGGGATAATTCCTTTCATCAGGAACTGTCACAAGCTCAATTCCCCCCGGGCAGGTATCTGCAGTATTGATGGTGAATGTATCTGTCAGTTAATTCTTTCTGCAAAATACACGGATTTTTCTGAGGTGAGATGTGAAATCTCTGCATCTGCATATCCCTAAGCCAGCATGAAAATGATTCCTAAAGGTAGTCAGTAATAGTGTATATATATATATATATTTTTGTCATTAGGAGGGAATGTTTCCTGGATATTTTTCATTTTGCAGCAGGTGATTAACCTTGGAAATGACCAAGGTTGGACACTGGGGCTTGGAGCAGCCTGGGACAGTGGGAGGCGTCCCTGCTAGGGGTGACACTGGATGGGTTTTAATGTCCCCCAAACCATTCTGTGATTAGGAGTAAGAATTTAAATATTATAAAATTTGGAAGTCTTTTCCCAGTGAAGCCCCAGTACCAGGCTGAGAGTTCCTGCTGTGTCCCAAACTGGCACCAGGGCAGGATTTGAATCAATGAAGATCAAAAGTGAATCCAGCAGGAGGTCAGTGCCTCATCCATGTCCCATTAGGTTTGGAAGATGGACACTTTTAGCTCTGACTGTTCTGCTTTTAAAGGAACAATATTCCTTTATAAGGAACCGGTTGGTGATGATTTTCCATCAGACGCCTCCTTTGCATCATGGTTTCCCCAAAAAAACAGCAAACCAGCTTTGTTGTGGGGCTTTATTTAATCCTCCTGAAGAGGTACCTTTGCTGTGGCTGCAGGGTGGGGTCAGTTATGCTGAGAATGGAACAAATATCCAATATTTGTTTGATAAAGCCAATTTGCAGTTGTTTCCTACAGTTCTTCACTTTCATCCTTTAATTCCTGTTTCAAACCGCTTCCCTGATTTTTGGTTTCAAATCTACCCACAAGACTCTTCACAAGAAGACAGCCTTGGGATTTTTCCTTCTTATGAATCTCGTGAGAGGAATTTATTGCAGCTAATAAACTATATTTCAGCGAGGTACATTTGATCCAACTCTTAATCATGCTGATGTAACTTCATGGAAAAATTCGTGACGTATCAGCATCACTGAAAGGAAAACCAGGCTGGAAGGGTTCATCTGAAATGCATCTAATGGGAGCAGAGTGGATTAAACTGGTTGGAAACTTGCACAAAAAACTGATGTGGGAAATATGTAGGGAAATCCCTCAAAAGGAATTCAGCCAATTATTTTATTTCAGTTATACTGAAACCAGTATTATTGAGTGTTATTTTGGTAAATCTAAGTCTTTCTGGGTTTGATTTATGTAATACAGTACATACTAATACATTAGCTAAACAAATATTTTAATATAAATGAATTACAATAAATCACAACAACAAAAAAAATACATTAAGGATATATTTTGACCATACTAAACCAAATCAGGAAATTGTGCATTTCTTGCTTGAAAACCTTCTTCAAAATTCACTTTTTCCACTGCTGCTGAGCTGAATTTCAACTACAAAATCCTGTAGACCAATTGTAATTTTACTATTCTCTATTCAGAATGAAAATATTTTTGAGTACCACTCTCAGATTAGATAAATATACTATTGTTTAAAGTTTTGATAACCTTAAGATCCGGAAAACGCCTTTTAAAAAAGCTAATTACATGCTTTTATTTGCCTCTAGTAAAAACAGGAGAATAACAGCCCAACTCATTTAATCCCTACTGTGATTTCCTCTGGGCTAATTAAAGTGTGCTCAACTGGTGTCTCACTGCACAGCTCCAGGCAAGCAAAATGCTTAAAGGGACCAGGGCTGTGCTGCTCAGGCGGGCTGGGGGTGAAGTGATGGACTTGGAGGTGAAAAACGTCCCAAGGAATTGTCCTGGAGAGGCTGTGCTGGCCCATCCTGTCCATACCCAGCTTGGAGAGTCTCACTTTTGGACAGGATGGACCAGCACAGGTGGGGCTGCCCCTGGATCCCTGGAAGTGTCCAGGGCCAGGCTGGACACAGGGGCTTGTAATTTCACCATAGTTACAGGATAAACTTATTCTATTTTAGCCCTATGATCTAATAGGTGCTTTGCTCTTTATTTCTCTTAATTGATTTTTTTTTCTCACGATTTTCATCAGTTACCTGCGTTCTCCATGGGGGCTCATCTGGGGTTTGAACACGGGAGGAGTGTCACAATGCAGATTTTCTGGGCTGCTGTTCCTGAAGATTGAAACCATGAGAGAATTGTTTTCTTGTTGGGGGAACAATAGCCTGGTGCCCTGGGACAGTGGAAGGTGTCCCTGCCCATGGATGGGTATGGAACTGGATGGGCTTTGAGGTCTCTTCCACCCCAAATCATTCTCTGACTTTTTGCTACCCAGCTTTCCCTGAGAGAACAGGTCTTGTGGTGTCTCTAAAAAATCCTTAAAAACAGCTGTAATCCAGGATCAAGGTAGGGTTTGCACACAAACACCCCAGCACTCAGAAGTATTAAGGAAACTGAGATCAAAAATCGCTCTTTTATTCAAAATTTCCCTGTCTGTGCCTGGGTGCTAACAGATTTTCATGGCTAGATGAAGGCTTTGGAATGCGTGGCTAATGCTCTGTGGTTCTGATGAAAGGATGAGCTCTTAAGAAAAGCTTTTTTTTTTATTTCCAAGCAGCTGCCTTGACTTTTCTGGCAATGACATTTGCATTTCTAAGTGGCCAGAATTTCTAAGTGGCCCATTCTTCACCTTTAAATGCCCACTCCTGGCTGCCCCAGCTCGCTGATGGGTCCTCAATGCCACCATTCTACCCGTGTTAATTTTTACAGCTGTTAGAGGGATGCTAGAAGGGAAATGCTGAGCGTTCAGCCCTTCCCTATCAGATTAAACCACGCAGCTCTGAGGCAATAAATAACAGCGATTCATCCAGACAATCCAAACCTCTCCATTAAAACACTCAGTAGGGTAAAGGGACCAGCGCTGGTCTCCCGTGGCTTTTGTTTTCTTGAAATGTTAATATTTAGCTCATCCTGTTTTCCATCCACCCTAGACAGCCGTGAGCTCCTGAGGTAGAAATGGGCATGTCTCACTTTTTTGGGCATTCAGCCCACAGGGGATGCCTGGAGCCATTAGCAGGAATGGGTTTGTTTGCTTTTATGACATGAATACTAATTATGGCCTCACTTCTGCAGTGGCTTGTTCTTATTCTTAAGAATTGAAAATTTCTCCTTCAGAGTGGATTTGTTTCCACTATTTTTCCTCAAGATTTTTGTCCCTTCCATTTATGTTGTAGCATAGAATATGAATTCCCAAGAGAGCTTTTTTTATCTCTTCCAGTTCCTTGTAATCCTGTGGATTAGCTATTTTTCCTTCTATATCTTTAAATACATTCCATTATTCTTGTTAGAGCAAACAAGAATTGAAAAGACTTCTTAAAACTCCCCTTTTTTTGTTTGAGGCTATGACCTGAAATTGCTGGGGAAAGCAAATGGTTCCATTTTCTGAGTGAAGCTTTCTGTAATAATGAGATTTAAGTAGTGTATATACAAGATGTGATCCAACATTTAAGTGCTTAAGCTGAAACAGTTCAATTTCATCATCACCCAAAGCATGTGCAACAGCTTTATTCAAGCATTAAGTGAAAATAATTCCTCCTGGTTTTACCAAAAACCCCACTCAGAGCCCAGAATGTCAGTCAGGGTCTGGCTGTAGCACGACCAAGAGCAGAGTGAGGAGTCCCAGGGCTGTGGAGTGAAGTGAAACCCCTCCTGGAAGGGCACTTTTCCCTTTAAAACCCTAATTGTGGAAAATTGTGGTTGTTACTTCTTCCACTGAATATAAAAATTCATATCCACTGGAGCAGGCAGATGCCAGAACTTCATTAAACATCAGGAATTGTATCAGAATTGCAGAACTGGCCTCAGAGCTGACCCTGCTTGTGTTTTACAAGTTTGTACTTGAGCAGCTCAGAATTCCTGCAGTCATTTCCTCATCCTTGAACTCTCTGCATTTAGGGAGAGGAGGAGAAATGCTGCTAACAGGGGAAATGTGGATCACATCTCCCTTTCTGTGCAGTGATAGGAGTGTCCAAGGTAACCTGGCATTCCCAAGGGAACGAAGCTGGTGTTTAACAACGAGGGGAACCATGAGATCCATAACAAAAGGCGACTGGGAGGAGAAGAAAACCTGTCCTTGGCACTCGTCTTGTGTCTGCTGTGCTCTCAAACCAGCACTAGGTGCACACTGAGTGCTGGGTTAGAGGGATGTGTTTTTAAGGACAAGCACGGTATTCTTAGAACAGCAGGCACAGGGCTGACCCAGAAAGAGAATTGAGGATTTAAAATCCTGGAACGCAAAATTTGCCAGAAGACTGGGCAAAATAAGTAGTGACAATGCTGATAAGGGATTATACAGGACGGAAAAATGATCATATTTTGGTGGAGCAGTCAAGGTACAAGTGACTTTTGTTTTCTTGTGTTTTGCTTTGGGTAAAAATGTTTCACCCAAAATACTCAAGAAAAACCCCACAAAAACACCTTTATGATCAATCTCTATGATTAAATACATTTGTAGAAAGTAAGTTTTTAAGGGAGACACAAGGTGAAATTTATGCCCTCCTTACTCTGGTGAAGATTTCCCTGACACAGGAAGGACAAATCTTCTCAGCATCCTCCTGAACCTGAGCTGCAATTGTGCTCAACATATTTATGAGCATTTCAGCTCCTCATTTATAAAACTAAAGGCATATTCATGCATGCAACACTCAGTTTTCATAGCAGAACTTGTATTTTCAAAGCTGATATTAAGACCCTGTTGAAAGTCTCCAGGCCAAATGAAAACACAGAACAAAAAATAGGAGAACCACCCCCTTAGGTCTGTATCCAGTCAACTTGATAAGAATATTTTAGCTATAAACAAGTCACAACAACAAAAATCTCAGCAGAAATGTTGTGGGGAGGGTTTTTTTTATCCCAGAATTGACATTTTTTAATCGCTGTGCAAGAGTTGGATGGGTCAGTGGATGGGTGTGAGTTGAAGTCCTGGGTTCTTTGAGAAGGCAAACAAAGAATGATGAAGTTGTCAGCAAACCCAGGTAAAATCCCGGGAGTTAATGGAGCTGCACTGGTCTTTACTGGGCTGTAGAAGAGGTCACAAATGCCTCCAGCTCCTGGAGTGATCAAGGGCTGCGTTTGCATTTCAACAGCTCCTGCAAAGCCAAGGCTGCAGCACAGATTTACACATCTCAGTGACTCAGCCACGCTGATAAAACACAGAGAGAGGAGGAAACCCAACCTGAGCCAAGGCCAACAGCATCTCCTGGCAATTGTCACCAGTTTTTGAGTGGCAGCTCTGAAAAATCCCCTCATCTCCCAGCAAACCCTGCAGGGTTGGGAATGTCCAGCTGAAGTCTGACAGAAATGGACTAAGAATTAGGAAATAATAAAAACCCTGTAGATTATTTCCATTCTAAAACAGGTCCTGAGCTGTGGAAGGCAGTAAAATGCACAGCCCTTTATAAACAGCATCTGCTGAGGGTTCTTTGCAGTCTCGTGGCCCTCCTGGAAGGAAAAATTAATTTAACAGATTAATTTGTGTAGCCATCATCAGATCTTCTCCTTGGGTCTGTTTTCCCTGATAAAGGGCAAAAATAACATTCCAGGAATGTGGTCCCAGCATAGAGCCCTGGATGGCTCTGCCCTTGCAGGTGATGCCTCCTGGAGTTTCCCTCCTGTGGAATGGAATCATTCCCACTTCCTTTTTGCCTTTTAGCTTTTAAACAGATCCATCTTCTCCAAGGATATGATAAACTGAGCCACTCTTAGAAGGTATTTGAAGGCATCAGGAATTATGCCTTTATTGAAACTAAATATGAGTGATTTGTCCCTGCTGAATCCAGGATACAACCTGCTACAGCATTTCCAGGAGCTTATAATTATTATTATTTCCATTCCGCATGGATCTTAATTGTAAATCTGCCAATGAATTTACTTTAGCATTGCACTCAACCGCCTGGATGAGTTTGGAATTTATTATTTCAATTTTATTCCCTCCACTTTTTTTGCAGGAAATATTTGGTGTTCTTTAGTGAAAGAGCTCATGCTGAATTTACAACCCTTCCTTTATCGATAAATTCAGAAAAATCAAATTATTGTTTGGCATAAAACCCCCAAATACTATATTATTAAAGTACATTTTCAGACAAGGCATCATCTTGCTTTATGAGGAGTAGTTCAATGCTAGACTGGTGTTACAGCCTTGTCTGAGACACTTGGAGTGATTATTTTTATTTAAAAGACTGAGAAGGGACAAAAGTAATTACTGGTGGATATTTTTTTCTGCAATAACTTGATGTTGCTGGTGTTATTTTCATGTTTAAGTGTGGAGTCACTCTGAAATTACCAAATTTAGGCATTTTACATAAAATCTTATCTCAGTATGATAAAATGAACAGCAGGGTGGAAATCCAGGCTAGGCTCAAGAATCATCCTTTGCATTGGTTTGGAACTTGTGGTCTGTCAGATCCATCCTAAAGCTCCCCAAGATAAACCTGTGGCTTAAAAGGCAGCTGAATTTTAGGCAGAGATTAAAAATAATGCAATGGAAAAAGTTTTCCAGAGGGCATTGGAAGGGTCTGCATTTATTCATTTAATCGTGATGAGAACCACAGGGGTGGGCAACCCATTTCCTAAAAAAACTCCACAAAAGCTCAGTGGACTCAGAATTGTCAATAATCAAGAAGAAAATCAAATTTGAGGTTAAAAAATAATTTAAAAATTGTTTGGAAAACAAAGGAATGATTTGTTAATTTGAGCCCTTCTGAATTTCCATCTATTCAGGAAACTCTGCAAAAGACTCGAGTCCAATATCAATCCTAAGGAGATTAAATACTTAAGCATTATGCTGTCCTCTAAATTAAGGAAGTTGTATAAGCTTAATTTCCAGAGGATTCGAAATGTGATTAAACAGGATATGCCATGATTAAATATCTTGCTGCTATCCATTTCTGGGTGGATTAACTCTGTTAAAATGAACTCTTCCACAATATTTGTTTCTGATAAGTCCCTGGGAGATTTTTTTTTGTGTGTGTTTTTCAGAAGCTTGCCTATATTTTGGTAGTTTTGCGCAGAAAACAGAGAGTCTGAAAGCACAGATATCGCAGGAATTTTCTGGAAGCTCAGGAGTTCTCCTCACATTTGTGTTCCAGCTCTCTGGAAGCTGCAGTAGCTTAAGGGGGAATATGAAGTTCCACCTTTGGAGGTTGCTAACACTGGATTTTCCAAGACTCACCCAACACCTGTTCAGAAAAAAAACCTTCCAAAAACTTCCACCCATTGCTCCCAACTCCCACAAAACTGTTTTCCTTTCTTTGTGTCTGATTGTGATATCTCTAAATGGACAAAACTGTATTTTTGTAAGAATTAAGAGATGATTTCACCTTGCACCGAGGGCCAGAAGATTTCTTGGTGATTTCTTTGGTATTTCCCTACACTGTGCAAAGGTATTGAGCCTTAATTTACTCTGGGAACTGCTAAATATTGGAAATGATAATTTTATGTAATTTATTGTCAGAAGATTGTGAGGTATTAACTGATGCCTCCAGTTCCTAATATTCCTTAAATAACTGCATTTCATGGAATATTTTGGTGGCCACAATGAAGATTTCAGGAGCACGGCATCCTTTCAGAACTGCAAGAGATTGCAGAGTGGAAGAAATCCCCTACAAATAAGATTTTAAATTTTTTTGTTGTTGTTTTTAACTGTTGCCCAAAGGAGGCACAAGGAGTCCAGCCCTTGTGGGTTTGGTTCCAGCTGCTCGTGGAAGTTCCCACTCCAATCCTGCAGCATTAAATTTCACATCTGTGAACTCTGCTGCAGGTTTTTCCCCTGGCAAGCCTCCCTTTTTCACCCTCTCACATTAGATCTGGGATTTTCTGGATGTAAAAGGGAGGTGAAAGTTCCTTAACCTGCAGCTGGCAGCAGTTAGGAGGAGAATTTAGAGGGAGACCTGGAATAAACCCCACACAGACTTACAAAAACCCCCTCAAATCTGCATTTTGAGAGGGAGCAGCACCACCCCCACCCCCAAGGATGGAGGCTCAAACTCATGTCTAATTCACCACAAAACTTCAGGAAGACTCCTGCTGGACATCAATAAGGGATGGGGTTTGCTTTTTGTCTACCCATCCTGTCCCACTGCTCCTGAGTCTGAGACTTGCAGGAACCAAGGAACCATTTACCAGTTTCTTTAACCTGCAAATATATTAATGCCTGCCATTTTTATACCCTCATTATCCATTTATTGCGAGGTGAACCACTCCGAGTTCATTAGGATAAGCTGTCTAAACTATTTCTGAGCTTCTGCTGATGCTTTAATGGCTTTTGTTGAGTTCATCCATTATCCTTTGTGCTTTATAAACATGAGCTCCTTCTGTGAAGCTCCCTCCTGCTCTCTCTGCCCCTGCCCTGGTGTCTGTGTGTGTGTATTTGGCTGATTTGCCAGCTCTGCTTTCAGCTGCCCTAATGGCTGAATCAGACACAGAACCAAGGGGTGGAAGCCACAGTTTTGTTCTTCCATTTAAAGCCAGTTCAATTCGAATAAACATCAAATCTACCTGACTGCATCTGCTTGTCAAGTAGGTGAATGTCTCAAATCCAGAGGCTCCACATATGAACTCCTGAGGTTCAGAGTCAGCAATCCAGGCAAAACAGCCTTTAAAAAACTCCCTTGACACGAGGACTGTACAACAGAACTGTGGAAAACACTGAAACAAAAAGAAAATAATCTCAAAGAAAGAGATGCTATCACACTTTGCAATGTCCTTCACTCTGCCAGTCCCCAGCAGCAGCAGATTGCTCCCAGAAATGCCATCTCATCGGAGTGAAAGTAAATCATGCTCTCTTCTCTGAGTTTCTTACCCCAAATGCCAGTGATCAGGTCAGCAGCAGCAAAGTGCCCCCAGCACCTGCTGCCAGTGAATGAAAGGTCTGTCAACAACCAAGTTAGCACCAGTGCTGATCTGATTTGGGGTGAAGCAGCAGCCCTAGCCCCGAGCTGCAGGGCCCAGTTTAATGTCACCACTCCAGCTCAGTCCACTATTACAAGTTTCTCAGTACAGTACAAAACAAGCCCTGCAGAAAGGCAGTGGCAGCAGCAATCTGTCAGCTATTTACTGAGCCTTTCCCTGATTCCCTCCCTCCCTGCTGTCCCTGGCATCTGGCCGTGGAATATGGATTTGGGCTCTGCCATACCCACTTACAGGGCTTCCCTCCTTTTTTCTCCTATGGACAGAGATTTTTCTCAGCTCCCAGGCTTCCTTTGCATGCTGAGCACCCCCTGATCTCTAAAAGAAATATTGAGATGAAGCTGGAGAGAAAAAAATATCACTAAACTGTGTTTATTTCTGTTTCTGTGTGCACAAAGCTTTTCTGAGCTGGCTTTGCAGGTTTGGATGTGCAATGTGGCTCACCTGAGCACCTCATTGCTTACAGCTTCCACGGAGGGATCAGGAGGCACATCCTCAAAATGGACATTTCATGGTGATTCAATTGGAGTTAGGAGCTGAAAGTGTTGTTTTTATGTGGAATATGCAGAGTCCTAAATAACCAAAAGGGAGATCGGGCTGATCTGAGTAAACATGATTTTTCAGCCCTTACCTAAGACAGCTGTCAAATGGCAAAAGGATCTATTGGCAATATGGCCACTGTTGAGTTAGCTACAGTATTCCTCTCTCCCTATAATTTTCCTTTTCACCTGCCAAACCTACCCATTTATATGCTTATATCCTGTTATTATAGAAAATCTGGATGACAAATTGTATGTCTGCAACCCTCTTTGTTCCCATTCTCCAGCCCAGTGAACATTCCTGGTGTACATCAGTTTTATGTGAATGTAGGATGTTTGGGGTTTGTGAAAAATGTTGCTCTGCATGATTCATTTTACTGCAGCTAATGCCAGGGAAAAAAAAAAAAAATACACACAACACCTCTATTGAAAATAATGGCCTGCTCCCTGGACTTTGCACATATATTTCTTTTGTCTGCTTGTTCTTTTGTTTAAGCCACTATCCAGGTGGAATAACCAGGTCTCTGCAAGCAGGAACCCATCAGCTCTGGAGTTATAGATCATGGTTCCCAAGCATCACTCATGTCAGTGCAGGGTTTGGGATATTTCCAGATTTCCAAAGCTGAGCCCATCCAGGGCAGCTTTGGGGTGGAAGGGTGGGCTCTGAGGAGGGGACAGAGCAGGGGCTTTGCAGTTCACCCCCTGGCAGTGCCAGGGGAGGTGCTGGTGCCCTGAGCTTGAGCTCACACACAGCAGGAGCTGTAAAAAAGCCGAGATGGAGCCTTGGTTCCGCTCGCGTCAGGCGTAAAACTCTCATTGACTTCAGCAGGGCCGGGGTTTTATTCCTGATATGAATTTTCTCTGTCAGACAATTTAAAGATGCTTTTATGGGGAAAGGAATCTCGCCATCTAAAATAGCATGTTTGCAATTCTGGGAATGTCTGACATATGTTTTAGGAGTGTGTCATATTTCCTACCCGGAGACTTTACGATCCCATTGCTTTGTTGGGAGATACCTGCACAGGGGCTGTGATAAAGCAGCTGAGATATTCTGGGATGCTGCTGGAGGTCATTTTAAAGTTACAACTTTTTTTTCTTTTTTAACCAAATTCCTAAAACTCTCTGTGGTGTTAAAGTACCAAAAAAAAAAAAAAATTTCGTTATTGTTTTACTTTGGGCCTCGTTTAGCCAGGTTTGGTGCTTAGAGAAGCTGTACTTGGCTTTTTTGTTTTCAAAGAATTCCAGAATTGTTTGGGTTGGAAAAGGAATTAAAGATCTTGTTCTGCCCCTTGCCATGGGCAGGGACATTTCCACTGTCCCAGGGGGCTCCAAGCCCCAGTGTCCAGCCTGTCCTGGGACACTGCCAGGGATCCAGGAGCAGCCACAGCTGCTCTGGGCACCCTGTGCCAGCCCTGCCCACCCTCCCAGGGAATAATTCCTTCCCAATATCCCATCTAAACCTACCTTTATTCAGTTTGAAACCATTTTCCCTTGTCTTGTCACTGCAGTGCCTGATGATTTCTGTGAATTTCTTTATTTTGCTATTTTTTACTATTTATTTTACTATATATGCTATTATTATTACTACTATTTAACTATTATTGTGATGTATTATTTTAATAACACACCACAGGCCTCATCCAAAATCCTTTCAAAGCAGAGCATGGATTTCCCTTTGCTCCCAGAGGAGCCTGAACCATTAACATGAAGAAGAAATGCTTTTTTATGTGCTCATGATATTTGCAAGTACCACAAATATCTGCCTGCTTCTACAACTTTGTCTCTAATTGAAAAGAACCCACTCCACGTCAGCTTTGTTACTTTGCTGAAGTTCCCCTGCCGTGTTCCAAGGGTGCTGTTATCAGCAGAATCCCATGCAGGATTTTGTGGGAGCACGGTGCCTATCTCGTGTCACTGCTCTCCGTGAGTTTAGCACAAAATATAACCCTATTAAAATTACAATGCATTTATCACCTCGCTCCGTTCAAAGAGCTCACGAGCTGCAAAGAATTTAATTAAAACATGATGATTTAATAGGCAGGCTCCATCTATTGTTTACTCAGGAGGTTGAGATTCTGTTTAAATTTAGGTCCCAAATTTAATTTAGGCTTCCACCAACCTCGTGATAGAAATGAGACTCCTGGAGAGTGAAGTGAGTTGCAGACAGTGAGGGCATTGCACAGAATAGTTTGGGAACCTGAGGATGATGGGGTCTGTATTTCTCTCCTATGAGGATCATGAGGAAAAAGAAGGCACTGAGGAACAAAGGGGGTTTTTTTATGGGACTATGGAATGGTTTGTGTTGGAAGGGACCTTAAATCTCCTTTCATTCCACCCCCTGCCACTTTCCAGGTTGTTCCAATCCCCATCCAACCCATCCCTCTTGCACCCAAGTATCCACAAAGATAATTTCTCACCTGCCCATCGTCACCACTCAGGTTGGTATAACCCCATCCACAGTCACATTTCCCTAATTTCATTTATCAATCATGAAAAGCAGCCAGGCCTGGGCAGCCAGGCCAGCAGGAGCTGCACGTTTCACCTCTCCTCTTTCCAAGACAAATCTCTCTTGATCCAGATGGGTCTTGGTGTGACTCAAGCAAGATCTTGTATGAGACTTCTGTGGAAAAAAAAAAAAAAATGCTCAAATCCTGCCACAAAATGCATAATTTAATGTATATGTAAGAAAAGGCACCATGCCAGATTCCCAGTTTCTGTCACAGTTTTAATGGAAAGTGATTTCAGCATTTGAAAAACCTCAAAAGCTGTCCCAGCCAAATGCCATGTTTCCATATATTCTGAGCTATACATCTGAGTTTGAGTAGGATATTTCTCATATCAATTGATAAAAGACACCATTTAATAACTTCTTACTACATTGTCAATTCTTATTTATTATAGCCACAGCTATATTACTGAACATCTTAGGGAAATTTCCTCGAAGTAGCAAAATGATCCATGGGAGAAAGATCTTAATTCAGTTTCTTTGCACAAACCTCTCCTGTGCTCCCTGCTCATGCACTGCAATCTTAATTCAGTGGATCCAGCAATCTGCTTGGATAGTCAGGACATGTGTTTTCTCATCAGAGCCCGGCTCTAACAGCCATACCTTGACTCTGAGCAGAAAATTGAAGCTGCAATGCCTGCTGTGTTTTGCATATCAGGAACCCAGATTATTCACATTCGCGGCTCTGCAGCCACCGGTGCCCATCTGGCTTTGGGAAATTGAGGATTCTGGTCTGGCACACTCGGGCTCTGCCAGCCCCACGTGTGCTGGGGCGATCCTGGGGGCTGTGGAGAGCCCCAGGCTGGTGGCCCAGCAGCCACACCTCCAGTCTGGGCCACATTTGGGGCAATCTTTGGGGCAAAAGTCTCTTTTTTCATGTTCAAAAAGCACCACTCTCATTTTTTATCCATGAGCTTGGCTGGTGACCCCAAAGCCACCAAGCAGCTCCACACTTTTCCCAGGTACCTTCAACACCCAGAGACTCAGATCTGAAATTTCTGTCCCCAGTGGGAGTTTAGCAGTGTCTGTAGGGTTTAATTGTGATTTTAGCAGAGCTTGGCCAGGCCCTTCTGCCTCAGCCTTGCAGGGCCCTGCTCTGCTGAGATCTGCAGCCTGCTCCTGCTGAGCAGAGCCATAAATTATTGACGTTGCCTTCATATAGCAACTTATTGACTACAGCATTGTAAAGTACCCTATTAATGTTTTAAGCATTTCACTTTATTTTAATACAAGTAAATTATTTAGGAAATGTTAAAATGCTTTATGCTTTGACTAATGAGAGCGAAAAGTGTACACAGCATCTTATTTTAATTGGATGTTTACCCTATCCTGTAGAAATCAGGCATTTATTATTTCATCCTTAATTAACTATGCGTGCAATCCCTGATGGATGCACGTTCAGTTTTTTTCCACATGATGGAGAAATTAAGAGGCATAAACATGCAGATTATTTTTATTGGGAAATAGGAAAGAATTCTGGTTTTCAGTTTCTTTGGTTGCTCTGTAAAGAGCCAGTTACTCCACACAGGGGTGTGTTGGTTGCCTAAATTAATGCAGTGCAGTGCAAGAAATTTGGGATAATGTAAATTGATTAAAAACCCAGCCAGCCTGAAATGAGGGATGTCTCTGAGCCTCTCTTTTAGCTTTGTTAGCACAGCAATAGTCTGCAAGACCATTTCTGTTATGTCATAGTGCATTAGAGTCATTTTTAGGAATATTGCAGAGTTGTGTGTGGAGTTAGGAACGTTTGTGGCATTTCTAAATTCTCCTGATTGCCTTTTGGATGAGGATGTGGAGCATCCACTTTTGTTCTAAACAATGTCCTTGCATGATAAATAGCACATACAGAGATGGAATAAAGGGCCTAGCAGCAAACTCAATTTTGTTTTATCCTCCATCTCACCACTTGGGGTTTTCTTTAGAGAAATCATACTTAAATTTGTGAAAAAACATCAGAATCACTAAAAAAATTACCCCCCACACAATTCTGAGGATGAGACGGAACTCACTTTTAGCTCAATTTTGTTGCTATTTCTCTTTGGCCTGATTCTATATTTTTGCCATAGCTCTGGAAAGTCCTGATTAGCAGAGATCTAAGCTGATGCCTGATCCTGAGCCAATCTGGGGGCTCTGAGTGCTGGGAGTGTTTGAGGCCAGGCCTTTGACAGACAAGCCCTGTAATGTGCTGAAATGTTGGACCAGAGCAAAGGAACCTTGGCTGATGACTCCAGGAGAAACAGAGCTCAAAAAGAGCAGCCAGCAGATCCCTCCTTATGTATATTTGATCAGCCAGCTGTTGTGGCTGAGCTTCCTCACAATGGTCATGTTATCCTCTGAAATAAAGCACTTCAGCCTGCACTTTGAGGAAAGGAAAGGAAAAGAAAAGAAAGGAAAGGAAAAGAAAGGAAAAGAAAAGTGCAGGTGTCATGGGGAACGTGTGAGTGGGGCAGAACTGCTGAGGAAACATCCAGAGATTGTGAGGATGAGGGTGGCAGAAAGCTTCCTCAGCAAACCAGTGATGGTGCATTAATAAGGATGGAGTTGCTGTGGATTTGTGTTTGAATAGAGTTTTCATAGATTTCCAGGCTGGCTTGGGCCTTAAAGCTCATCCCATCCCACCCCTACCATGGCAGGGACCCCTCCCACTGTCCCAGGCTGCTCCAGCCCCAATGTCCAGCCTGGTCTTGGACACTGCCAGGGATCCAGGGGCAGCCACAGCTGCTCTGGGCACCCTGTGCCAGCCCTGCCCACCCTCACAGGGAACAATTCCTTCCCAATATCCCATCTAAACCCACTCTTTTCCAGTGGGAAGCCATTCCCTGTGTCCTGTCCCTCCATCCCTCTCCAGCTCTCCTGGAGCTCCTTCAGGCCCTGCCAGGGGCTCTGAGCTCTCCCTGGAGCCTTCTTCTCTCCAGGTGAGCACCTCCAGCTCTCCCAGTCTGGCTCCAGAGCAGAGGGGATCCTGTCTGAACATCAGAACCTGCAGGGATAAAGCCAAGTGCTCTGATTTTCCAGCCATCAGCCCACTCCACACCAGGCCCTGATCAGATGAAGTGGAGGCCAAGGCAGTAACAGGAATTCCACAATGGTGGTTTACAGAAATTAAAAATGAGTTTTCCCTAGCCTGAAATATCATAGCAATCCTCTTCACACCATTCTTTTTAAGAAGTTATCACACAGGCTCCATGAGACAATTACAAGAGTGCAAACAAACCCCATCACTGATGAGTTAATTCCCTTCCACGCTCCTCATTTTTGGGGTTGCCTTTGTGGTGCAAAATTAAGGCTTGGCAGTGATTACTGATGCACCTTTCACTTGTGTGCAAATTGTAAATGCACCACTTCCTGTCTGTAACCAATTGTGTCCCCATGGAGTTTGAGAAGTTTCCCAGATATTTCCAAATATTCTACTTTTTCTTTTCTGTGGAAAAAAAAACAACATTTCCCCTTATGAGTAGTTATGAAATATGCTATTAGCCCAGATAGCATTGCTGGCAATAAGGCCTCCTGCTGGGCTTTCAGCACGAGTTTGATAGGAAGAAATGCATCCCTGTGATAAAGACTGAAATAAAAGGCTGCATGGAGTGTTTAGCTCAGAAAGAGAGGACAGATATTTCAGTGCTGTTGATTCCAGAGGTAAAGCTGGAAAAATCCTGCACTAAACACTGGGATAAGCCTGGCTGCTCGTTTTGTGCCTTCCAGCAGGGGAAAAGGGTGATTTTCTGAGGCCTGTCTTAGAAGAGGTTGAAGTAAAAATGTTTTCAACTCAATACTAGACTGAAAGAGAAGGGATTTAGGTTGGATGTTAGAAAGGAATTGTTCCTGTGAGGGTGGGAAGGGGCTGGGATGGAATTCCCAAAGAATCTGTGGCTGCCCCTGGATCCCTGGCAGTGCCCAAGGCCAGGCTGGACACTGGGGCTGGGAGCAGCCTGGGACAGTGG